>MUZC01004238.1:185918-221757 GCA_002072015.1 Radix auricularia | reverse complement strand
TATATATTGTGGAGGCCCTTGGGCGAATTGTCGGCGCTCAGAGAGAAGGGTCCTTTGAAGCTGGACGGGTGCAGCCGAGTAACGAGACCAACCTGGGATCCTGGTGACGGACGACAAGCTTGGGTCCATTAATGTGGACGGGGATTGACCACGGGCCAGCGGTGTCCAGTGAAGCGGTAAGGGTGCGGGCTAGAAACGAGGCAAGCTTGTGGACGGCAGCAAGCCTGGGTGTGGTAGTCTCGCCAGAGATTGGCTAAGTCAACCAAGCTTGACGTATAGGTTCGGAGACTGACGGGTACAAAAGGGATGCACAGACGAACACACAGAGAGTGTTGGACACACGGACAGACGGACGGAGATAGGGATAGGCAGAGTTAGGAACACGACTTTAGTTAGGGATGAGTGTTTCTAAGTTAAAGAATTAAACAGGATTTATTTGTACAGTCTGACTTGGAGTTCAGTGTTTGGATAATAAGTTAAACAAGTGTGTGACCAAATGGTTCACAATATATTATATATATATAAATATATATATATATGTATATATATATATATAATTTTCCTCATGGTCCAAACATGACGGATACCAAGCAAGTTTTCTAACCCCACCGACAAATCAGCTGGCAAGAAAAGTTAGTGCAGCGGGTTGAAATCATCGACACCAAGCCTACAATGCGTTCAATTGGGGTCAATTACTTTGTTTTTTTCAAAACAACAGAATAGTATGTATTTCGTAGTACTCGTTATGATATTCGCCTAACACATGGAAGGTCATATGTTCAAGCTAGGAAAATAATTTTTAATATTTAAAAATGTTTGTGTTTGTGCCCGTTCATTTCCCACTTTTTTTCGAACGTGAATTCGCAACACATCTGTAAGCTTTGTTTCTCGACATGCGCATAATAACTTCGTGCTCTCCGTTGTGCTTAGTGACAGAAAAGTAGTCCCACACTCTCCTTTTCAATTACTTTCATATAATGAATACTTGTGGCACAATCCCTCACTATCCAGGTATGCGCAATGCTGTGTATCCGAAGAAGTGTGTACCTCAATGCTCTTGTGTTTTCAGTTCATTTGGTATCTCCTACAGTCGCCTAAGCCACGTTGCCTTTCAATAGCTCTCTTATATTCCGGCTGGTTTAATTTGCTAACAGGGCCAAACGTTGAAAAAGATATATCTGTATCTTGAAAAACCTGAGTTCAGTCACGGACAATTGTTTGTTGCTCTCTCCAGATTTCATTTTTTTACATTTCCTCACAGTCGTTTGCCCAAACCCACCCCTTATGGACAACTGTGTTTTATCAGGAAGTCTTCACTCCTCACTAAATCAAATTCGGCGTATGCAATGACGTGGGTAGACTAGTATATTATTAAGTTATAATTATTGTATGACGTTTCGTCATTATTAATAGTGTTTAATTCCTCCTGCTTATGATCATACATAGAAACATTTAAACAGTCGATCATTGTAGGAGTAATTTTTCAAGATCCATTTCTCACAGTCAGTAAACTCTACAACATTGGAGTAGACAATTTGTTTCTCAACTTTGTTTTCAATAAACTAACTGCAAAAAAAAAAAAGCGTTCTACTTCTGCTGTTCCATCTGGAAACGCCAACATTGTATGTGCAAACTTCGAAAGAAGCCGAAAACTGTACTCCTTGTTTTTGATATTTCTAGTAATTTGTTAAATATGACGCCAGAAAGCATAAGAACATCTTTCGACCTTTATATTCCTTAAAACTGCAACTTGGCGGCTGGATAGCGATGTCAATTATTTGCTCGCCTTGCAAGCTGAGGGGCGTGCGATAGAGCTCTCGATAAAGCCACTATAAACCTGTTGAGAAATGACTCCGATGACCTGGAGAGAAATGGGCACAACCAGATTCTAGCAACTTCGAGAATGGAGGCATTAGATCCCCCTTCGACCTCAAAACAAAAAGTGTTAAAGGACTTTAAAAAAAAACAATTATTTTTGCAGGAGGTTTACCCAAGAATCTTAGATGGGTGGGAAGGGGGTTCCCAACGATCCCCCAAACCCCCGAATTGTGTGGGCAGGCCTTGCGCAATTGCGGGTAACATCAACATAAACATTTATATTTACGGGTAATAGGCATAAAGGTTTGCTGACCCCTGTCCTATCTTATGAAGGCCCCTTTAAGCTTGATTTAGTAATGCTGATGTTCATGAAAGCAGAGGATCATTCACTTAGCAAATTATCTGGAAATCAAATATTTCTGGCCTTCGTCCATGGGAGGGTCTATATTTACAAAGTTGTATTACTTTCTGTAATGATAAATGAAGGACGAAAGACATTTCTGCAAGGTATTATAAACAATAAGAGACATAACCTGTGCGGTCAGTGGCGTAGTTTGACCTTTTTGCCTCCCGGGGCGGGCTCCAATTTCCTGCCCTTTTTAGAGGTCATCCATAAATGACGTCACGCACCGGGTTGGGGGATTACCTCATTTGTGACGAGGGGGAATGTTTAATAATGGTGATGTCACATGAAAAAGCGCGCAGCTTTAAATAAAAGTTCCACTTTAATATTTGATTACTGACACATTATTAATGATGGTTGGCATGGCTTCACGCGCGTTACGATATTGTAAGCCAGCCTTACACTAAAGACACACTCAAATGACAATAAATTGATTTGAAACATGCTCATTTTAAACAAGGGGGTTTATAAGTTATAATGACGTCGAGTGACGAGGGTAGGGGGTAAAAAACAGCAAAAATAGCGCGAAGTCATTTATGGCTGGCCCCTTAAGTCAATCATATGATGGATTTTTATTAATGAATAATCATGAATAAATAATTGTAATTGAAGCGAATCAAAGGTGGGAAACATTTTTACCATTGCATGCCATATTTTTTAAGCAGTAACAAAAGAGGCGCTCTCGACTGTCATACCGATGGTCACGAGTTCGAATCCACACAAAAGTGAGGATTTGTTCTCGGGGCCTGAGGAGTCCCCGAGTCACCCAGCTCCGAATGGGTACCTAACTAGACAATAGTTAGGCGGCTGGGGTAATGCGTGGAACTCCTATAGCCGTGGCCTGTGACCGCTGCATCACTTTCCAACAGATCATCTCTCATGGTCTGTGGACGCAATTATCTTCTGCATAGAAGGAGCGTCTGTATATCTAAGATAAGATAAAATGATATACCTATAAACACATAGTTATAAAAATAGAATATACTTTTTTTAAAGGCCACAAGAAAGTTATTGAGGTCGCAGGTCCACGCCGCCCACCCTCCCCCC
This sequence comes from Radix auricularia, assembly GCA_002072015.1. Taxonomy (NCBI): domain Eukaryota; kingdom Metazoa; phylum Mollusca; class Gastropoda; family Lymnaeidae; genus Radix; species Radix auricularia. The sequence goes on along the minus strand of MUZC01004238.1, from coordinate 218,489 downwards.
CTACAGCCCTATGAGTCAACACATATTCAAAAATTATTTTTTTACACATTAATATGATTTTAGATTGTATTAATCGATAAATGATTTTTTTTACAAAGAAATTGTGTGCATTGTTAATGAAGCATATTTATACATGTACTTTGCAAACTTTCAAAGTAGAAAAATCGTGTGTTATGCAATTACATTTTTAAATTATTTGTAATATTTTGTTGTATGGTAAATATTGCAAGATTTCTCATTTCGGAAAGAAGACATTTCTTATCAACTTTAGTTTGGAGAAGCTCCTTTCACAACTAGCAACACTGATAGCAATTGTTGAGAAAATTATTAGCAAAATTATAACTTTTCTGTTGGGTACATACTTTTCCAATCTAAAGCGTTGAAAATTTTTAATGGATAAAATGGTCTTTCCCCTCGTTTTTCTATCGTAACGCCTCTTCTAGTATTGTAGGTACAGGTATAAAAACCGGGATCCTTTTTCTTTCAATATTGAAATTTTCTGTCAAAACAGTAATTTACTTGATGTGCATTTTCTTCATTTCGTAGGTTACATGGTATTATATGGTATTATATAAGAATATCCTCTAACAAGGATATGCACCAGATCAAAGCGTTCTTTTATTTTCTTTTAAATTTTGATAAAAACAATTCACGTTGCACTTCTCGTTCTAAAGATGTAACCACGTCCTCTAAATGTTCAACACTCCTATTTCCTCAAAAATTGTTTGAGCTGACTAACAGCGTTTTGTATTACCATATCACTTTGTTCCATGAAAGGGTTTACAATATTTTTTGTAACTAACTAAATTGAGATTATAACATAAAACATACAAAAGAAAATGTTTGCAATAGAATCAAGTAGAATTCCAGAATCGTTTTACTTCATCTAATGTAAATTTTAATTATTTATGCTTATTATGGTTTTAATTAACGGGAAATGTTCATATTTTCATATTCTGGTCATAATTAACTTTTAAAATTATTTGTAAATTACTTCAATTGGATAGGCGTAAAATTTTAATAAATGTCCGTGTTTTAATTTATGGTAGATCTACTTTAATGCAATAAAAACAAAATAAGTTTAATAATTCCTTCCCTTACTATACTATTATGAAAACTGAAACAGTAATATAAATTACTACTTGCAGTAAAACACAAGTTAGCACGTTTGAACCACCATGTCATAGAGGTACTTGTTCGCGAATCAATCTGCGCATGGGGAAATTTCAGGCAAAAACTGCCGTGGCGATATTAATAGCACAAATTTTTTTGCTAGTGGTGACGTGTTTTTGTGTGAATTTTTCATATAAGTATTTCGCAAATCAATTAATTTTCCAAATCAATTTTTTAACGAGTTATAAAAACAAATAAAACAAATGTTGTGCAACTCATTAATTAAGACCCGAAATTATGAATATTTTTGTTTCAACATTATTTTACCTCTTCAATAAATTAAAGGGTGGTTGTGGAAAATGGCTGTACTTTTTAACTGCAAAAATGCCGCCCTCAAAATGTGTGCCGCCCGGGGCATACTGCCCCCTCCACCCCCCTCTAGCTACGCCACTGTGTGCGGTCATCAATAGCGATGGGTCCCTTAAACTCCTAATGATTCCCACAGCCAATTTAAAAAAAAAATAATCTCATTTTGAACAAGTTTACGCGGACGTTCAAATTGAGTTAGTTTTTGTGCAGTATTTTTTTCCAAGTATTTATTTTGAGCCGTGCACTTTAAAAAAAATATATTATTTGCCAAAATAAGGTGCGCACATTTTCGTGTACGCATAATAAATTGAGCTGTGGATTTTTTACGGGTACTTTCTTTTCACTGCAGGTGTCTTTTAAAGTATTCATGAAATTGTGAATTTTGTTAAATTCTGTAGTGATACAAATTTCGTGTGTAAATTTTACCTGGACAGCGAGGCCCCAAATTAAATTTCTAATATAGAGTTAATTATAAAAACATATACAATTAAAATGTTAAAAAATTTTTCCTGATGTCGTAATAAAATTAAGTGACAGCCGGATATAGAGATCTTCGCCACTAGGTGAATTCGGCAAGTACTTATCGCAGATCCGAATGGTATACGGATATCAGTGTACTAGGGAACTTTTTATATCAAATTAAATATATATAAATAAGTTTATGAACAGGTATATAAAACGTTTTGAAAAAACAATTACCAGAAATGAGCGCCACATGTTGGGATTTATTGTTAAAAAATTTGTTTTTTACGGATTATTTATTATAATTGTAAAGAAAAGTATTTTTGTCGTAATTTGTGTCGAATTCGCTGTGTGGCTAGAAAATAATCCCGATAAAATGTGTGTGTGGGGGGGGGGGGATTCGACGATGGGGTTCTCATGCTAGTATAAATTGATGAATCAAAATATTTCCACAGAAAGTATCACATACGGCAGTGGCTAGATGGCTACTGGGTATTGTGTGAGGTTGGGGGGGATTGGGCGGGGTTCGGGTAAATGTTTTTGAAAGAGGTCACACCATTAGATCCATTATTAGAAGATACAATCTCCAAGGAACCCATATAATTTTAGATGCTAATATTGACTGGATTGGCATTTAAATGCATGATGTTATAGTATTTATAGTCTATCAGAGAAATTATGTTGATCCGATAGAAAGGGTTATTCATAGAGAAAATGTAGAAAACATGTGGCAAAACGCAAACTGAGAAGGATATTCCGTACGTCCAGCAATTTGTTTACTTTAAACTTGCATGAATTTGTCTTTAGAAATAAGTTTCGTGAGGAGGACATGTTTTCTACATTTTTAAAAACTATTTCGGCAAGTTGGATATAAATAAACAGAATTGTTTCATCACGCTGCAACTATTTACTGTTGAGAGCCGAAAAAATGCCTTAGAAATTAAAAAGACTAGTAAATTAGCTCTGTAATAGCTGAAATACAACATATATTAATGCATTTAATAAATTCAAAATGTAAGTTCTCAAAAGAAAATTAAATTTTGAGGTGAAATAATATATGTGTATAATCTGCAGTATAACTTAATCGTGGTAAACACATTTTCCCGACACATCGAAAAATACTCAACTTTGCAACCCTCATTGATTCATGGCTAAAAATTGTATTATTCTGACCTACTAATAGGAATTCCTCATTTTTTATACCAAAAAATTTTAACGTGCAATTAATTAAATATTGCATTCCATTACTGATTACTTATAACATTTTTTTTTCTATTTGTAGAGAATCGTTCAGATACTTTTTTATTTATGTATTTTTCATTTTAATTTCCATAATAATAAAAATGGATAAAAAATATTATTTATACTAAGCCTTACGCGGATCCCCTGACGTTATCCAGTAATCCCAAAATCAATTTTAATTTTCCATGGACCCCTGAACGTTTCGTAGGTATCTTTTTGGGAACAACTGCTCTAAATATTCTAGTAATACTATCGTTTTTTATCATTATTTTTTTTTTAAAAATCGTAATTTTTCTTTAGAGAAACAGTTATTGCAATGGCTAAACAGCAATGGGAATTGATCCCATTATTTCATACATAATTCATGAGTTGAAATCTAGAAAATATACACATTATTTAACATTTTGAAATATTTTATTTTGGCAATAGTTTCTTTAACTTAAAATACTTTTATGCTTACATTTCTTCTCAACATTAATATCTCGAACATGATGGATTTAAAAAAATTCAATCAATATTAAACTTGTATTGTTAAGTACATTTATTAAAGTTACTACGAATTAAATAAGATGTGCTTAAAATTTTAACAAAAATGTAATGTATAGCTAAAATTTTAATAATATAAGTATTTCAAAAGAAAACAAATATTTCAAAAATCCAATGTACCCTTATGTGGGAAACTCAAAAGTAAATGTATAGAAACAAAAAGAAAATATGCTGACGAATTTCAAAATTTCGTTTTAAATAGAAACTATCAAAATGGATTCGACTATTTTTTTCCCTTCCTTGTTTATTCTCATGTTATATTTGGTACTTTTAAATGACAACTTTTTTTTTCATTTATGCCTAAATTGGATAGCATTTAAAAAATTTCTTTTGATTACCTTTAACTTATTTGCGTTTAATTTCCTTTTAAAATTTTAACGCTTGGTTAGACAAGCTATAACAAAAACACGTTATACACAATTTAATTAAGCATGTTTCAAATTAGTATTCAGTTATTTAACCGAGACAAAACTTATTATTATTACAATTTTTATATAACCAATGATAAATAAAAAAATAGTGTGGAAATTTAAAGAAAATATTTATTTACCATTAATACTATAGAATGCACTAAATCCCTTTCTTTCAATGGAATAGTCAGTCTCGAACGCCAGATACATCGAACTGGTTGAAGAATACATAAATTTCGGGATGGTATCGTCTTTGTTACAAAATGTAGATAACAGCTTGTCAGTTTTATTTGTTCCATCATAAATATTGAGATAATCGTAAGTGCAATTTTCATTGTTTTCAATGTCCATATCAGAGATGCTGAAAAAAATCAAACATAAAGCAAACAATGGAAACAATGTTAAAACGTTTTGGTAACATGCTAGTAGAAAGAAAAAAAGTATTTACATTTTTTCAGGTGACATTTTAATTATTCTCCAGACTTCTCAGGTTTCTTTTTTATATTGTGTATATATTAGTGTTTTTGAACATTATTTTACACATTAATTTACATACACTTATTTTTTGTAAATTTTTTCAAAAAGAAAATTTTCCTTAATCTTTTATAACATTTCTATAAATTCTCTATATTGAGATTACGTTTTCTAAAAGAAAATCAAATTTTAAAAAAAATATCAATCATATCTATTGCAAAAATGCCATAAAAATACCTTGGAAATTTAAGTTTACAAAAATATGAAAGGATTTAAATTTGGAAAGTCTACGTAAGCCGAATCAGAACACTGTACGCTTCTACATAAAACCTCATTTAAAACCCGTGAAAAGACGGGTACTTGCCTCTAGTATAAATATATACATATATATATATATATATATTCGTTCGTCCGTCGAATCGACGAATACCACTTTAGTCATCCTAGGGTTGCTGGGGCTTGTTTTGCCTATGTGTGCGCAGATGGCTGACAAGGCTGGTCCTGGCACGGAAAGTTCGAGAACAGGAGGGACATTGGATGAGTTGATTGTCTCCCTGGAGGGTTGTCATCACGGGCCTTTCTGGCTTGCCTCTTCTTTTCTGCGGCGTTAATCATGTTTGCCTCGCATGTCCTGGCACCTTCATGGATGAATTGGCGCCAGGTGGACCGGTCCAACGCAGCTTCCTCCCACGTGACTGGGTTTGTTGCAAACGCTTTCAGAGACAATTTCAATGTGTCTTTAAAGCGTTTCTTTTGTCCACCATGAGACCGCTGGCCATGCTGGAGCTTGCCATAGAAGAGTCTCTTTGGTAGTCTCTCGATTGGCGTTCGGGTTAGGTGCCCTGCCCAGCGAAGCTGTGACTGCATCAGGAGGGTGAAGATGCTGGGGAGGCCAGCTCTGGTTAGTACCGTGGTGTCTGGAGTTTTGTCCTGCCACTTTATGCCCAGAATCTTCCTGAGGCTTGTTGTGTGAAAGTGGTTCAGCTTTTTAGCATGGCATTGATATACGGTCCATGTTTCGCATGCATAAAGCAGTGTAGGGAGCACAACTGCCCTATATACTTTCACTTTGGTCTGGATGGTAATGCCTCTTCTGTTCCAGACATTTGGGTACAACCTGCCAAAAGTGGAGCTGGCGCTGGCAATACTGACATTCACTTCGTCATCGATGGTGACATTTTGTGACAGTGTGCTGCCTAGGTACGTGAAGCGTTTCACTGCGTTGAGTTTCTGGTTGTTGACAGTGATGATGGGCTCAGCATAAGACTTTCCAGGTGCGGGTTGATAAAGGACTTCAGTCTTCTTTGTGTTAACTGTCAGACCAAAGTTAGTGCAGGCGCAGGAGAACAGGCTAACAATGCGTTTTATGTCATCCTCTGAGGCAGCATTGAGGGCACAATCGTCTGCAAAGAGCAGGTCCCTGATTTTGTCTGTCCTGACCTTGGTTTTTGCCTGAAGCCTCCGAAGGTTGAACAGTTTGCCATCCATACGGTACCTCAGCTTAACACCAACATCTTCGTTTCTGAAGGCCTCTGTCAGCATGGCAGAAAACATGATGCTGAATAGCGTTGGGGCCAGGACGCATCCCTGCTTGACACCGTTTGTGACAGGAAAAGGGTCAGATGACTCTCCTCTGTCCTGGACTCTGGCATGCATGCCCTCGTGGAATTGTTGAACCAAGGAAATGAATTTTCTTGGGCAACCATACTTCTCCATGATCTTCCACAAACCCTCTCTGCAAACTGTGTCGAATGCCTTGGTTAGGTCAACAGAGGTGGAGAAAAGGTCAGTGTTCTGCTCCTGGCATTTCTCTTGTAGTTGCCTGGCAGCAAAAATCATGTCGATGGTTCCTCGTTCTCTTCGGAAGCCACACTGGCGTTCAGGCAGGAGTCCTTGGTAAAGATGAGCTGTGAGGCGGTTTAGCAGGATTCTAGCTAGGATATTTCCTGCGATAGAAAGCAGGGATATGCCTCTGTGGTTGTCACAAACCAGTCTTTTACCCTTTTCTTTACAAAGATGTACAATGGATGCATCTTTGAAATCCTGCGGGATCCTCTCTTGCTCCCATATCAAGAGAAATAGCTGGTGGAGCCTTTTAGTTAGGGCTGGTCCCCCTTCCTTGTATACCTCAGCTGGTATGGCATCTGAACCAGGTGCTTTGCCACTTGAAAGTAGACAGATTGCTTTCTGGGTCTCGAGCAAGGTTGGTGGGTCATCCAGTGCCTTGTTTGTTGGCACTTGGGGGAGACGATTGATGGCTTCTTCATTGATTGCCGATGGGCGATTAAGGATGTTGTTAAAATGTTCAGCCCACCTCTCCAAGATCTTCCCTTTGTCCGAGATGAGCGTGTTGCCGTCTTCGCTGAGAAGTGGTTTTGAGCCTGAGGACGTTGGGCCATACACTTCTTTCAAGGCTTCGTAGAAGTGCTTATAATCACGCCTGTCTGCATAGCATTGGATCTCATTAGCTTTTTTGCTGAGCCAATCTTCCTGCATCTGACGGAGTTTCTGCTGTACAATTCTACGTATGTTGTTGAATGCTTCTCTCCTTGAAGTGGATTTCGGGTTATTGAGGTAAGCTTGGTGGAGTTGGTGTTTCTCATCCAGTAACTGCTTGATGACTTCGCAATTCTCGTCAAACCAGTCCTTATTTTTTCTGGTCTGGGGCCCCAGGGTCTCTGTAGCTGAGGTGTAAATCAGCTCTCTAAGCGATGTCCAATCTGTCTCCACGTTCTGGTTTTCCGGCGAGGTGGATCTTAAGCGCTCCTGCAGAGCAATCACGAATGACTGCTTTCCACTGGTGGTCTTCAGCTTGGCAACATTCAGCGGTTTGGGGGCCTTCTTCATTTGCGGGCGCCGTTTAGGCTGAATACGAATGTTGAGCTTGGAGAGGATGAGGCGGTGGTCTGTCCAGCATTCAGCACCGCACATGGACTTGGTCACTCTTAAATCCTGTCTGTCCCTCTTCCTAACGATGACATAGTCAATAAGATGCCAGTGCATCGAGTTGGGGTGCATCCATGATGTCCTATTGCGGGTAGGGAGGCGGAAGTTCGTGTTGGTGATTAGCAGTTCATTTTCAGCACAATTCTGGAGCAGAAGAAGGCAATTGCTGTTGCATTGGCCCACTCCATGGTGTCCAAGTACTCCCTCCCAGGCACAGTAGTCTTTGCCAACTCTTGCGTTGAAGTCACCTAGCAAGATGAGCTTGTCCTCCTTTGGAACGTCGGCAATGAGTCCGTGAAGTTCTTCGTAAAACTTTGCCTTGACTTCATCTGGGTTGGTCATGGTTGAGGCGTATGCACTGATGATGGTGACATGCTTCTTACCAGCTAACAGTGGAAGTTTCATGGTCATGAGCCTGTCATTCAGTCCCTTGGGTAGTCCAGTCATTTTTCCGACAAGGGTTGTCCTCACCGCAAAGACAACTCCTGCTTCACGCCGCTCCTCGTTGGGTCTGCCACTCCAGAAGAATGTGTAGCCGGAGCCTTTTTCACAGAGCTCACCTTTGCCCGCAAGCCTTGTCTCGCTCAGGGCTGCGATGTCTATGTTATACCTGGCGAGTTCTTAACCAATCACGGCTGTTCTCCTCTGAGGTCTATTTGCATCATCTCTGTCCAGGAGGGTGCGCACATTCCATGCGCCCAATGTGAGAGGAACTATCCTCAATTTCTTTTTTATATTTCGACCGCTGGTATAGGGTCCCCACCAGCCACGGTAAGCTGGCTAGGGAAGGCTGGAGCAGGCAATGTTTAGGGCACTTTTTCCAGCCCCTTCCTCATGCCATGGAGGTGAGCAGTGCATTCCTAAAAAGGGGTGCTCAGTCCCCCAGGGGGCTGCCGGACTCCACCTCTGCTCCGTGTCGGTGAAGAACGACCCAATGCTCTGGGCCGCCTGTGTGCAGGGTCGCGGCTACGGCTCCCAGTGTACCCAACCTGCCGCTTCGTCGCTTGCCTGTCGCCACAGGACATGGTGGTTAGGTGAGTTATGGGATGGATGAAAAAAAGTGACTTGCGCGGTGACTTGGATTTAAGTGAGAAAGAGTTGCGCAGTTCGTCGATCTCACTCTCTCGCCCGAGACCATCATGATCCAGAGGCACGACAGAGTCGAGACGGCTGGTAATGGAGACGGGTGCAGTTGATGGCCATGATGTCCTGTCTGTCTTGTCCTGCCCATAGCGTTCCACCACACTTTGCTGAGACTCGCCTTCTTCACTGTTGACCATCTAGTGGTTCCTCCGCTCAGTCCATCGAGTCCAGTCTTCACGTGCACAGGTAGACATACCTAGGTCACCGAGGGTTTGAGACCCAAGGCTACCCTCACCAGGTTTAGCCAGCCAGTCGAAGCTGTTGTCCGGGGTGCGGCCACTGTGCACGCTACAGTTTCTAGGAGCCACTGGTGAGAGCTGAGTGTCAAGTGGGGACCAAGAGTGGGAGAACTACCCCCTAGAGAGTACGACGTGTCCCCCACCAGAGGTACTACCCCTCCTTAGCACCCCATACACGCCCTATATATATATATATATATATACTAGAGGGAAGTACCCAGCTTCGCTCGGGTTTTAAATGAGGTTTTCTATAGAATTGTACAATTCTGTTAATTTGCATGAAGTAAAAGTGTACATTTATCTTAAAGTAGGTCAAATACAATTGCCTCTTAGAAAAGCATAGTGTCTGCAAGTCTATACCAGCAATCCCAAGACTCTGCACCATAGTGGTAGTGAAATTAACAACTTTCCGAATTCCCATAAGTCCAAATAGTAGAATTAAAGATTTTCAATTTGTATATAGCTTATATGAGTAAAAAAAAATGACACACACTATAATTGGGCACCAGGCTCTCAATCAGTGTTATAAATATTTTTCTCACCTGTTAATATCGCAGAAGTGTACTTAACAACTTTCGAAAATTTCATGCCTCTACCTACTCGGACATAGGATAATTAGTCGTTTTAAATTTTATAAACGACGGCCCTTCATGAGTACGGTAAAGTGTACGTAACAACTTGCCAAAATTTCATGCTTCTACCTACACGGAAAATAGGAGAATAAGTGATTTTCAATTATCATATAGCTCATATGGGAAAAAAGAACATTTGGGCCCCTCGACCCAGAAAGTGATAATTTAAATATATTTTCTCCTGTTATAATTATAGAAATGTACTCAACAATATCCTAAAATTTCATGCTTCTGCATACTCGGGAAATAGGAGAATTAGTTATTTTCAATTGTATATACCTCAAATAACACGGGAAAACGTTTTTTGGCCCCCGGCCCCTATGAGTGGGAATTTATGGAACGATTGCCATTATTCCTAGGAGAGTCTGCTCAAGAATTTCCAAAAGTTTCATGGTTTTAACTACACGGTAAATTTGAGAATTAGTGATGAGTGAGTTTTTAATATAAGAAAAAAAACACTATATTTGGGTCCCCGGCCTCAAATGAGTGGAAAGTTTAAAATTCATTTTTTGTGCAAATTAGCGTCAGGAGAGTGTACTTAACAACTTCCCAAAATTTCATTCTTCTAACTACACTGGAAATAGTAGAATGGGGGATTTGTAGTATTTATATAGCGTAATATAGTAAAACAAAAACTACATTTTAGGCCCCGGCTCCCAGTAAGTGATAATTTAAATATTGTTTCACCTGTTACCACTGCATGGGTGTACTCAGCAATTTTTGAACATGTCATGCTTCCACCTAATAAGAAACCTGATCTTACTTGAAACTTGATTGTATTTCGTGGTCTGCATTTTGCAGCCCACTTAAAAAAGTACATTTGGGGCCTTGGCACCACATAAGTGAGATTTTTATTATTTTTTCACAATTATTGCCTGGAGAGTCTGATCAATAATTTTCAAAGTTTCATGTTTTTACGACACGGTACGATGGAATACTAGTGATGAGTTTGTGTCTAATATAAGAATAAAGAACATTTGGGCCCCCTGCCCCCAATGAGTGGGAAGTTTAAAATTCTCCGTCGAAAATTAGCGTTAGGAGAGTGTACTTAACAACTTCCTAATGTTTCATTCTTCTACCACAACGGGAAATAGTAGAATGGGTGATTTTCAGTATTTATATAGCGTATATTATTTTTTAAAAAAACATTTGGCCCCCCGGTTCCCCATGAGTTGGAAGTTTAAAATTCTTTCTCACAAAATATCGTCGGGGTAGCGTACTTAACAACTTGACAAAGTTTCATACTTTTACCTATCCATAAAAAAAGATAATTTTTTTGGCCCCTCTAGCCCATGAGTGTGAATTTATGAAACAAAAACTATTTAGAAACCTTCCCCATATGATTGTGTGTACGTTTAGAAATTTCACTCTACTGGGTTGTCTGGACCTTGAGTTATTAGGGAACAGACAGATAGCAAACGTGTCTTATATATAAATATATACTACAGGCAATTACCCGGCTTCCCACGGGTTTTAAATAAGGTTTACTGTAAAAGCGAACTATACTGTTTATTTGAATGAAATAAAAGGGTAAATTTATCTTAAAGCAGGTCATATACAATTGCTTATCAGAAAAGCATAGTGTCTGCAATTCTATACCAGCATACCAAGACTCTGGCACACCAGTTAAGACTGCACCATCGTGGTAGTATAATTAACAACTTTACGAATTCCCATTATTCCAAATAGTAGACTTAAAGATTTAAAATTTTTATATAGCTTATAGGAGAAAAAAAAACACTATATTTGGGCACATTGCTCAATACCTTCCAAAAGTTTAATTTTTTACATTTACGAAAAATTAGAGAATTAGATTAAGACGGTTTTTAATAAAAGAAAAAACTACATTTGGGCCCCTCGCCCCCAAGAGTGGGAATTTTAAAATTCTTTTTTTTTTTGCAAATTAGCGTCGCGTCGGTAGAGTGTACTTAACAACTTATCAAACTTTTATGCTTCTACCTACACTGGAAATAGGAGAATTGGTGATTTTCAATTTTTATATAGTTCATATAGGTCAGTGGTTCCCAAACTTTTCTGAACCACGGAATAATGTATAATTATTTATTTTAATGTCCATAATAATAAAAAAATTGATCAGTATTATTATTTAAATTAAAACTTTTCGCTGAATTCCTAAGGTTGTTCAGGGACCCCCAAAACAATTTTAATACTCCAGGGACCCCCTGAAAGGTTCCGCGGACCCCTGGGGCTCCTTGGGAACCACTTATATAGGGGAAAAACATTCGGGCCCCTGGACCCCAGAAAGTAATAATTTAAATATATTTTCGCCTGGTATAATTTGGCAAATGTACTAAACAATATCTTAAAATGTCATGTTTCAGCCTACTCGTGAAAGAGGAGAATTAGTTATTTTCGATTTTATATACTTAAAATAACAGGGGGAAAACGTTTTTGGGCCCTTGGCACCCATGGGTTGGAATATATGGAACATTTGCTATTATTTTCGGGAGAGTATGCTTAAGAATTTCCAAAAGTTTCCTGATTTTAACTATATGTAAATTTGAGATTTAATGATGAGTGAGTTTTAATATCAGAAAAACTACATTTGGGCCCCCGGCCCCCAATGAGTGGGAAGTTTAACATTCTTTTTTGAAAATAAGGCCTTAGAAAAGTGTAATTAACAGTCTTCCGAAGTTTCATTCTTCTACTTACACCGGATATAGTCGAATTGGGGATTTTCAGTATATATATATATAGCGTATATTAATTTTTTAAAAAGAACTACATTAGGGCCCCCGGCTCCCAGTAAGTGATAATTTAAATGTTTTTTCGCCTGTTACCCCTGCTTGGGTTTACTCAACTGTATCAGAAAAGTATATGCTTCCACCTAATCAGAAACCTGATCTTTCTTGAGACGTGATTGTATTTCGTTGTCTACATTTTGTTAATATAGCCCATGTAAGGAAAAGTACATTTGGGCCCCGGCACCACATAAATGAGAATTTTATTATTTTTTCGTTGCCATTCTTGCCAGGAGAGTAATTTCAAAAAGTTATATGTTTTTACGACACGCTACATTGGATAATTATTTATGAGTTTGTTTCTAATAAAAGAAAAAAAATCAACATTTGGGCCCCCGGCCCCAAATGAGGGGGAAGTTTGAAATTCTTTTTCACAAATTAGCGTTAGGAGAGTGTACTTAACAACTTCCCAATGTTATATTCTTATACATACATGGGAAAAAGTAGAATGGGTGATTTTCGGTATTTATATAGCGTAATAAGATTTTTTTAAAAATCTAAATTTCGGCTTCAGGCTCCCCAAGAGTAGGAAGTTTAAAATTCTTTCTCGCAAAATATCGTCGGGGTAGCGTACTTAACAATTTGCCAAGGTTTCAAGCTTCTACCTATACGTAAAATAGGATAATTGGTGATTTTCAGTTTTTATATATAGTTCATATGAGGGGAAAAATTAAATTTGGGCCCCCAGCCCCCAGAAAGAGGTAATTTCAATATAATTTTGCCTGTTACGATTGCAGAAGTATACTCAACAATTTCCTAAAATTTCATGCTTCTGCCTCCTCGAGAAATAGAAAAATTGTTGATTTTCATTTTTTATAAAGCTCAAATAAGGAAAAAAAGTTTTTTGGCCCCTGGCGCCCATGAGTGTGAATTTATGGAACGAAACCTATTTAAGAAATTTCCCCATATAATTGTGTGTACAGTGTACGTGTACCAAATTTCACTTTACTGGTTTGCTGGATCTTGAGTTATTAGGGAACAGACAGACAGACAGACGGAAAACAAATGCGTCTTATATATTTACTAGAGGCAAGTACCCGGCTTCGCACGGGTTTTAAATAAGGTTTTTTGTAGAAGCTAACACATTTCTTTTTCGCAAATTAGCGTTAGGAGAATGTAATTAACAACTTCCCAAAGTTTCATTCTTCTACCTACACGGGAAATAGTAGAATGGGTGATTTTCAGTATTTATATAACGTGTAGTAGTAAACAAAATACATTTGGGCCCCCGGCTCCCAGTAAGTGATAATTTAAATATTTTTTCACCTGTTACCACTGCAGGCGTGTACTCAACGATTTCCTCAAATTGCATGCTTCCACCTAATCAGAAATAGGAGAAATAGTAATTTTCAATTTTTATATCGCCCATCTAAGTAAAATACGTTTTTGGTCCCCCAGCCCTACATGAGCGGGAAATTTAAACGAAATCTACTTAAGAAATTTCATCATGTAATGTCGTATACGTGAACTAAATTTCACAATATTTCTCTGTCTGAATTGTGTTAATATAGCTCATTTAGGAAAAAAAAATAATTTGGGCCCCCGGCAACCCATGAAAAAGGAAGCCATTATTGCCAGTAGAGTCTGCTCAATAATTTCCAAACGTTTCATGTTTTTACGACACGGTACATTGGAGAATAAGTGATGAGTGAGTTTTTAAATATAAGAAAAAACTAAATTTGGGCCCCCGGCCCCCACTGAGTGGAAAGTTTAAAATTCTATTTCGCAAATTAGTGTTAGGAGAGTGTACTTAACAACTTCCCAAAGTTTCATTCTTCTAACTACACGGGAAATAGAAGATTGGTTGATTTTCAGTATTTATATAGCGTACCGTACCGTACCGGCATCCTTCCGTCTCGCGAGACGATGGTGCATCACCGTTGGGTTGGGTTGCATTTCCTCGAGTGACTGTGCAGTCCTATCCTTGGGTAACAGTCTTTGCCACAGTTTTTACACACGAGTTCTGTGCTTCCAAATGTTTTGGCCTTTCTCCTAGCTCTTCTGTCTGCAACCTCCTCCATTCTTCGCTCCTCGGCTACTATGACGCCCTCTTTGACAACTGTGCGCCATGTAGATCGGTCTTCTGCCTTACACTCCCAGTCACTTGTATGTATTTTGGCTGCTTTCATGTCCCTTTGACAGACATCTTTAAATCGCAAGCGTGGGCGACCTGTTTTCCTCTTTCCTGAAGCAAGTTCACCATATAGGAGGTCATTCGGGATGCGGCCGGGGCTCATTCTTTTGACATGTCCTAGCCACCTCAGGCGTCTTTCACTAAGAATTGAGAACATGCTTTGGGTATTGGCACGCGTTAGTACCTCACTATTAGGCACTTTTTCTTGCCATTTAATACCAAGGATGCGGCGCAAGCATCTCAAATGGAAGCTGTTAAGCTTACGCTCTTGTGATGTATAAGTGGTCCATGTCTCGCTCCCATATAGTAGTGTACTGATGACACAGGCTCGATAGACGCACAGTTTGGTTTTCTCCGTTAGCTTGGTGTTTTGCCAGACCCGCTTGTTTAGTTTAGCCATTGTTGCGGCCGCCTTGCCAATTCTGCTGTTTATTTCTTCTTCAATGGACAGTGTATTGGAGACCTTGGATCCCAAGTAGGTGAAGCTGTCCACAACCTCCAAGTTTTCATTATCGATATTTATGGTAGGAGGAGGTCGAGTGTCTTGGGCCATGATGTTTGTCTTTTTCAAGCTGATTTGCAGACCAAATTCTTTGCAGGCATTGGAGAAGCTTGACACGAGTTGTTGCAAACCAGATTCTGTATGTGCTGTTAGTGCCGCATCATCCGCAAATAGTAGCTCTCGAATTAGGACATCCGTCGTTTTGGTCTTGGCTCGGAGGCGGGCAGTGTTGAAAAGTCCTCCATCAGCTCTGGTATGTAACCAGATTCCCTCACTGCTATCCTTGAATGCGTATCGAAGAAGTACAGAGAAGAATATTGCGAAGAGTGTTGGTGCGAGTACACAACCTTGTTTAACTCCGCTGCTGACAGGGAAGGCCTCTGACTTAGCTCCATCGAACTGTACTGTGCCAAGCATATTTTCATGGAACTGTCTGATGATGGCAAGTAGGTGAGGGGGACATCCAATTTTTGCCAGTATTTGGAATAGCCCGTTGCGACTGACTAAGTCGAAGGCTTTTGTAAGGTCCACAAATGCAATGTATAGTGGCATCTGCTGCTCTCTGCATTTTTCCTGGAGCTGTCGTATGGAGAACACCATGTCTATGGTAGACCGACCGGACCGGAAACCACACTGAGATTCTGGATAGACGCGGGATGCTAGGCTTTGTAAACGTTTTAGTATAACGCGGGCAAAGGTCTTTCCTACAATACTAAGGAGTGAAATGCCGCGATAATTATTGCAATCACTCCTATCACCTTTGTTTTTATATAGTGTCACTATATTTGCATCCTTTAGGTCTTGGGGGATGTAGCCCTGTTCCCAGCAGAGGGACAGAATCTCGTGCAATGGTTGGAGTAAAGCTGTCTTGCCACTCTTTAGAACCTCTGGTGGTATTCCATCATTCCCAGGCGCTTTTCCACAAGCTAGACTGTCAATTGCTTTGCTCAGCTCTTCCTGTGTGGGCACGACATCAAGTTCTTCCATGAGTGGCATATCTGGGATGTCATCTAGAGCGGTGCTGGAGACTGTGGTAACTGTTGAATACAATTCCAGATAATGCTCAACCCACCGTTTTAGCTGTGCTGCCTGGTCTTGAATAATTTCTCCATTTTTGGACTTTAGGGGAGCAGCTTTTGACGTCAAGGGGCCCGTTGCCTTTTTGATGTTTTCGTACATGACTTTTGCATTGCCCATGTCTGCAGCTGATTGTATACTGGAACAGAGCTTAAGCCAGTAGGTATTGACACATTTACGTGCAACCTTTTGGGCAAGTGACTTAGCTGTTTTTAAAGCATGCAAATTGTCAGGTGTAGGCTTTTCCTTGTAAGCCATAAGAGCTTTCCTTTTTGCTTCAGTGACGGGTTTCATCTCGTCCCAATGTTCATCAAACCAGTCCGTGTTTTTGTGAGATTTTTTGCCAAAGGCTTGTATTGCGGATGTATAGATTGTGTCTCTCAGTTGCGTCCATTTGGAGTCAATGGTGACGCATGGGGACATCTTTGAGAGACTTTCCTTCACCTTGTCTTTGAACAGCTGCGCTATCGCAGGGTCTTTCATGCAGGAGGTATTGATGCGTGGACTTCCCTTTTTCTTTGTGTGGTACGAGTTTTTCCTCATTATTCGTACTTTGCTGGCGACAAGGGAATGATCCGTGTCACAGTCGGCACTGTGATAGCTGCGAGTGAGTAGGACGCTAGCTAGTTGTGCACGCCTGGTGATAATGAGGTCCAGCTGGTGCCATTGGTGGGATCGAGGGTGTCTCCAAGATACTTGATGTATATCCTTGCACTTGAAGAAAGTGTTGGTCACACACAAGCCTCGTGAGCAGCACAATTCCAGAAGCCTTTGTCCATTTTCATTTAACTTTCCTCTTCCAAATAGTCCAAGGCAGGTGGGCCAGGCTTCGTGGTCGCTCCCCACTCTAGCATTGAAATCTCCTAGGAGATAGATTGCCTCGTCTTTGTGGATGCCGGCTATTGCCTGGTCTAACGCTCCATAGAACTGGTCCTTCTCTTCCGGAGTTGAATAGAGTGTTGGGGCATACACACTAAGAATGTTTGCTGGGCCCGCAGTTGTTCTGAGTCTTAGAGTGAGGATCCTCTCCGTGCCTGATGACGGTGGTTCAATGGATGGTAGAAGAGTGTTTTTAACAGCGAAACCCACACCATGCTGTCTAGGTTCGTCTTTCGGTCTGCCTTGCCAGAAGAAGGTGTAATTGGCCTCTTTGAGTGAACCGTTGTCTGGGAGCCTGGTCTCCTGAAGGCATGCTATGTCAATCTTTAGCCTTTTAAGTTCTCTATCGATTATTCCTGTCTTCCGTGTGTCGTTTATGGACTGCAGATCATCAGTGATGCCGGGACACATAGTCCTCACGTTCCAGCTAGCGATTCGAAGAGCTGGGGTCTTCTTTTTCTTTTTTGTATTTCTTGGTGCAGGGCTTAGTGGCCCACTTGTTGAGTGGTACTCTAATCTCCACGCACCCAGTGGAGAAGGCAGGCCATGACGGGATAGCACCTATTTGACTGGGGGCTGCCCAGTTTGAGGCGGGCGGTAGCTGTCCAGTGAGACATTGGTAGTCTCTCCCACCGTCGGAAGCAGCCCCTGGCGCCTAGCTCTACGTCAATTGAGCTTTGGCTTATANATAGATAGATAGATAGATAGATAGATAGATAGATAGATAGATAGATAGATAGATAGATAGATAGATAGATAGATAGATATATAGATATAGATAGATAGATAGATAGATAGATAGATATGTAAATAAAAGTATGTCTGCATGTGTGTGCTTGTCCGTTATAGCTGCCTAAACCATTCATCTGATCGTCATGAAATTTTTTGAAACTGTTGTTAACCCTTCCGAATGGTTAACTGTCTACTTTTTTCGCTCCATTTAACACTAAAAGGGCGCCGGGGTGCTAAATGTCAATATTTGTTTATATGAGCTATTTAAAAATTTGTTTAAGCGCTTTCTACTTGATAAATAGATGGATCTTAACCTAATTTTGTAATTATATTCTTGATAATGAATATTAAAATACTATAGGTAGTTCATCTCATAAGGGCAGCTCTTTTGGGAGTTGGGGTTCATAATACCTATTTTTTAAACTCTTAAGATTTCATTCCGTAATTCAATTATTAAAGATCTTGACAAACGATGATAAATGTATCCATTATTATCCATCTTAAAAAACAGGTGTTTTCAACTTTATATTCTGTCGTGAATGGGCCCTGTGAAACTTAATAGCATTATTTAATATTAAAACCATAACAAATAAGTTTATGTGTTAGCTAGTGAGTAGCTAAGTCACTTGCCCAAAAGGTTGCACGTAAATGTGTCAATACCTACTGGCTTAAGCTCTGTTCTAGTATACAATCAGCTGTAGACATGGGCAATACAAAAGTCATGTACGAAAACATCAAAAAGGCAACGGGCCCCTCGACGTCAAAAGCTGCTCCCCTATAGTCCAAAAGTGGAGAAATTATTCAAAACCAGGCAGCACAGCTAAAACGGTGGGTTGAGCATTATCTGGAATTGTATTCAACAGTTACCACAGTCTCCAGCACCGCTCTAGATGACATCCCAGATATGCCACTCAAGGAAGAACTTGATGTCGTGCCCACACAGGAAGAGCTGAGTAAAGCAATTGACAGTCTAGCTTGTGGAAAAGCTCCTGGGAATGATGGAATACCACCAGATGTTCTAAAGAGTGGCAAGACAGCTTTACTCCAACCATTGCACGAGATTCTGTCCCTCTGCTGGGAACAGGGCTACATCCCCAAGAACTAAAGGATGCAAATATAGTGACACTATATAAAAACAAAGGTGATAGGAGTGATTGCAATAATTATCGCGGCATTTCACTCCTTAGTATTGTAGGAAAGACACTTAATGTCGTTTTTTTCCGATATGAGTTATATAAAAATTAGTTTATGCATTAGCTGCTTGCTATATTGATGGATTTTCACCAAACCTGGTGAATAAATACTTGATAGCCAATTTTGAAATACCATAGGCCACTAAACTCCTAATAGCATATCCGTTGGGGCAGGGGGCCCAAAATACCTATTTTTTAAACCTTTAAGATTAATGTAATTATTAAAGGTCTTGACAAATGATTATAAAGGTATCCATTATTATATATAAAAATAGTTTAAGCGCTAGCTACTTGGTAAATGAATGGATCTTAACCAAACGTTTCAGTAAATGTTTAAGATGTTTTGCCCATTCAAATTTTAATGGTCTTGACAAATAATTACAAATATATATGTTATCAGGCAAATTGAAATGATCAGGTGTTTTCAAATTTACTTCTTGCACTGATTGTCATTTTTTGTTTTGCTTAAATATGTTTCTGCGTTAATTTTTGGGTAAAATAATTGATCCCATATTAACATGTTTTAGGGCAAGGAGCTTCAATTCCTTCTGGGCCGGGGGCCCCGATTGTCTGTTTTTAGTATGTGCTTAACATATTTTCACCAATTAATTTTAACTATCTAGCAAAACTTATTCAAGATGAAACTGAATTAAAATTAAACGCTATTTGAAATTGACAACTTGCACATAATGGGCACAAAGACCCTTGAATATCATTTTTCTTCTATTTCCTTTACTTGCAATTAAACAGCGCTTTGCTGCGGTAAATAAGGATTTCTGTTTTTGAAAAATGCGTCTATTTTATTTAGCTCATTATTAGGAAAAAAAAACCTATATTTTGGCAATTGTCCCCCTAGTGAGAAAGGATTTAAAAAATGTTGCTTCTTACCATCGCGGGAGTGTACTCAACAACTTCCCAAATGTGAAGCTCCTACCTAAACGGAAGATTGGAGAATTAGTGTTGATTTAGATTTATATACCCCATTTTAGGGAAAAGAAGGTTTTGGACCCCCGGCCACCCAGAATTGAAAATTTTAAGTATTTATATAATTATTTTCCTTATTAACATCGCGGGCTGTTACTAGACAACTACAAAAGGCTTTATACTTTTACCTAAACAGAAAATGAGAGATGCAGTACTATTCAGTTTTTAATGGCTCACTTAATAAAAAAAACTACATTGGGACATTCGGCATGTAGTAAGTAAAAATTTTAAAATGTATTCACCTGTTACCATCGAGGAAGTGTACTCAACAACTTCCTAAAGTTTAAAGCTCTACATACTCGGCAAAAAGGACAATTATTGATTTTTACAGGTAAAGATAAATTCTTTTTGGGACACTGGCCCCACATAATGTGTAATTTTAAATTTCCTTTTCGTCGTGAGAGGGTACTCAACAACTTCCCATATTTTCATGCTCCTGTCTACACCGGAAGTTGGAGAATTAGTGATGATTCAGTGAGTGCATTTAAAAACTATATTTTGGCCTAAGGTCCCCAGTAGGGGATATTTTAAATATGTTTTCACATGGTACCATCGTAAAAGTGTATTTAACAACGATCCAACGTTGCATGCCTTTACCTATTCGGGAAATAAGAGAATTAAAGATTTTCAATTTTTATAAAGCTCAATAAAGAGAAAAAACAATTATTGGGCCCCGGCCCCCATGAGTGTCTATTTCAAAATTCTTTTACACCAAATTTCGTCGTGAGAGGGTACTGAACAATTATCCAAATTTTCATGCTCCTAACTACACGGAAAATTCGAAAATTAGTGATGCGTCAGTTTTTAATGTAAGAAAAACTATGTTTGGGCCCTCGGCCCCCCATGAGAGGGAGTTTTAAAATGATTTTTTAGCAAATTTACGTCGGGAGCGTGTACTCAAAAAATTCCCAGTTTCATGCTTCTTTCTATACGGGAAAAATGAGAATTAGTGATTTTCAATTTTTATATAGCTCATATATGGAAACAAGTTTTTTCGAGTCATGGCCCCCATGAGTGGAAAATTTAAATTAAAAAAAAATATATCTTAGGAAACATGTAGTTAAAAAATTTCCAAAGTTTTATGCTTCTACCTTCAAGGAAATAGGAAACTTGGTTATTTTCAAATTTTATAAAGCCCATATTACGAACAAAATCTTTATGGGCCCCGGCCCCATATAAGCAAGATTTAAAAATTCTTTTTCACCAGTTTTCGTCTTGAGAGTGTACCCAACAAATTCCCCAAATTTCATGCTCTACCTACACAGAAAATCGGAGAATTAGTGATGAGTCGTTTTTTAAATATAAGAAAAACTATATTTTGGCTCCCAGCCCCCCATGAGAGGGAGTTTTAACATTTTGTTTGGCCAATTTTTGCTGGGAGCGTGTACTCAAAACATTTCCTAAGTATAAATGTTACTACCTTTACGGAAATAGGAAAATTGGTGATTTAACATTTTTATATAGCCCAAATCAGGAAAAAAACGTTTTTTGGGCCCCGGCCCCATGATTGGGAAATTCACATTTTTATCAAATTATCGTCGAGAGCATGTACTGAAAAAATTTCCAAAATGTCATGCTTCTACCTACACGGGAAATAGTCAAATTGGTGATTTTCCATTAAATTTATAATATAATGATAAAAAAAAATTTTTGGCCCCCGTCCCCACATGAGCGAGATTTTTAAAATTCTTTTTCGCAATTTTTTGTCGATAGTGGGTATCCAACAACTTCCTGAAGTTTCATGCTTCTACCTAGACGGGAAGTTGGAGAATTATTACTGATTTTCAATTTTTATATAGCTCATATTTGGAAAAAACTTTTTTTGAACCCCCGGCCCCACTTGAGTGAGATTTTAAAAAATCTTTCTCGCTAATTTTCGTTGATATTGGGTACCTAGCAACTTCCCAAAGTATCATGCTTTTGTCTACCCTGGAATATGAAGATTTAGTGATATAAGGAAACAAGTTTTTAAGCCCCCGGCCCCACATGAGCGAAACTTTTAAAATTCTTTTTTTTTATTTGCAAATTTTCGTCGTGAGAAAGTACCCAACAACTTCCCAAAGTTTCATGCTTCTACCTACATAGGAAGTTGGGAAATTAGTGATGAATCAGTGAGTGAGTCAGTCAGTAAGTCAGTGAGGGCTTTCCTATTTAATAGTATAGACTAGCAATTTACCCACGCTTCGCTGCGGTAAATTAGGATTTCAGTTAGCGTTGAGAATCCGCATAACACCATTCGAAACACTTATTGATTTTAATCTGAAACAAGATGAATATAATTAATATATTAACTTCAACAGTTTATGCTTCTACTTACACCAGAATTTGGAGATTTAAAGATGTGTAATTTTTATATAACTCATATTTTTCTTTAAAAATACCTATATTTCGGCAATCGTCACCCTAGTGAGAGGTGATTTAATCTTACCATCGCGGGAACATGGGGTACTCAACATTTTCCTTAAGTTTCAAACTTCCACCTACACGGAAACTTGGAAAATTAGCGTTGATCAGTTTCTTATGGCCCATTTTAAGTGAAAAAAGTGTTTTTGCCCGGGCCACCCATGAGTAGGCCCGTCAACGGGAACCCGGCACCCGGGTACCCGTGGCCGAGCAATTACCCGGGTAGTACAATGGCGTCCGGGTACCCGTGAAAATGTTACTGCAATGTCTTTACCACCAGTATTTAAATTGCGGCTCTTCTGTGTTCAAATTTCGGCTCGCGAATAATTTATCAACTTAAAACTCTTCGTTTAAAACAAAAAAAGGTTTCAGTTCTTTGAATTGTTCAAGTAAGGACAATAGAACACAGCGACGATAACTACTATTAACTAGGAAGGGCTAGAGATGACATTCGCATTGACTTTGAAATACGCCGCTCATCGTTGATACCGATTGAGCAAGCCAGTGTTATTTATCTAATCCCCCCCCCCCCACCGACACATACATGTCTCCACTCCTATCTCCACCAAATACTTTTTAAAAAATATTTCAACCGTTGAATGATTTTCACTATAATAACAAAAATACATGGTGAGGGTGGGTCTGTTTTTTTTCAGTATGACACAAAATAGGACACTAGAGAGATAACTAGGAATGGCCAGAAATGACATTGGCTGTGAATTACGCCGCTAAACTTTGTTACCGATTGACACGCTCCAATTTATTTTATCGCCCCCCCCCCCCCCCCCACAAACATATGTCTCCAATCCTATCCCCACCATTATACACAAATATTTTATTGAAAGGATCTATCCATTGATAAAAATAATTCTGGTTGCACTTATTGTTCTAAAGATATAACCACGTCTTCTAAATTTTCACCACTCATATTTCTTAACAAATTGTTTTGGCTGATATAACAGCGTTTTGTATTAGTATATCGCTTTGTTCCATGTCATATGTTTGCATTAATTTTAAAAAAAAGAAACAAACAACAACAACAACAAATACAAAAAAAAAAATGTGTTCCCATAGATTATGATAACATACAACATAGAAAAGAAAAAAGGTTGAATTGAATCAAGTAGAATTCGAGCATCTGATCTCGTTTTATTAGTTACTTCTTCACATGTCAAATTTAATTATGTATGCCTATTGTGGTGTTAATTAGCGGAGCCATTTGAATATTTTCATAGTTTTGTCATAATTCATATTATTTGCACATTGCTTTCATTGAATAGACGTAACAATGTAATGCAGATCTGTATTTTAATGTGTGCTACTTTAATGCAATAAATAATATAATTCCCTTACAACATTTTTATCAAAACTGAAACAGCGCAGTATATTATTATTTCAAGTTAAACTCACTATTTTAGCCATCATGCCATGTAGGTACTTGTTCGCGAATCATTCTGCACTTGGGGAAATTCCACTCAAAAACTGCGATGGCGTTACTAATACCAGATATTTTTCATATTTTTCGGCCTAGCGGTGACGTGTTTTTGTGTGTAGTTTTCATAAAAAGCGTCATCTGTGACGTATAACGTCTGATTTTTAAAACTAATGGGTACCTTTTTTGAGCGATCTTAAATTTTTTAACGAGTTAGCGTTAGTAATAACAATCAATATGTAACCAAACAAGTGTTGTGTGACCCATTAATTAAGACTCAAATATACGAATATTTTTGTATCCCGTTGTTCTTACCCCTTCAAAAAATTACAGGGCGGTTGTTGAAAATGGCTATACGTTTCAACTGTACACAAATGCCGCCTTAAAAATTGGAGGCTGCCCGGGGCGGACCGCCCCCACCGCCCCCTCTAGCTACGTCACTAAGTACATCCCCGCAGTGGTAACAGGTGAAAAAAGATATAAATTATCACTTACTGGGAGCCGGGGGCCCAAAACTAATATACGCTATATAAATACTGAAAATCCCCTATTCAACCATTTCCCGTGTTGGTAGAACATGAAACTTTGGGAAGTTTTTAAGTACACTCACTTAACGCTAATTTGCAGAAAATAATTTTTAACTTCCCACTCATTGTGGGCCGGGGGTGCTAAATGTAGTTTTTTCTTAATTAAAAACTAACTTATCACCAATTCTCAAATTTACTGTGTAGGTAAAATCATGAAACTTTGGGAAATTCTTGAGCATACTCTCCCGACAATAATGGCAATCGTTACATAAATTTCCACTCATTGGGGCCGGGGTCCCAAAAACGTTGTTTTTTTTTTTTGAGGTATATGAAATTGAAAATAGCTAATTCTCCTATTTCCCGAGTAAACAGAAGCATAAAATTTTAGGATATTGTTTAGTAAATTTCCCAAATTATAACAGACGAAATGATATTTAAATTATCACTTTCAGGGGTCCAGGGGCCCAAATGTTTTTTGTCCTATATGAGCTATATAAAAATTAAAAATCACTCACTCTTCAATTTCCTGTGTAGGTAGAAGCATGAAAGTTTGGCAAGTTTTTAAGTACACTCTACCGACGCTAATTTGCAAAAAAGAATTCTAAAATTCTCACTCTTGGGGGCTAGGGGCTAACATGTAGTTTTTTATATTTTAAAAACCGTTTTATCTCTTATTCTCAAATTAACCGTATACGTAAAGAAATGAAACTTTTGGAAGTTATTGAGCACACTCTACCAATAAAAATGGAGAAAAAGTCTTTCAAAATTTTTTACTCAGGGTAGGGCTGGTGTGCCCAAATGTATTTTATCCTTAAATGAGCTGTATTTTCCATCTCAAATGGTAACAGAGAAAACATTTTAAATTATCTCTCTATGTGTTTTTTGTCTTTTTATGAGCGACATACAAATTGAAAATTACTAATTCTCTTATTTCCGGTTTAGATAGAAGCATGATACTTTGGGAAGTTGAGCAATACATATCCGCAATGGTAAGGTGAGAAAAAAGAAATTCCCCTGGGGGCCGGGGCCCAAATGTATTTGTTCTGATATGAAAACTTTCTTATCACTCGTTCTCTAATTTTCGATGACGGTAGAAGCATAAAAGTTTGGAAATTTGTTGAGAAGGTACTCACGACGAAAATCAACAAAAGAAAAAATTAAAACCCCTGCTCATGTGGAGCCAAAGTTTATAAAATTTGAAAACCACTAATTCTTCTATGTCCGAGTAGGTAGAAGCATGAAATTTTCGTAAGTTTATAAGTACACTTCTGCGATGGTAACAAGCGAAAAAATATTTATAATACTGGTGCCCAAATATAGTCTTGTTTTTGTACTCTCATAAGCTATATAAAAATTGAAAATCTTTAATTCTACTATTTGGAATAATGGGATTTCGGAAAGTTGTTAATTACACTACTATGGTGGTGCAGTCTTAACTTGGGATTGCTGGTATTCACTTGCAGACACTCTGAATATCTGATAGGCAATTGTATTTGACCTGCTTTAAGATAAATGTACCCTTTAACTTCATGGAATAAACAGTTTAGTAAGCTTCTACAGAAAACCTCATTTCAAACCCGTGTAAAGCCGTGTACTTACCTCTTATATATATATAAGACGCATTGTTTGTCTGTCTGTCTGTCTGATCCTGATAACTCAATCTCCAGACAACCAAAAAAAGTGAATTTGGTACACGTATACAAAATTATATGGGGAAGGATCTAAAACAGTTTCGTTCGATTAATTCACTCTCATAAGCACCGAGGGCCCAAAAACAGTTTTTTCCTTCTTTGAGCTGTAAAAACTGAAATTCATTAATTCTCCTATTTCCCGAGGAAGCCAAAGCAAGACATTTTAGAAATTGTTGATTACACTTCCGCTATGGTAATGAATGAAAATATATTTAAATTATAACTTTCTGAGAGCCGGGTCCCAAATGTATTTTTTTTCCTTTAATGAACTATGTACAAACTGAAAATCATTAATTCTCCTATTTCACGTGTAGGTAGAAGCATGAAACTTTGTCAAGTATTTAAGTAGATTCTACACTCTCCCGATAATAATTTGCAAAAAGATGTTATAAATTCTTACTCATGGGTGGCCGAAGGGACAATATGTAGTTTTTTTTTTCTTTAAACGAATAATAAAGTAAAATTTAGTACACGTACACAACATTACATTGGGAAGGCTCTAAAACAAGTTTTGTTGACAATAACGGCTCATGTGGGTCGTGGGTAAAAAAACGTTATTTTTACTTCTGTGAGCTATATACAAATTGAACTAAAATGTTCACCTATTTTCCAAATAGGCAGAGGCGTACAATTTAAGAAAAGTGTTGATTACAATTTAGAAATGGTAAGAGGCGAAAATATATTTAAATTATATCTTTTTGGGGGCCTAGAGGCCCAAATGTATTTTTTTCTTGAAAACGAGCTATATAAAAACTGAAAATAATTAATTCTGCTATTTACCGTGTTGTTAGAAGCATGAAACTTTTAGAAATTGAGTAAAAAAATATCCACAATAAAAAGAGGTGTAAAAAAAATTAAGTATCAGTCCCCTGGGGTTGGGGCCAAAATGTATTTTTTGTCAAATAAAATCGGGCGTATTCTCCAATTTTCCCCGAAGGAGAAGCATGAAACATTTGGTAAACTGTTGAGAATGCTCTTACGACGATAATTAACAAAACAAAAAAAAAAAGAATTTAAAAACTCCTGCTGGGACCAAAAACATTTTTTTTATCATATTTGGCTTGGTAAAAATTTAAAGTCAATAATTCTATTTTCGAGTGGGCAGAAGCATGCCATTTTTGGAAGTTGTTGAGTGCACTTCTGCGATGTTACTGGGAGTAAAATTATTTAAATAATTATATACTGGTACCCAAATGTAGCTTTTTTATATTAATTTTAGATATATTAAAACTGAAAATCACAATTTCTTTTTTTTTCCCCAGTGTTAGTAAAATAATGAAAATTTTGAGAGTTGTTAAGAGCACTACTACGATAAAGCAGTCAACCAGTCTCTTGGGATTGTTGGTATAGATTTGCAGACACTATACTTTTCTCATGGACAGTTGTATGTGGCCTGCACCATAGTGAGCAAAAAGGATAATCTTTTTTGTACATATTCAAATTTGAATTGGAAATAATGTTGTATATCACAATAATTTAAGATAAATGTACCCATAAATTTATATACTTTTTTAAACCTGGGCTGCAGAATTTTACGATCAATTAATCGAATTATTGTAAAATTTTAATCTATTAAAATTAATGAGGTCGATTGAAATTCCATTTATTTAAAATACAATTATTTTATCGATTTATAACTAATTTATATTCTTGGCTACTTAATTAATTTTCAATCGTAATATTATTATTTATTTTTACGTGCAAAGGTAAACACAAATGAGGCTATTGACAGCATAGTTAATTTTACCCTGAAAGATGAGCAAACATATTGTTTTTAAGCGTACTTGGGATCACAAATGAATGTAAACTATCTTTTGGGTCGAGCAATTATGCTCCAATAGTCTCGTCAAAAAGGCATCGTCAAAGAGGTACCTTTCCACGGGTGATTAAAATCTCGCAAAGCCCCAAACAGCGCGGGGCACTCCTCAAACAGTTTGGCAACAGTCTCCTCTGATTGGTAGCACAGACGATAGGCAAGTTCCCTTCTAGTGTTAAACTTGTACATGTAGCTTCAAATGGGACAATATTTAGTTCTAAATGGTGTTATAAGCGTCTGATTGTTACATTAAACTTCCAACCAGATGTTACTTTTGCTCGGTCGTAACATGTACTGGAATACTATTCTGGTCGTGCTTCCAAAAACCTAGCCCTGAAGCAATTTCTCTCGGAAATTGTCTTTACGTGACGATCTGACCCCCAGCTGTATCATAGGCTGGTCGGGTTGGGGGTGGGCTGACATTTATCTTGCTAGCTGATCGACCCTGTTTGAATGCGGCTCGTCACTGTGAATTATTTCTCACAACGTGCTAGGATTATAAATTGACACTGATCATTTTCGCCTCCAGAGAGGATCGAAACTCAGTCTCCAGCAAAAAAAAACTTTGAGGCATTGAAGACTACGAGTTTTGGGAAAACCTTCCTCTTAGCTAATGTCGGCATACCCCAAGCCATTGCAAATCGCCTTGAGTTTGGCATCGTGACTGCTGAATGCAGATTCACACGGCTATTTCAGTTCCACGCTGTGTCTAGTCCAGATTGGGGGTATTGAATTAGTACTCTTTAACTACTTCTGCCATTCTTGAAATGTGAGCCGTACGTTAGCATGCTATCAACGCTGTCACCGTAAGCCTCGATTTTATTTTAAGCCTTGTTTTGCTGTAGCACGACGGAGTCGGCTTTTGTCACCACCGTATTTTCCAATGTCAAACGTAGTTAAGGCAGGTCAAAACTTTCATGTGGCCTTCGAGGAGGAACCAGTTGCATTTATTCCCTGTGTTTGGGTATGTGACTGATTTGTCTAGTTCATTGACCGTGTCCAGAAGGATGGTCTCTTCAGCCATGTTCCATTTACCAATGGGTCTTGTAATTGGAAGCAGGTTTCGTTCTGCTTAATCTTTCAGTGTGAACAAAGACTACTTGAGTAACCGGAAAAGTACAATGCAGCAAAATCGTTCATTTTTAATAAAAATGACTAAAGGCATCAAAACGAATATTCCATTCGATTTCCATGGTGTTTTCATTTTAATATTTTTATAAGATCAAATATATTACTAATTCAAGATCGTAAGTTCTATTATTGTTTTATCAATCTTTTAGCATACATGTTTTTCAATAAGCATATTATACATATTCCAATTTCAGTTACGTTATATAAACGATACTGTAAAAGATTGATGCATATTTTTCGGGATTATATTGAAACATTTTTTAATATTCAAAAACAGCTTTCCATTATGGCATAAGATGCAACTTCAGTGTGAACAAAGACAGCAGGCTTAGGAGTACAAGCCGAAAGTGTCAGTTTCGTTAATTTTGTTATATAACTTTAAACTAATACACTTTAATGAATTTTTATAGTTCTTCAGATATCAAATACGTTATTTATTGTATCCAATAAGATAAAAGATTGGTGCCCAATGAAACAACATTTTAAAAACAGGTTTCGGAAAGGGCATGAGATGCCTTCCTGCAGATTGAGCATGAAAGAATTAGAAAATCAAGGTGTCAGAGACATCAGAACAGCGAAAGTTACTCTGCCGAAAATAGAGAACAAGACAGTGTGTCACTTTATTTAGGGTTTGTTCTAGAATACTAAAAAAAAATTATAATTGGTGGATCTCAATTATTTTCCTTGCCTGTTTTTTTTTTTTTTTTTTTTTTTTTTTTTTTGACAGGCTATATATTTTTACCTCCATTATTTGTAACACTTTGATTGTAATTTTAGACTTATTATTCACTTATTCATGTAAGATTAAACAGGATGCCATAATGTAATTGGATTACTGGAATAAATTAAACAAACCGAAGTAGGTGATACAATCGGGGAAATGGTTCGTCTAGGGGTAAGGAATTCGAAAAAGAATTGTATTCTAATAAGCAACGGGATCGAGGGAAAGGGAGTCTAGCGAAAACAAAGGATAACACTGAGCTATGCAATTCTATTAAAGTATTGCCTTTCATAGTGGAAATGGATTTTATTTCATGAATGGGATACCGTATGGAGTATGTAATTGCAAAAAAATATTTTATCGAATTTTCGAAAGGCACTCAAACTAAATTAGGATTACTTTTTCCAAAGTAGTCTGTATAAATTCAATAAACTTTCGAATCGTTATGTCTAAATATATTAAACAATAATTGTATGCATTTTTATCTCATGTAGACGTTTAATTATGTGTTTTATATAAACAATTCGGTTTTGTGGAAACATAATAAGAGTGTTTGTTTATTATCAAAAGTTTAAATATAATAAACTTTTTAAAAATTTACCCCTAAAATTGTTTCTCTTTATTAAAAATTTTAAAACTTATAGAGTAGTTTGTATTGTATGTTAACAAATATTTTTGCTTCTTTAGTATAATTGCCTTGGCATAATGGCTACAATAATGACTACCATAATGAATCATATATGTCGCTAGATTAAAGGGATACTACTTAAATGTATGCAAGCAAATGGAAACAGTTTTACAATGCAATATAGTAAATAGGATTCGCAGTGATAATGTGACATCAATGACTGCAAGGTGTTTGTATGATAACAACAGGGTGTTACTTGGGATTGAAATCTTTAATGTTGTATGGAATCATATGAGGGTAAGATATGCTATAAAAAAGGGTTTCACTTAATACATGACATAATACTGAGCTATGTGATGCAATTGTATTATATGTATTTCATTGAGGAAAACGATTAATGGCTTGAATAAATTACACAATGAAATAATAGTAAGGTATGAGATCCCATTATTGATCGGGGTCAGAATTGGTGGGGTACAAAATGGGATCCCTAATATATATATATATATATATATATATATATACACATATAGTTGATAAAGGATAAANCCTGTTCTCCAGCGCCTGCACTAACTTTGGTCTGACAATTAACACAAAGAAGACTGAAGTCCTTTATCAACCCGCGCCTGGAAAGCCTTATGTTGAGCCCATCATCACTGTCAACAACCAGAAACTCAACGCAGTGAAACGCTTCACATACCTAGGCAGCACACTGTCACAAAATGTCACCATCGATGACGAAGTGAATGTCAGAATTGCCAGGGCCAGCTCCACTTTTGGCAGGTTGTACCCGAATGTCTGGAACAGAAGAGGCATTACCATCCAGACCAAAGTGAAAGTATATAGGGCAGTTGTGCTCCCTACACTGCTTTATGCATGCGAAACTTGGACCGTATATCAACGCCATGCTAAAAAGCTGAACCACTTTCACACAACAAGCCTCAGGAAGATTCTGGGCATAAAGTGGCAGGACAAAACTCCAGACACCACGGTACTAACCAGAGCTGGCCTCCCCAGCATCTTCACCCTACTGATGCAGTCACAGCTTCGCTGGGCAGGGCACCTAACCCGAATGCCAAATGAGAGACTACCAAAGAGACTCTTCTATGGCGAGCTCCAGGATGGCCAGCGGTCCCATGGTGGACAAAAGAAACGCTTTAAAGACACATTGAAAGCGTCTCTGAAAGCGTTTGCAATAAACCCAGACACGTGGGAGGAAGCTGCGTTGGACCGGTCCACCTGGCGCCAATCCATCCATGAAGGTGCCAGGACATGCGAGGCAAAAAGGATTAACGCCGCAGAAAAGAAGAGGCAAGCCCGAAAGGCCCGTGCTGTCAACCCTCCAGGAGACAATCAACTCATCCAATGTCCCTTCTGTTCCCGAACTTTCCGTGCCAGGATCGGCCTTGTCAGCCATCTGCGCACACATAGGCAAAACAAGCCCCAGCAACCCTCGGATGACTAAAGTGGTCCTCGTCGATTCGACGGACAAACGAATTACACATATAGTACAATACCGCAACAAGCAGCTGGCTCACATCATTTCACATAAAATTATAAACTAATTACATTCAATATAAAACATTCGTATCTAAACTAAGGCATACATCGACATAAAGATGCACATCAAATGAATTTTTATCGGAATATGGCTATATTTTCAACCTATTATTTTCCTTCCACTATCCTTTTCAAAGTGCAGTAACAAGGTCAACTTTAAAAAAATATTCGGAACATTTTAAAATATAACAAAATTGATTAATAAATAAATTTTTAAATAGTCTTTACACATATCATTTCAAACTTACAATGAAATCATATTTAAAAGATATTACAAAGTGTATATAAAATAATACCTCAAAGAAATGTACTTGTGATTTCTGCCTTGAATGGTCCAAGAGAAATACGAACCAGATGGGTATTTCAAGGGATATCCTGGACTGGCAAAATATCCATTTTTTTGATCCGTTAGTATTGATATGAAATCTAAGAAATATGAATTTTTTTTTGTTGAAAAATTAAATTGATTTTATAATTATTTTCTATACAGGTAAAAAAAGAACTCTCCGTATTATCTATCTATCTATCTATCTATCTATCTATCTATCTATCTATCTATATATCTATCTATCTATCTATCTATCTATCTACCTACCTACCTACATACCTACCTACCTACCTACCTACATACCTACCTACCTACCTACCTACCTACCTACCTACCAATCTATCTATCTATCTATTTATCTATCTATCTATCTATCTATCTATCTATATATCTATCTATCTATCTATCTATCTATCTATCTTTCTTTCTATGTATGTATCTATCTATGTATCTATGTATCTATGTATCTATGTATCTATGTATCTATGTATCTAT
>MUZC01004238.1:124104-185787 GCA_002072015.1 Radix auricularia | reverse complement strand
ATATAAGAAATTTGATTTTAAAATTCAATACATAAAATGGTTTTATTAAGATCATTTATTGAATTTACTATTAATTAAATTAATAATTTTTATGAACATAAACAATATGTTTAATTTACAGTTTATTAATTTTAAAAAAAATGTATCTGTAAAAATATGTAATTTATTCTTATTCTTGAAAATATAGAATCATTATCATCATCAATAGTCACGTGACCGTTTCGGCCGTTGGGGTCAACATTTTGAACGGTGGTCAAAAATTTACTCAATCCCATTCCTGTTCATTCTTTTATGTTCTCAAGTCTGCTTTTCCGCTGTCGATCTCTTCACCGACCCCCTTGCACAGTGCTTTGAAGGATAATTTTTGACAAGGCATTACCGAACCATGGCATATTACGTCTCTTAATTGTTGCTACAATGGTTTCTTGACGACACGAAATAGACTTTACTTTGTCAAAGATCTTTTTATTTATCTTGTTTTCTTGACAGAGAACTGAGAATTTTCCCTTATACATTTGTTTTCAAGTGCCTGCAGCTTGTTTTCAGTAGTTGCAATTAGTGTCCAGGTGTCACATCCATAAAAGACAAAGGTGTTATTCAGAGATCTGTAAAACCAGAGCTTTGATTGCAGACTAATGTTTTTTGTTTTTCAATATTTTGCTTATCTTGATCATTTCTGCAATCGCTGACCAAATTCTAGCTCGAATTTCAGCTTCGCCGGTATCTTCTTCTTCTGCTGTTGCAGTTAAAATGTATTTCAAGTTATTAGCCAAGGCTTATACATAGTGGTCGATAGTGACCAATGCTGCAAGCCTGCCATAAACTTTTTCCTGGAAAATCTTCGAAATTTCCAGCAATTTTAGATTGTCCAATTCAAAACGAATGCGAATATTTCTTTTTCATCTATTTAATGTGTACGAGATAAAATTTCAGTATTGACATGGTGGAGACATAAAACACAACCATCTCGACTCACTATGTAGCACATTGTCTCTTCTTCACTTCCGTCACGTGACCTCTTTTTCCTTTCTACAGTCTGGCAATCTCACGTGACATCCACGGAAAAAATTGTTTGTGATATATTGTTACTAAAATTTTAAACGACTCGCACAAGAATGTAATCAATTTATTTATATATTACACCTCCAGGTGATTGCCAGGTGATGGTTCTTGATTGTTTGTATGTATGCAGGGTATTAGCGAGGGTCAAACAATGACTTTGTGCCAATTCCATTAGTCGCATTCCTCTATCGTTTGTTTTACCCCAACTATATTTTACCAACTGTACCCGGCCATTGTCTTTCCGTCGTGTTTTCTTGGCTGTTCGCTGTATTTCCTCATATAATTTAGAGAAGTTTTTATTGTCGTTGTCGGAAGTTGGAGTGTACACCTGTAAGTGATATTATGGGTTCTGTTATATATTCGTATGCTTATCAGTCTATTTGAAATTGGTGTGCAGGTAATGACTGATGCAAATATTTCCTTTCTCTTAAAGAGTGCTATACGGCATATTGATGTTTGGAGTCATCACCGCTGAACCAAATGTTCTGCCCCTCCTCTGTTGATGTTTCACCAAACCCTGTCCAAAGGACTTCGGAAAGTCATATGATGTCCCAGCTTTAACGTTGCAGATTATGTGTTAGTTCTTTTACTTTTTCATGCTGATACCAGGTTATTACGTTCCAAGTACCTATTCTTATCACTTCTCGCAGAAGTCTAATTTGGTCGGTTCCAGAATTATAATCATAATTAACGCCCAAACTTGGGTTTTTTTTTTTTTGCAAGGAAGTGTGTGGTTGTTAATTCGTTCCTCTATGACCCAGCATGGATACTTTTATCTGTTAAGTTTTAATACTTCCTTTCTGAGAGCTTATAGACTCGGTGGCGACAAACTCTTCTCCAAAGTAGTTGATTTGTTATCCGAGTTTAATACCCTAGTCTTTTTCGATAGTGAGTATGGCTGCAAGGTAGAGGAGGTGTGTAATTTGCCATCTCTGAAGTGAGCAGTCTTATATGGTTAATGATGCTTAGCTGCCTGATGCAATTTGTTTTAACGTTTGAAAATAAAGTAGGCTTAAGTTAATTGTATTTTTTAAAAGTCCGCAATCTTGACCGAAAATGGAGAAACATAAAATATTGCACTTCTAAGAAAAAAAAATTGAATTATATCAAATTTCTTATTGCAATGGAACTGCATGTCTTTAGAATCGTCTACTTTTTGTGTTAATTCCGAATAGTGTACACGTTTTATATGTTATTTCGACACATTATGCAACTCATTTAAGTTATGACTAAATTTGGTCACATTTGCAGCATGTCTTATTTATATAGACTATGTAATTTATTTCTTTCCATTCTTTTTTAAAATTGATATCGTTTCAAAGAAGAAACACATATTTAAAGTTATCATTTTAACACAATGTAATTTGAAATTTACAAACATATTTCGCAAATTTTTAAACAAAAATATCACATACCAAAAAAAGTCTATATCATTTGCAGAAAATCAAAATTTTCTTTGAAATTATATAGAATATTTGTATTTACCATCACAACAATAGAATGCTTTAAATCCACGTTTTTGAACTACTTTGTTCGTCCTAAACACCAGATAAATCGAATTGGTTGAAGAAGATACAATCTTTGGGACGAAATAATCTGTGCTACAAAATGTAGATAGCAGTGTATCTGTTTCATGTGTTCCATCATAAATTTTGAGAGAATAGTCAGTGCAGTTCTCACTGTATTCAATGTCCACATCAGAGATACTGAAATAATTAAACATAAAACTTAGAAATGGGAAATAGTGTAATATCTTATAGTTCATATGTTAGTTGATAGATTGGCATATTTGTTTGTAAATTTTGTAACTTTTTTGAAAAAAGTTCTGATTCTACTTCTGTTTGCCTGTTGTTTGTCCTTTTTATTTTTATAAAAATTAATTATGTGTATTAAAATTATTTTTTCGTACACGTTATGTTACCTACAAAAATTTTTCTTTAAATTTTATAAAAAATTATTTTATTGGATATGTTAGCTTTAATATAATAATAAACATTAGGCATTTTACACAGCGCAGTAGCAAAGCAAGTAACTGGGCTCACAGCACTGAAAGATAATAATTTGTTTTGATGTCGCATATTTTCGCCTGCGAAAGACGATATATTTTGTGGATTGCAGATGTCTGTGTAGCTCGTGAGATCAATCCTCGAGTGGTTTTCTCTTGTGTATATCACACAAACGAATGATTTTTTCCACGGCTATTAGCGATCTTTCCCTCATAACGATAAATAAAATAAAGAATCGCTTTTAAGACGATGATGGTCTATGGGGCATGTGGAGTAGAGTTCACAAGTTTCATTGAGCACTAAAGAGCAAGGGATCGTGTGAATACTGGAGCTACTGCCCAGGTGGATTTGCCAGTAACACGCCTCGAACCCGTGACTTGAGCTTTTGCCTCGGTTCAACAGTCCAGTGCTGTACCACTTGGACGACGTCACCCCTTCCCTCATTACGACCTGACATAAAGATCTATCGTCTGCCAGGTCCACCCAGTTTGGGGCGTTGATGTTGCCCCCTTTCATGTCTATTCTCATTTTGTCTTTGCACATGAGACGTGGCCGACAACTTAAACTTTTCCCTTTTTCAAGCTCGTTGTAAAACACTTCCTTGGTTGCGCAACAAGCTTGGATTCTGTTTACAGGGCCAGGTGAGTGAAGACGTCTTTGGCTCAATATGGCTGGGGGTGTTGCAAATGCTTATTTGAGCCAATAAAGACGTGATGTTTACTCTTCTTAACATTTGATTTCTAGAATATGGCACTTTATTCTGTGGTGTAGGTCATAGAGCCCTCTTGCCTGCAGGTGTAAGTGGTCAAAGACTTGTATCCATAGATGATTTTACTCAGTATATGGGCATGTTAAACGTTCAAAATAGTTCTTTCTGTAAGTGTGTCGTTATGTCACACTCTTTTACTCTGTCTAGTCATAACAGTTGCGACCTTCCCTATTCTACCACGCATCTTATCTTCCACTGAAAGAGAGCTCGAGATGTTTGATCCTAGATATGGAAAAAAGTTTCAACAAGATCAAGGTAACAGTTGGCATTTTTGAACGTGGGGACGAATGCATACTCTGCATTATGTTTGTTTCTTTATGTTAATGGTCGCTCCAAATCGTTTGCAAGCAACATAAAAAGCGGAATATAAAAGGTTCTGCAGACCATCAGCAGTGTGAGATATTAAGGCGTGTTCATCCGCAAATAAGAGCTGGCGTAGAAATTTTTATTTCGGTCTTAGCTCTAAGTCAGCCCATTTTGAGTTATCTCCGCAAGCTTTTAAGTGTGTGTATGACCCCTCCAGTTGAAAATGAAAGAACACTGGAGTAAGACGGAGAACATTATTTGCAAACAAAGTAAATGCCAGCACGAAATCTTGTTTTATTCCACTGCGTACTGAAAAATCACCTAAGTTGGAACTGTTATATCACACTGGTGCCCGGATGTTATCGTGAAATTGTTTGAAGATGATACGCAGACATGTAGGGCAAACTATTTTTATTAGTATATGAAAAACCTTTACTGTTGACAAGATCAAAAGCTTTTGCTAGGTCGACATAAGGGGTGATGCCTTGGAGGTCAGAAGACATATTGCTTGTTTTGTATTTTCATGCATATTCTTCATATCTTCTTAAGTATTAGCTGATATATACTAATTTTTTGCAGGAACTTAAATTGAGTCAGTAGGTGTTAAGTTAATTTCGAGCATACTGCTAGATATTTTAGGACACTCTTAAAATATTGTAGATTTGCTGGAGGAGGATTGCATTTATAAGCTAAGATAGCATTTCCTTTTTCATCATTAACATGATATATTTTCTCTCTACGAACCATCACATCAATCAACAACTACTGCATCATCTCTTGCCAAGTGTCCTAATAACTACGTTTTTTATAGTACCCCGCAGAAGTGAACATTCAGAATCAATATTGTATATTGCTTGAATTTTTAAAAGAGCTTCTTGTAGGCTCTTGGGTGTGCTTTGCTATTCTTTTGTGTTTTAGGGGAGTAGATAGCTATGCATATTCTGCATTTGTTAGTGATGCGATACAAGTTCTTTGGCAAGCAATGTTATCTTGTCAGCTTTAAGAGCTGGATCGACTTGCATATTTAACAGATATTTTTAACATAGTCTATGTAAGTATAAAATTTATAGTAATCTCTGTACATTTTTATTTAGCCTGCCTCTCCTGAAATAATCTAGGATTGTTCTCAACATAGCAATTATTCTTGCTCTCTCCTTTTTCAAAGTAAATTCACAAGCATCGGCTTAGCGTGGGTATGTGTTGCCCGGGGCAGAACCCTAATTTGTCGCCCCCCTCCGAAACGTATGTTGACGCTATAAAGTCAAAATAGTTGTTTTTTGTTTTTGGTAAAAGTAACAGAAAGGACGCTTTACATTTTTATGTTTGAATTATTTGAAAAAAGGAAAAGCTTCATTTATAGAATAAAAATTTTTTAAATTTATTTTCCTTATGGCCCAACCTTTCATGTATCAATTTTTTCACTTATGCCATCGTCAAGATCGAAAATAGTTAGACAATTTTTAGAAATCTGTTAATGATGTAATTAATTTTTTATAAAACTAATTTTAGAACACCTATTATAAAAAATTGCTTCACTTATAACAACTGTAAACAATGTTTGAATGAACTTTTTTTTAGAAAGGGTAACTTCAGCATCAATATCTTAATTAACTTCAATAAATCAACTCTTCTTACATTCATTTTTTTAAACCTG
The DNA here is from genome assembly GCA_002072015.1 of Radix auricularia. Classification (NCBI taxonomy): domain Eukaryota; kingdom Metazoa; phylum Mollusca; class Gastropoda; family Lymnaeidae; genus Radix; species Radix auricularia. The sequence goes on along the minus strand of MUZC01004238.1, from coordinate 179,990 downwards.
TGGTGTAAAAATATTCTAATTCCAATGTCAATTAAGTTATTTTAAATACTCAAATTTGAAAGCTAAATGTCAAAGTACAGTAGATTAGCTGGTGTACGAAAATCATATTTACTTTTGAAACATAGATACATGTTCGACTTCGATCAACGAACATTTTGTCTCTTGTTTTTTGATCGGAATATTAGATTAAATTAAAGCATTCAATTTTAAAAAATAGCAAAGTAGCCATTTAGTTGCTATGTGATCAGCCTATGCTAAGCATTTTAAACACATTATACGTTTGTAAATAATTTCTGATATCTTTGACCTAACTAAGAAAATAAAAAGTTTCCACCGTCTTTATCTTCTTCTGTCAGTTCTTCTATAGCTTTCTGCAACGTGTACTTATATTCAATAATTACTTATCAAACAATTGGAATTGTTTGATCGTTATTTTAAATATAAGACTCTTCAAAAAAAAAATCCATAGATCAAATTTTATACAAGAAGCCAAACTGCCAAAAAATAAATACAAAATTGACAACATTGAAATTCAAGCGACCCAACCCCACAGCCACTTCCCAACCTGGACAAAAGTCCACCAATAAAAATCAGAGAAATCTTAAGCAACATTAAAATAAAATCTGACTACGCAACCAATATACTGAAAGAAACTGTAAAAAACAGCATCAGTGACCAATACCCTTAGAACTCATGGGTAAGAGTCTACACCATTGGCTCTTCAGTAAAAAAAAATGGAGGAGCCGGCATCCTCATAAAATGGCCTAATCGAGATCACCTTGAAAAAGCAACTACCATGGGAAGCATCTCAGACAGCACTAGAGCGGAAAGTATAGCACTAGTGCTTGATGAAGGGTTTCTTACAACCCATCCGCTTTCCAAAAACAGCAAAATCGTCTTCCTCACTGATGCAAAAAAAGTGCTCCAATCTCTCCATGATCCAAACTTCTCGATCAATCAGTCACTCAATATAGAACTACAGAATTTAAGTAAAATAACTAAAGAACTTGTTCTCCAATAGATTCCAGGCCATGTGGAACTTGAGGGAAATAACACAGCGGACTCCAGGGCAAAAACTGGAGGCAAACAGGTCCAGTCAGACCAACCCCTACACCCCGAAAAAATAAAGGCGTTTCTCAAAAATAGAGAAGCAGTAAGATTATCAGATCTGAAAGCCAACTATCCAGAGGGCGATGCATTCTTCAAACTCCCCCCCCCCCAAATCTCAGAACATCATATATTAAGGCTAAGGACGGGCCGCAACAAACTTAGGCAGCACATGTTCCGCAAACTTCAAATTGGTGAAACTGAAACATGCCCCTGCGGAAAAGCTGCAGAGAACGCGGAACATGTGCTACAAAACTGCCCTCTGTTCCTCCACACCCGAGTGGCCATTTGGCCCCAGGAAGCTAACCACTGTACCTCCACACCCGAGAGGCCATTTGGCCCCAGTGGCCCCAGGAAGCTAACCACTGTACCTCCACACCCGAGAGGCCATTTGGCCCCAGGAAGCTAACCACTGTACCTCCACACCCGAGATGCCATTTGGTCCCAGGAAGCTACCCTCCATGATAAACTGTATGTTGGACTTAGCCAATTGACAGCCACAGCGCAATACATCACGGATATTGGGCTTGTGATCTAAATCCTCCTTCAAAAAATATTTTGAGAACGCAAAAGAAGAAAAAGATTTGAAATATATGAGGAGGTATGAAACATTATTTGGTATTTTTTACGAAGAAAGATGTTTTTAGACATCAGGTATAGAATAGTGCCTTTTTTGCAACAGTATTGCCCATCTCTGTGGCCACAAAAATCCACATTCAATTTTTCTAGTATTTAATAATTTCAAGGTCTAACATTCTATCAAAAAAACTGCTAACCACTTTGTTTTGTTTTATTTACATCAAATATTTTGCTGTTCTTTTTAATATTAAATTCTTTGTAAATCCTATTCCTATTTCTGATTACTTCCCATTGGAAAAAAAAACGGAACAACTTTTTGCAATGTTGAACGCGCGCTCATAAGTGGCTTATTTTGTATTTATGGGTAGATTCTACCAAGTTTTATTTCTACCTAATACGCCATTTTGTCCATTAGTTTTGGTGATTCTACAAAATAAAAGACATTTAAATTAAAATAATAATTCTTTGGAAGAATAAACCATATAGAGGGCCGGAATTTCTTTCCATGTAGTTCCTTACGTTGAAATCAAACTTGAAGCAATTATATGATGCACTATCACATCATTGTCAACCCAGTAATATTAGAAATCTTAAAAAATTATATTAATAATGGAGTTTCCAGTTTTGGATTTAGAAACGTTTAAATATTTTACAATAGTTTCTTCATTTCTTTTAATTCTTGTTAGCTTGGCTTTTCTTCTATAAATGTTCATTTTAATTTTTTCCTTTGGTAGAAAATAAGTAACAACATGGAATTAGCCGCACCAAACTTATTTCTGCACCCATACAATGTTCCGCCCCCTAACAATGCGCAGCTCGGAGAAATCGATTGTGTAAGGTTTCAAATGTATAGCGTACAGTATGTTTTGCTTGTACTACAGTGGCAGATGTTAAGTTCTAAGAATAAACTAAATTGTAAGAACAACACTGTTTTTCTCATAACACTTATTTTAACAACTATTTATTTCATTAATTTCATCTTTGGCTTTTCTTTTACTTCGATATACATCTTGAGTGTCTGATAAAATTTTAGTTTTAGGAAACTATTTAACGACTAGGAATTTGCTGCCCCGGGCAAAGTTCCGCCCGGGGCATTTTTTCCCCTCCCCCCTAGCTACATCATTGTTCACAAGATAAATCTTTTAATGCAATTAAAAAAACATAATTAAGTATCATTCACACAAGCAATTTTTTACAAAGACACTAATTTCATATTTAAAAGATATGATAAAATGTAGGTTCATGTAATACCTTAAAGAAATATACGTGTGAATTTTTCCTTGAATTGTCCATGATAAATAAGAACCAGACGGGTAATTCAATGGATATCCAGGACTGGCAATGTATCCATTAGTTTGGTCCATTGTTATTGATTTGGAATCTAAAAAATATTTGAATGTAGTTCAAAGAATACACAATGTAATTTTATATATATTTTCCATTAACTCAAGAATCATGAGTTATAATTTAACGTTAAGTTGAAAGGGCAAACAAATTTCATGGTAAAATTTGAAAAATCAAACAATATAAACATTTGTAATGGTATATTCATTAGTCAATGCTGCAAAAAAGTAAAATAAATAGTCCTTTGCATATAAATATGTCATTTGTTTCATTTATCGTTTAAATTTAAAGGATTTAATTACTGTATTTACTCGTTCAAATACAAAATATACAATCGGTATATATAATGAAAAAAAAAATTAGCCTAGCTTTTAAAATAAAACGACAATAAACGTTACGGCAAATGCCTTCGTCAGTAAAATAAACACAAAATATGTACTTAATAAATTAAAAAGTTATAAAATAATATTAAATTTCTTAAAACATATATATCATAAAAAATGTATGTAAAATAAAAAGAAAGGGAACAAAACAAATCAATGACACATGATATAGCAAAATTGAGAAAATATCATTGTTAAAAATCACAATGGGAAAAGGACTCTACATGGAGATAAAATTATGAATTTGTTTAATTATATTTGAGCAAACATATGAAAACATTTTAGCCTACTTTCTATTTAGATCCGGGCATTGGAAAACCTTGCTTATAAAATACTAATTACTGCATTAGAGTGGAACGGGGGCGGGGGGGTGGAGTAAGGTTTGTCCTTTTACCCAAACGTCTTGAAAAATTCGATTTACGGAGGTTGAAAGCCAATACTCTAGGGTTAGGCTAAAGAGATATAAAATCTAGTAGCTTTATGGAATGGGGCCGGGACATAAAAATTAATTTGAAATAAGTAGGTTTACTACTTACGAAGTTTGACTAAATTGGTCATTATGATTATTTACTTTTGTATTTGTTTAGTTTGAGGAACAACGAAATTTTTTAACGAAGATCACGGATGTCCTTTTTTTTATACATCCATGTGTTTTTTAATTTACTAGAAGGAAAAGAAAATTTGTTTTTTATATTTTATTTTATTTAATCAGTAAAAAGCAACAGACATTTTAGCAGTATATAGTCGGACCTCTCTAAGTCAAATTCAAAGGGGGCCGAAAAAATGGACTAACGGAATTTTTCAGTGATAGAAATTGGTGTATTAGGCGCAGAATTAAGGACAAATATGGTAAGAGTAGGGGTGGGAGACAGCAATACTGGCTTGACAGAAAAGAGTTGCACTTTCTAAAGCTTCTTATGAAAGGAGCTAACTAGCTTTGAAATATCGACAGAAGCCCGTGAGATTAAACACCTTTTTTCTCCCACTTTACTCCTTTATAACATCGATATTCAAAATACATGCTGAAGTCACCTATCACCCCAAAAATTTCCCCAAGATATTGTCCAAAAAGGTCGGCTTTACAAAAAAAAATTAAAGAAAAGTTAAGATTAAATTTGCAAAAAATAATTCATCATGAAATCAAAGTATTCTCTGATTCTGATTTTTTTTAAATGTATTTTAAAAAAACACACAAAAATTAGGTGAACAAACTTCCAAATTTCTTGTTAAATGGAATAGCTTTACTTTCGATTAACTTTTTTTTATTGTTTCCGGTTTGTTCTAAAATTCTATTTGTTACTTCTGCTGTTACACAAGATGAAATTAATTTAAATGATGGCAAACTATTTGAAACATGTCTTCATTTAATTATAAATTTGTTTCCTTTTCATTTGCTTTTTAAAAATGTTTAATGGTTGCTTAGACAAGCTATAACAAAAAAAAATTAAAAAAATTTAACACAATTATAACTGAAATGTATCAAACTAATACGCAATGTTAAAATAAAATTATAACATTTACTCTAATTCTAATAAATAGTCTCTATTGCCTATGCAATCAAAATTATCGTCGAAACCAAAAATAAATATTTATTTACCATCAATCCGATAGAATGCACTAAATCCCTTTCTTTGAACTATATTGTCTGTCTTGAACAACAAATACATTGTATTGGTTTCAGAAGATACAATCTTTGGGTCGGCATCGTTTTCATTACAAAATGTAGATAGAAGCGTAGCTGATTCATTTGTTCCATCATAAATTTTGAGGTAGTCGAATTCACAGTTCTTATTGTATTCAATATCCATATCAGAGATGCTGAAACAATCAAGCATGAAAATGACCACCAAAAAATTGAAATTCATTGTAACCATATTAATAATCAGATTGGCATTACTGAGTGTGGTGTGGGGGCAAAAATATTTATTTTTCTTAAAATTATTTTTTAAAAAGAAATCCATCATTTAATTTACAGGCATCCCGTAAGGCAGGCGTTGCCGAACAGGAGTTAATTACCCCATCTGAAGTCAAAAGAAAATTCTTAGGGATAATGCAGACTCATTTTGGACACATAAAATTCAATACAATCCACTAAATATATTAAAATTCGTCACGTGCATGTGTACGCCTGGAACATATGCTCACTGTTGAACCGGTTCCTTCCAGAAAATGCATTTCAAAAGTCTAATTATGTAGATTTCTTCCTACGTACTTCAGATTTCTTTCTACATACGGACATTTATAATATTGATACGAGTGAGATAATTCTAATTCTCATGACTTGACTTTCAATTATCCTTTCTTCGCTTACTGGAATTGCGCTGTCAAGAATTGCATTCAGTAAAGTTAATGAATACTTTGATTAATTTTAAATTGGCACATTTAACGTTAAATCTAGACTGGGCAGGGCGATAGACCAAAAACAAATCAAACAATAATATCAACCTTAAAACGTTTATTACTTAATAAAAATAGTCCCCCCCCCCTTTTCTCACAACCAGAAGCCCCCCACCCCTGAAAAAATTGTCTATGTCGTTTTGACTTAAAATCTCCCCATAATCCTATTTAGATCATTTTTAGACATTTCCAAAATTCACCAGTTGCAATTTCTGGCGAGGAATGGGAGGTGGGGTAACGCACACGTTAATGTGTATATTTTATAGTAACGCGCAAAAAAGTTCCCTGACTCCTGCCGTAAGAGAAGCATTTATGATGTCAAAATCAAACGACACCGGGTAAAAATTTCATATGTCATCTTTTGGGTTCTCAAACTTAACGATTACAATACGATTTCATTTTTATTTCTTGATAACTTACGACAACAGGCGTCTGATGACCTAACGACCGGCACTTTGAGAATAACTAATTTTTAAAAAAAATATAATAATAAAAGTTTTGAAATTAATTGTAGGCGAACAAAGAATTAAGTGGATTTTTTATTTCAAGTTACCCTTTTGATGTGACGTCACATTTCGTCCACCCCCCTCCTTCCCCCTCGTCACGCATCGTTATAAAAGTGTTACCCACTTGACCACCTTTAGGAGAGTGACGTCAGTTATGGACGACCCTTTTAACACAATTATTGATTAATTAATCGGCAATTTTTTAAAGTTAACGATTAAATTTGTTTTAATTGTTAACAGCCCTAATTTAAAAAAAACAGTCTTTACATTTAAAGTTGCTATTTGATTAAAAAAATTCTTGGAAAATATATTTAAAAATGTATATATTGTCTTGCTTTATCCTTTCACAATCTCAATTGTATTGTTAACACTTAAAAAAAAAAATTAAAAAAAATATTAAAAATAATTCATTTTTTATTTATTTACATTATTAAAAACTCTACTTAAATTTACTGTTAAAATGTATTGTAAATAATGAATACCTCAAAGAAATAAAAGTTTCAGCGTTTCCTTGAATGGTCCAAGTGAAGTAAGAGCTAGACGGGTATTCCAATGGATAACCAGGACTGGCTATGGATCCATTTATTTTATCCATTATCATTTATTTGTAATCTAGAAAAAATGATAAGTTATTTAAAATCATGAAGAATTCGATTTTTAAAATATGTTATATAAAGGAAAAATAACGTTATTTATAATTAAGTGAAAATTTAAAAAGATTTAAACAAATGCAATGTGAATTTTTAAAGATAAATACTGTTGAATACCTCCCCACCTCCATTTTAAACCTCTGCAATTTTGAGAACCATTGAGGGTAGGGGTAGGTCCATACATGCAACAGGGACGCTGTCCTTGAGATGGACAAAGATCCATGATGGACCATGGAATATTCCGTAGCATGAGTATAGTAAAGGATGGCCGAACATTCTCGAAGTCATGCATGTCAGTGCGTGATTAACAGTTGGTACACGCCACTGACCAATCACATGAGAACGTTTCGGTCAAGCCACGCTACAGTAGAGGCCTATATAAACGGTCACTCAACCTTACAGCGGTCTCTTTCTCAGCAATTCGCAGTACACCAGGTCTGGGGTGTGACTGAACGAATCCGAGTTGATCCTAGCTGAAGTCTGTTCAGGTTTGAGCTAACTAGGTTTGAGATAGGCAAATGTATTTGTATAGGTAGTATAGCCATTTATTATATGTATGCTTTATTATGTTATCACTATCTTTAGTCTTTAGTTAAGTATTGATATTATTATTCCAGTTAGTTAGTAGTGGAGCTAGTCAGTGGAACTAGTCAGTGGAGCTAGTTAGTGGCGGAGGAACTAGCGAGAAGAAATCTCAGACAGGAGATCAAGANTTGGCCACGCCCAGTCCACGAGGGACGTGGGGATCATTTCAAATTATTAGCATAAAATTCATAGACGTAGATAGTCTTAGATAGTGTAATCCAGTATATGTTTACTAATGATTTCCATGTATATATGTATATATCTTTAATGTATTAAATATTTATATCTTCGTCACTTTTACTTAGGTGTTACGTTTTCTAATTATTAGTGATAGGCTTTATGTCGTTAGTTATATTATTATTATTAGTTTAGACTATAGGATAGTTAAGGTTAACTGTACCCTAGACACAGTACTCGACAGTTGGGAGCTCTGCGTTTGTGCGAGCACACCCCAATATTCAATCGTGTGGACCCGTTCTGTATGCAACAGTCGGGCCACAGAATATTCAACATTTGGGGACACCCAAGAACCCAACATTTGGGAGCCCGTCCACCCGATATTCAACATTTGGGGGCCTAGTCCAAAGCTAATTTTTCTTTCTTAGGGCTTGTGGACCTTAGGACATTTATTGTATTGTAGACTATTATTTTAGTTTATTTCTTCAATTATTGTTTATTACATGTTTAGTACCTCTATAAATTTTTTTGGAAAGTATATTTACTAATTGATTGTATTTCCATTCCATGAGTGAATAGACAGGGGCAACAACATTCAGACGAGACGCCAAGACGTACCAGTTACAGTGTTACGTAACAAGACCAACAGCCGAGGGACGAGGAACACACAAGCAGGTTCAAAAGTTCAGACTCGCCCCACTCAAGCCTTAGACAAAGGGAAAATTTCAGGGGGAGGTAAGGAAAAGTTGGATTGTCCGTACTGTTACATTAACAGGCCACTGGTAGCGTTAGTATGTTTGTTGTTGATTTCAGGCTAGGTACTACGTTTTATGTGTGTGTTAGATGTACCAGATTTGTGTAAATTAAGTCCGTATGCCTGTAAGAGCGATAAAGGAATTTCGCTGGGGACTCATTTTACATTTTTCTGAACTATTGATGAGGGTTAGTATATATTAGTATTTTGTTATGGTCTTTGTTTTTTAACTATTGTTACTTGATTTACTTGTTCCAAGTCATTTCTCAGAATATAATTATGGATTTTTCAATGAAAACTGAGAAAGAATTTCGAGAGATAGCAATAGCAATAGGCGTTGAGGGTCAAGAGATTGAAGAGTATGTAAATGAACAAGTGTTTAGACAGCAATTTGAGAAAGAAATAATATTACCTTTAAAGGAAGACGAACAAAGATTATATGATGAAAGAATTGCCTGAATTGCGATAAATGCAAAGATACGCCAAGACCTAGATGCCATTCAAGATGGTTTAGATAAGCTTAAACTACAGCATTTGTCTGCAACGGAAAAATCTCTACTATTTGAAGAGTTAGAACAAGTAGCTATGAATCAAAAAGAGTGCGAAAAAATATATGAACAAAGGCAAATTGAAATTGACAGAGAGCGCGAGAAATTACAGTCAGAAATAGAGTCGAAGTATCGTGAACTAAATATTGCATTAGATGAATTTGACAAGGAACATAAGAGACTAAGAGATATAGAAGTTGAAATTGAGGAAGAAACTGAAGATGTGACCGAAGAAATCAAGGATGAAACTAAGGATAAAACGGACGCAACTGAAGGTAGATCTGACGATCCTAAATATGAAACTAAGGGAAAAATGTTGACTGATGATAACTATGTCCAATGTGCTTCGCAAACGGACAATGGCAAGGAAAAAGAAAAGATGACCTTGACTGTCATCAAAGACAAAACAGTGTCAAATAAGAAAAGCAAAAGAAAGAGGCACGCTACTGACTCACGAAGTGCAAAGGTCACGCCTTTGGTTGAGACTAACGCGTTGGCGTTAACACAAACGAAGACGGGAGACGGTAAGCCATGTCTACCAAAAGCAAGGGGAGAGAAAGGTGGTGGGTCGGACGCCACGGCCGACATCAAAGGGCTACTGGACGCTGACCGTGACCGAGCGGCTGACCGTGAACGGAGCGTAGGATCGAGCAAATTGACCATGGGTCAAGGAAAACTTTCGCGTCTTTGCATGAAAGCCAAACAAGGCACGCAACAGCTAACGGGAGCGACCGTTATTGTGGTTCAATGTGAACAAAGGGACAGTACACTGACGTACGCTTCGCGGAAGGTCATCAGATGTAACGATAGCGTGGGCTTAGCACGCCACGGACAGCAGACCAGAAATGAGTCTGTTAAGGCAAATAAGAATGTTAGAAGAAAAAAATCAAAACAAGGATGTTTTGACAGTACGGTTTTAGAAAAAATGAATGATGACTTACACTTAGGCACAAAAGACATTGGCCTAAATAAAAGACTGATTAGTCTAAGACAGACTAATGATAAAAGAAGGAAAGGACAGATAGAGGAGTTTAGTGATGGCAATGATACGAAAAAGAAAGGTAAGTTTTTGAGTCAAGATTTTAAGACACCAGGAAAAGTCATACAATTGCAAGTCAGTAGTACAGGAGCCACCAAGGACGACAAACGAACAGGTAAGCTAACTGTTTGTTTTGTGTGGCCTGTTTATTGTATAAGTATGCTGACATTGCAAACTTTTCTGTTAAATATTGATAATTTAACTAACGAGAAATTTTATCCTAGTGTAACCACACACATGCCTCGAACGGGAATTGGCACATGCTTATTAAAGGGCAAGGGGAGAAAACTCTTTGTACCTGTTTGTAAGTACCTGACGGACACAACCACACGTTAGCTACTTACAGTGGACTGAACTTGACTTTGATTTACTTATGAGACTATGAGCTTGAATACGATTTTGTTCGAAACTTAGAGAACTTTGATTTGTTTTGAATTTGGACTTTGATATAATTACTTTGATTTGACTATCCTTGCATTAATGATTTAGTTGCTGACGTTTGATAATATGATTGATTATTAACTGAGTAACTTTGAATCATAGTTGATTTGATGATAGTTTATCTTATGAGCTTACTGATATTTGATATGTTTACGAACACTTTGAAACTTATGTGTCTAATACATTAAAAATTTTTTTGTATTTTAAGAATTTTTCTGCTTTCAGATAATATTGCAACCATGTTTAGTGATTCATTAAAATGACTTGTTTTATGAATACATGTGTAATATGAATAACATGAATATATTTGAATTTGAACTTGTAATTAATTTGCATTTGTTCAATACTTTGAAACTAGCTTGAGTTAAGATTTTTTTTGCTTTACTGAATTGTCATTCACATTATGAGTAGATGCTTTGAATGAATAATGTCCAATAGAATGATGTTTAGAAAATTTTTTTGATATGGATGGATAATGATGCTATATTGTTTTGCTCATTTGTATATTGGAAACATATAATATTTATGAACACTTGTAGAATTTTGTAACAACAGTGTGTACTTACTGAAGTTGATGACCCATCATCAAATGTTTGACCCATCAATATGACATTTTTTAAGAATATGTACTGTATTTTATGATTGCTATAAGCTCTCATGTTTTGATAAAGGGAAATAGATGTTATCTTTGATTGCTTAACAATGTTTATCATGTTGTTGTGTTTAGACACTATTTGATATGCTGAATTGATGATGATCTGGCTTATTATGACGCATATTTTAAACAGATGTTACTTATGAGAATATGATGCTTAAAAAGTTTGCAATTTTTTTTTAATTTTGAAAATGAAAATCTGTTATTGACTTGTTCTTTTTTCTCTCATTTCAGATAAAAATATACATTATAATGTTGTGAATTTTAAGATTATTAAGACTTGATGTTAATATAGAGCTATGACATTATTATTTGTAATGATTGCTAAATGTATTGGATATACATGATGTCATGATGTACTGTTGTATTCAGATTTTATGACTTAGATTTTTCATAGCTTCAATTGTGACATTTTATTGATAATGTTAGGCATTGATTCAATTTCAACGTAGTATTATATTGTCATGCCTTGTCTCAGATATTTTTTTTGAGAATTGTAATGTTAGGTGTGACAATACAAGTATTGTCAAAGAGTAAGAGGGGGGGAGTGTTGAATACCTCCCCACCTCCATTTTAGAACCTCTGCAATTTTGAGAACCATTGAGGGTAGTGGTAGGTCCATACATGCAACAGGGACGCTGTCCTTGAGATGGACAAAGATCCATGATGGACCATGGAATATTCCGTAGCATGAGTATAGTAAAGGATGGCCGAACATTCTCAAAGTCATGCATGTCAGTGCGTGATTAACAGTTGGTACACGCCACTGACCAATCACATGATTGGTCAAGCCACGCTACAGTACAGGCCTATATAAACGGTCACTCAACCTTACAGCGGTCTCTTTCTCAGCAATTCGCAGTACACCAGGTCTGGGGTGTGACTGAACGAATCCGAGTTGATCCTAGCTGAAGTCTGTTCAGGTTTGAGCTAACTAGGTTTGAGATAGGCAAATGTATTTGTATAGGTAGTATAGCCATTTATTATATGTATGCTTTATTATGTTATCACTATCTTTAGTCTTTAGTTAAGTATTGATATTATTATTCCAGTTAGTTAGTAGTGGAGCTAGTCAGTGGAACTAGTCAGTGGAGCTTGTAGTGGAGCTAGTCAGTGGAGCTAGTCAGTGGTACTAGTCTGTGGAGCTAGTCAGTGGAGCTAGTCAGTGGAACTAGTCAGTAGAGCTAGTTAGTGGCGGAGGAACTAGCGAGAAGAAATCTCAGACAGGAGATCAAGACTAAGAGGAGGGGAGCAGGTGGCAGTACCTTGAACAAAGTCAGTGACCAGTGGGAAAGGGGCCGAAGACCACAGAGCGGAGCTACGCTTGATTGGCCAGGCCGAAGTCCAGCCTTCCAACCAGTCCTTAGGCCACGCCCAGTCCACAAGGGACGTGGGCATCATTTCAAATTATTAGCATAAAATTCATAGACGTAGATAGTCTTAGATAGTGTAATCCAGTATATGTTTACTAATGCCGTTCCATGTATATATGTATATATCCTTAATGTATTAAATATTTATATCTTTGCCACTTTTACTTAGGTGTTACTCTTTCTAATTATTAGTGACTTTATGTCGTTTAGTTATATTATTATTATTAGTATAGACTATAGGATAGTTAAGGTTAACTGTACCCTAGACACAGTACTCAACAGTTGGGAGCTCTGCGTTTGTGCGAGCACACCCCAATATTCAATCGTGTGGACCCGTTCTGTATGCAACAGTCGGGCCACAGAATATTCAACATTTGGGGACACCCAAGAACCCAACATTTGGGAGCCCGTCCACCCGATATTCAACAAATACATCCAGAGAGAAAAGAAAAATACCCTCGAACTTCCAAATGCCTTTTAAAACAGAATAGTTTACCCTTGGAATCACATACTTTTATTTAATTCTTGTTTGTTTTACATTAACTTTTTTCTACAAAATTTTCTTATCTTAATAAATTCCTTTTATTCATAATTGCAGCACGTCTTCATATAATTATAAATAAATACTCTTTCCATTCCCTTTTTAATGTTCTCAAGTTTCCTTAGCCAAACCGTCATAAAGACTGTTTTAACAACACGGTTCACTGACATGTGCGAAATTATTTTATTATTTGTTTTTAATAACGACGATAACATTTAAAATAGTGAGTACCCCACAGAAAAATAAAAAAATATTGTATAAACTATAATTATGAAATATATTTATTTACCATAACTGCGATATAATGCACTAAATCCCTTTCTCTGACCATTATCGTTTGTCTTGAACGCCAGATGCATTGTGTTGTTTGAAGAAGATACAATCTTTCGGTCATTATCGTTTTCATTACAATATCTATATAATAGCGTATCTGTTTCACTTGTCCCGTCATGAACTGAGAAATTGTCAGTGCAATTCTCATTGTATTCAGTGTCCATATCAGATATGCTGAAAAAATAAAACATAAAACTAACACAACAGAGGAAAGAAAAAGGATTGTCAAAAGATTCTACGTACACATGTTTTACAAATAAATCTGAATCTATTATCGATCTAGCTGGTATGTTTTCTGCTTTTTTCTTTTTATCCGCCTAATTAAATATACACTTAATAGGTATTAAACTATTTGTATATTTTTTTAAAAAAATCTCACTTTATTTTCAATGCTTGCCTTTCAGTTTCGAAAATAAATTTATGCAACAACAATTACAGGATGTAAATTTAGAACCTAAAAAGGTACAAATTTAATTTATAGTATTTGTATTCTGAGCTGTCTATTAACATTTCAACAGATAAACAAAATAGATATTTCATATTTTAGGTTAAAGTTATATAAACAAACAAATATAATTTTGCAAATCAGACTATTGTTAAGAATTAAGTTTACCTCAGCACAAAGTAAGTATTTGAAGTCCCTATCAATGTCCAAGTACAGATGTCAGAGTTGGGATATTGGTCCGGGTAGTTAGTGCTGACAATTTGACCATAAGGACTTTGAGTTACAACATTGCAGTCTGAAAAATTGTATTTAGTGAACTGTACAAACATTAAAGCAATATGCAAGAGACAAACCAATTTCTTTTTTTTATCATTCAAACTAAGCCTGGGAAGTAGATGTCTTTTGAAAAAAAATATGATGGATCTTGGCGTGGAAAGTGATTAAACATGTTCTTTTACCCAACCCATTAATGTTAAAATATTCACCTAAGCCATCAATGTTACAGTACAACTCCTTAAACATTAATGTAAAGTTATGGCACATAACCTATTCATGTTTATTAATTACAGTCTTCTAACAATTCATATTGGAAGAAATGAAAACCTAACCCAAAAATGTGTAGGTCTGACACTTAAACAACTCATGTGAAGTTACTTCATCTAATATATAAATTGGAAGTTATGACAACTAACACATTAACGAGAGGCTGTGACACAAGACACAACGATGTGAAGTTACTATACCTAACACGTAAGTTTGAGGTTGCAACAACTAACACATTAATGTAAAGTTATGAAGCATACCCATCATTGTGAAATTATGAAACCTAACGCATCAATGTGAAGTTATAACACCTAACCCATTAATTGGAAATTATGACACGAAAGCTAATAATGTGAAATTAAGACTACTGACTAGGCCTGTCAACCGGTACTCGGAACCCCGGGTAAAAATAGACTTGCACATTTCCTTGGTAGTGAAATATCGCCCGGGTAACCGAGAAAATTTTGCTGCAATTTATGTATACTACTATAACCCAACTGTATCCAAACAATATAAAAATTGAAACTTTTTATTTTAAGGAATTTCCAAAATATGATATGCCATTGAAATACTTTTAACACCTAAATATTTAAAAATTAATACATGCCGACCGGAAAAGAAATACTTTCACAAAAACTAATTTATATTGATATATATATATATATATTAACAGGTCAGATTTATGTGCAGTCAATATTTTACAAATCTGCTGGGTACACGTAACAATTTTGAATGTGTTTTTGGGTACCTGTTTGAAAGCTGCATAATTTTTGCAGACATGACCACGATACATATATATATATATATATATTCTCTAAGCATGAATTAAAAATATTTTAATACAAATATGTTGGTACTGTAAATAATTTTTTTTTTAAAATCATCACCGCACCTCCGAGAATTATACAAGGCGGTAGAAAGGAACTTTGGAAGGAAAGGTGGTGTTTTGTGCTATTAGTAAAAACAACCTTGCTTTTATTATGGGGCAAGACGCTTATTTGGCTTTTAAATATACCCCCAGAACATTGAATTATCGTTTGAGATAAGCCTATGCTACTTATATTAACACCCATGACTCCTCAGTCCACTGGTATCCTCAACATTGCTTTAAAAAACACCTTAGCCAGTTTTGGGATTAAAAATTGCTAAAAACATACATTGTTTAATAATTTTTCACTATAATAACGAAAACAAATGAATTGTTTTGTTGTTGTTTTTTTTTTAGTCTTGACAGAAACGAAAAGGTTAGGGTTAGGGTTGCTGTAAATTTTAGAAGTTAACAGGAGGATTGGCTTATAAATATTTACTAGCGCCAAATAGCGGAAATTACCATTGAAGCTGATGGGGTGACTGACCTTACTGAACTTTACGTCATTGTTGTGGACACTGTGTTGGAATGTTTAGTTTACATTAATCTTAGTTTATGATTTTAACGAATGCATTTGGCTTAGGAATATTTTTTGTGTGAATTAAAATCCCCATAAGGGTGTTGCTGTGATATTGCCATCGGCTAGTGTGTGGAACGTGGTTGTAGGGATTGTAAGAATTGGAGTTACTTCGTATCGTGGTCTTGGCTGAAAAAATTATGTAGCTTTCAAACAGGTATCTAAAAACACATTTAAAATGTGGACGTGTACACGGTAGATCTGTACAATATTGACTGAAAATTACTCTTACCCGTTAATTTGAATTTATTATACCTAAAACATTAATGTGAATTTAAGCCACCTAACCCATTAATGTTGAGTTTAGACACCTAACTCATTAATATAAAGTTTTAAAAGACACCAAAACAATCCAAGGTGAAGTTATTACATCTATCACAACAATGTTAAGTTTTGACACCTAACACAACAATGTGTGGATATGAAACCTAAAGTCCCATCTATTCATTACGTAGGGAAGAGGGACTCATCAATAAACGGAATTTCGCCAAGGGGGGTCTAGACTGACGGTGTCCTTTCGGGAACGAATTCAAAATAACGACTGTTAAAACAGCGATTGTCATAATAGCGACTTGAAAATAGCGACTGTATAAAAATAGCGACCGTCATTATAGCGATTTCACCGCATAGCTCTTCTTGTCCAAACGTTCACTGTGGGTTCAAAAATTTTTGACACACACCACTTTTTGTTGTCTAAACTTACCCAAGGACCCCAGGTGAAAAAAATAAGTAAATGCATTGTAAAAATATTAAAACTCCAAAAATAGCAACATTTTAATGAAGTATTATTGAAATTATCCATTTTGGCTGAATCCGATTATACGTTCCCAAATGGGTTATATAGCAAATAATTTCTCTTTCTCTTCCTTTGTTTTTTAATTTTTAGATTTAGATTTAGATTTTTGTATGAAGCATAACAACAAAAATGGCGGCTATGAAACGTGGGTACGTTAACTTTGGTTTTACCTAAATTTTGATTTAAATAAAATTTAAAAACAATTATTGACGTGGATTAAATTATGTTGCATACACACGCACTCATTCATATACAAAAAGCTGCTTAGTGAAATAAAATTTTAACAACAAAGAATTAAAAATAATACTTTTTTGTCTTAGCTTTATAATAAAGAATGAATTAAAAGAAAGATTTAAAAGAGAATAGAAAAGATGGAGGCTAGTTAAATTCTGTGGCATCTATCTCTAAATTATGAGCAAGTTCTCGAAGGTAGTGTAGAATATCATATTGATCTGTAAGTTGGTTTATAAAAGACTACCTAAACACATTGCCTTTTATTGTCCGATCACGTCGGATGGGGCCAAGGATGGAATTTGAAATGTGTTTGTAAGGACTTGCTACCTCAGAGGAGAGGTGCATTTATCACAATCATGAATTCGCACTTAATGCTGACTGGTTTTTAGCTTGCTGTCCCATGTGCAAGTGCCAAATTTGTTTGTGCAAACTTCAAAACTAGCGGAAATCTATACTCTTTGTTTTTGAAATTTCTAGTCATTTGTCAGATTTGGTGCTAAAATTTCTTTGTAACGTTGCATATCAACAAAGATGCACGTTAAATCTGATTTTACTAAACATAGTAATTGAAATCAATTAAATGCTGACCCCTCACGCTAGGCACTAACTTTTCTTGCCAACTTATTTGTTGGTGGGGTCAAACAGCTTGCTACTTGCTTGGTGTCCGGCATGGTTGGACCATGATGAGAAATATATTTATAGATATTTAAATGGTTTTTTGGGGCAATCAATGAATGAGGTCAAACGATTTCAACACCTTCCCCTTTCTCGTCATAAACTACTTAGATTACTCCCCCACTGTAATTTGATGTTTTTCTTTTGTTGTCATTTTAATATGTATTAAGTGCACTCTAATCTGATGATACATGTTAAGCCATTGAACATGAAATTAAATAAGTTATAGGCAATAAAATATTTAATTGGAACTTTTATTTACAGTAGAGCATTTTTATAAGACATTCACATTTCTTAACCTTCCCCCTCGTCTCGCATCGTCACAAATGGAAGGCCTCGTCCCTCTATAGGCGAGTGACGTCATTTATGTACGAGCCCTTTATGCAGTGTTCAAGTCAATAAAATTTGAATGTTCTAAAATATATATTCATTAATTTCACCATGAAATACGAAATCTTGAGAAACACTATGAAAGGACCATCCATAGATAGCGTCAATCAATTCTAGCCGAAAGTCCCCCTTCCCACCTCGTCACACATCGTCACAAAATCTTAAGCACTCCTCCCCCTCCAATATAACGGTACAAAACTTTACTCTTCCCCTTTATAAGTCGTATTGCCTAATTGAATATTAGCATGTTGCAAATTACGTTTTATGAATTAGTATGTACTTAATGTAGGGCTGCACGCGTGAAGCCATTGAAAACGTCATTAAAAATAATTGCAAGCAATATAATATTTTATTTGAACCCAATCAACCTCGTCACACATCGTCAGAAATACTTGAACCCTTCCTCCTCTAGGCGCTTGACGTCATTTATGGACGGCCACTAAGAGTAAAACCAATATCTTTTGATTTTTGGCATATAATTATGTTTAAAACGTTGGGGGGGGTAATTTGTACGTACGCAGTAACCATCCTAATATAGAACAACGTGAGCTTTATTTCATTTAGTGAGGGAGACACAAGTACCAATTATAAGTTGTTTTCTTTTAAAATATAACAATTAAAAATTTTAATTTACATGCTAAGAAAATCTGCTTTAGTGGTATATAAAAAGTTTATCATAATATACATTAACAAAATATATCATTATACTTACTTAAAACACAGGAAGCTGTGTTGTAATTGTAGGATGTGTTAACAGGACAGTCACATGTAATGTTACACAAGTTGGTAGTGCACTGAGAGGACGTATTACATGACCCGCCATAAGGAATGAATGATGACGTGTCTGAACTAGATGGCTGAACGAACTGCAAAAAAGTAAGCTAAAATTACATTAAAATTGTTCATTATTGTGCAACTCTAAATGGAGAGATTATTGTTAACCTTATTATCAAACTTACATTTTTTGAAAAGTATAGTTAATTTTTTTGTATTTTGAAATTAATTTCCATAAAAGAACATACTCACCGAGACCATGAAACACATTGAAATAAAAACAATAAGAGGAGAAGAAATAAGAACCACATTTTTTGATAGCATGTTTCATTAATAGATCTTCTATCATAAGATTTTACTCTATAATGGACACCAGACAGCTTAGCATCGGGCATAAGGCAATGAGATTAAGTTCCTGGTTCAGGTTGAATAATTTAATATCCATTTAAGGACATTAGACTATTTCTTGGGGTAGTTCTTAGAAACGTTTCCGGTGGATGAATCTGGTTCGGTCTGTTGCATCTTTTCTGAATCCTATATGATAATTTCTTGTACAATTTGTGATGATTGCTTGGTTACATTATAACTGCCGTTTATCATAAATGATACATCACCAGTGCTCTGTATTTTCCATGATAGCTGCTCTTATGTATATCTATAGAGGTAAAAGCTCTGTATGATCTAGAACAACTATGATCTGGATCATCTATAAAAGAGGTTTCAATCATCTATTACAAAAGCTTTTTATCTTCTATGACAAATATATTTCGTATCATCCATCAAAACTGCTAGGTATTATCGAAATGATTTTGCACCAATATGTATTAATAATTCTCATTGTTTTAAATTGTATTCGACTTTTAAAATCTATAATTTAAAATGACTATTCTGTGCGACTTATCGAGGTTGCTTTAAAGAAAAAATATTAAAGTAATATTTCCATTTATAGTCCATGATGACCATTCATAAATTGCCGTTGTGACAGTTTAACTTAATCAACTTTTGTTAATCTTAAAATCTCGAACACCACTGCAACATTCTTTGTTTTGAAATTGGTTATTGCCAGCAACGAAATATTTTTTATTAATTATTTCCAAAGACCACATGTCTGTAAAGACTTCTCTTCTGTTCCGGTCGTTACAAATGTTTATAATAAATGTCCTGTTGTGCTGAAACTTTAAATCGTGGGGTTGGGGGCAGGGTGGAGCTTATACAAATATTGGAATGCCAACTAATATTCTCAAAATCCTTTAGAAGATCATTTATACCGTATTATTTCGTCTACATTTTAAAAAACCAGTATGTGCCTTGAAAATAAAAATAATAAAATACCCACCTTCAACTACCCTGTAACCCATATTAAAAAAAAACATTTGTAGAAAAAATTCCGTATTAATGCGTGGCATCCTGTGTGCTGGTGTGGTTGACTGATTCTGGGCTGTCAGCGAACTAGAGCTTGCAAAACACTTGTGAACAAAGGAGCTGGTTCATCAGTTATGTTACATTTATCCTAAACCTAAGATGTGACCCAAATTTAGGAATGAATTAGAACAAGAAAAAATAACTTTTATAATATTTCTTGTGGCCAAGGTACCAAGTCGCATTATAACTCAATTTTCTTTGTAGATCTTATCATGGGTATAGCTCACATATGAGATGACAAGAAATTGTAATATTTAAACTTCTTTCTTATATTCTGTATTTTTGTTAGGTAATTGGTTTTCGCTTGACTGATGCTTTCTCTTTAATCCTAAATATAATCTTAATCTTATGAAATAGTATATTTTATAAATGTAAATTTAATTTTCATTCTTGTAATAAAGTATTTGTAATGAAAGCAGTAACCAACTCGTCCACCTGTATATCTGAATATTTAATTTAAGCTCATTTTTTTCTTTTAATTACACAATTAGTTGGTGTATATTGTATTTGACTTAAAAGCAGCTGTTTTCTATATTATATAGATACTAGATACGATGTAGCATAAGCCGCAGACATTCTCATAGAAAGTGTAAAAAATAAGGTCGGGGGCCGAGAGAAAAATACTCAACAGCAGCACTAAGAAATGTAAAAAATTCGGGTGAACATCGGAAGGGGGGGGGGGAGAATCGCAAACGCATTTTTTGGTCTCGACATAAGCGTACTGCGGCGGTTTTTGCCTGCGTGCCCTTCCCCCCCCCCCCTTCGGCACAACACTCTACTATCATCACTTGACAACCATGAACTTTTATTAGCTACAAAAGTGTGGGCGCTTCGTTATGCTTATTTGCACACGTCAAATATTGTAGAAAATGTATTTGCCCTTGACATAGTAACACGTTTACAGAGCCTAGCATCCCGTGTCTATCAAATTTATCCAAAATCTCCGATCCGGTCGGTATATCATAGACAAGGTGTTCTCCATACGACAGCTCAAGGAAAATGCAGAGAGCAGCAGATGCCACTATAAATTGCCTTTGTGGACCTTACAAAAGCTTTTGATTTCGTCAGTCACAACGGGCAATTCCAAATGCTGGCAAAAACCAGCTGTCCCCCTCACCTACTTGCCATCATCAAACAGTTCCATAAAATTAAGCAGGGAACAGTGTAGTTCGATGGAGCTACGACAGAAGCATTTCCAGTGAGCAGCGGAGTTAAACAAGGTTGTGTACTCGCACCAACACACTTCGCAATATTCTTCCCTGTACATCTTCGATACGCATTCAAGGATAGCAGTGAGGGAATCTGGTTACACATCAGAGCTGATGGAGGACTTCTCGACACTGATCGCCAAGACCAAAACGACAGATGTCTTAACTCGTGAGCTACTATTTGCGGATGATGCGGCACTAAAAGCACACACAGATACTGGTTTGCAACGACTAGTGTCAAGCTTCTCCAATGCCTGCAAAGAATTTAGTCTGCAAATCAGCTTGAAAAAGACAAACATCATGGCCCAAGACACTCGACCTCCTCCTAACATAAATATCGATAGTGAAAACTTCGAGAATGTGGAAAGCTCACCTAATTAGGGGTTAAGGTCTCCAATGAACTGTCCATTGGAGAAAAAATAAACAGCAGAAATGGCAACGTAGCTGCCCAATGGCTAAATTAAATAAGCGGGTCTGGCAAAACACCAAGTTATGGGAGAAAACCGAACTGTGTGTCTATCGAGCCTGTGTCATCAGTTAACTACTATACGGGAGCGAAACATGGACCGCTTATACATCGCAAGAGCGCAAGCTTAAAAGCTTCCACTTGAAATGCCTGCGTCGCATCCTTGGTATTAAATGGCAAGACAAAGTGCCTAATAGTGATTTCCTATTGCGTGCCAATATCCAAAGCATGTTCTCAATACTTAGTGAAAGGCGCGTGATACGGCTAGGAAATATTAAAACAATGAGCCCTGACAGCATCTTGAAGGACATCCTGTATGATGAACCTGCTTCTGGAAAGAGGAAAACAGGTCAACAACGATTTCGATTTAAATAAATCTGTTAAAGGGACCAGAATGCAGACAAAATACATGCAATTGACTGAGAGTGTAAGGCAGAAGAACAATCTACGTGGCGCAACGTTGTCAAACAGGGCGTTGTCGATGTATGAGAATAACTGCGATTAGTTGTTGTGAAATAATTGTGAGGGATAGTCTAAACAGTTCAGTAAACATAACACTGAGTGTTAATCAGGCATGATTTTATGAAGAATGTCAGTCGGGGTATATATAGTGTGAAAGAGCGAAGACTAGGGTCAGTACAGCGGTCAGTACAGCAATGTGTTGAGTATGTTGAGACCGAATGCAGGTGATGGAGATAGTCATAGGTCGGTGGGGTGTCTAGTACATTATCGAGGTGTGCTCGAGTGTTAGAGACAATCATGTGAAGTTAGACCTATGATGAAGTAGCCTGATGCTTGGATGTACTTGATGAAGTGGCTCTTATTATATTGCTGGTGTGGCAGTCCTTGTGCATAGCCTGATATTCGATGTACCTGATTGATGCAATGACTGTATTATATTGCTGGAGCAGTGGCTGTCATGGTATTGCTGAAGCAGTGGCTGTTATTGTATTGGTGTCACAATAAAGACTTGAGTATATATTGACAAGAGTCGAGACTTAGACTTACTTCATCCAGAACCCAGAAAGCAACAGGCGTCATAGTAGCTGAGGAGCGAAGAAGAGAGGAGACTACAGACAGAAGATCTAGGAAAAAGTCCACAATATTTAGAAACACAGAACTCGTGTGGAAAAACTGTTGTAAATCAAGGATAGGACAGCACAGCCACTAGAGAAAATGAAACCCAACCCAACTGTGATGCACCATCGTTTAGCGAGATGGAAGGATGAAGAATTTTTTACACGTCAAATGCTTTATTTTTTATATATGTTTACCGACATTGTAGTCTTGATGAGAGGTATGGTGACTTTTCTGGAAGTAGACGATGACATTGGCGGGAAGAATTTAGGAAATCGCGACAATTTTTTCCTCCCTACAATATAGTCCTAAATTATTAATGCACTTAGCGTATTGTTGAAGTGAGAGACAATACGTCCCATCAATTACATAACAAGCTGTCGTGTTCGTAAAGAAATGGGATAAGAACCGGCTCAAAACATATTTTTAAACAATAAAAAAAAAATTATTCCTGGGCTTGAGCCTGGGATAATTTACATTGTAGACATTGTTGTGATAACCACTACATAACTCTAGCGATAAAGATGTGATTTTAATGGTTTTTGTGTCTAGAAGTTTTTATAATAATAATAATCTTTACACACACAAGGACATACTTTAGTGATCTCAACACAAATGATAAACAACAGACTAATTGGTATGACAGCTTATTTTAATAAATTTTAATGGACACTTTATACATAAATCTCAAATCTTACAATGTGATTGTAATCATATTTAAGTATCTCATTTAAATTTTCCCTTTCTTTCGCGATATCAACATCAACGCTTTGCCTGTTTAACTTAATGTTTATAAGGTATAGGTTAACACATTTAACTGGTTGTGTGGCCACTCGCAGTATAGCTGTGCTCAAACTCCCTTCACCGCCTGCTGGGGTGGGATAACTTGCTGAAGCTGGTTCTCAACTTGGCTGGCGAATTTATCCATTGGCGTGTACTTGATGAATGAATAAGCTGGTCACCTTGGGTGTGCTTGACAGGGTACTAAATCTGATTGCTGGCACTGCGGATTGATTGTTATTTCCCCTTGATGGAGGGTAGGTTACTTCATCTCGTACCGACATGGCTTCCGCCAGCACAAGGTGCGTAGCAAGCTTGATTCAGCTAGCACAAGGTGCGTAGCTAGCATGCTTCAGCTAGCAGAAGGTGTGGCAAACCGTCGTCAGCTAGCGCAGGGTATGTGGCAAGTTAGTTATTTCAGTTAACACAATGCGTTGTTAACTAAATAATTGTTGACAGACCACTAATTATAAACATTGATTAATCATCCAATAATCACTATTTCATTAATTGCAGGCATTATTTATCATACAAAGATGCAAATAAAATTTGAGTTCACTCATCCATAGAATATGCTAGCGAATATGTCGGCGCCAAAACCATGTATGAATTTTAAATGCAATCCAATGATATTACATTCACTACCTGACTTTGACAGTCGGGCGCTTGGCCATTAAAGGGATAGAATTCTCCTTCACACTTCACTATATCATTTAGGGTGTGCTCTATCCAATTAGCTTCCGTTTGGTGTAATAATAGCAATTTACATGCTTTAAGTGAGGCCTTAGCTTTCCGTGTGTAACATGTTGTCACTCTAAGACGTTAGAGTTACTTCCCTTGTTTTTTTTTTTTTTTTACATTGCTTGAAATGTAGCCGAGAAATGTTAAGCCACACATTTCATCAAAACTACAAAACACATATTATTTGGTGACGGAACAACGCAACTGATTGTATTACACTTTGTTTGTCTCGAGAGATGCCCACTGCACCACTTCGCTTCAAAACCATAAACTGTGATTGGTCGACCTCAGCACTTCTTCAAGTGAATTATATATAGATACCAACGGGGACTCGCTCAGAACATTCGGTCCAACCGGATAGCGGTGATTTAAAAAAAAATCGCTTCTACAAATAGTTCCCAAGCTAAAAGCCAAATAGCTATTTAAAAAAATACATTTAAAAAATACAATAATTTTGGAATTCGATAAATATCAAAACTAGTTTACATAAAACTTTAAAAAGATAATCTTCTTCTAGAAAGTAATAATTTGAAATAATAAAGATATCAATTAAATTAACTAATTTTCTATGACAATTTCATGTTTACTTCTAGCGATTAGCGCCACGCTGCCATATTTACTAATGTTGATTATTTATGATTGAAGAGTTGGCTGTGCCAACCGACAATCGTTTTCAAAACCGAAATTAATGATGATTTCAAATTTTCGTTTAACAACCCTAGTACTCGGTTCGTACCCGGATCCGGCTAATAGTCACCTAACTAATAGGATTCGGTACCCGGTAGAAAGTGTCTACTCGTTTGGTAACTAATCATTTAAATAAATAAATTATTTACTATTGTGTTATTTTTCAATCGAAAAAAAAATCTAATCTACTTTTGTTAAAAAAGAAAGCTATCCTCTTAGACTATTCACATTCTAAGCGCCGTGTTGAATAGGAATACTTTTTTAAAAAAAATATCACTTACATGTTTCTGAACTTGTTTTGCAAAGGTCAATAATAAATGATAACATGATTTGTTTTAATATTACGTTATTTGTGTCATACCACTTCGTATCGTCTGCTGACATTAGATAATATTTGAGCCAAACGAAGCTGTGTGGTCATGTTTCATGTTAAAAAATCATCTCTAATTACATAAATCCTAAACAATACGGAAAATATATCCACAGCTTATCTCAGAAGTAAAAAATTTCGATATTCCTGAGACATTAATTTATCTTCACTTATTTCATTAGCGCCAAAATATATCTATACATATTTATGGATTGTATGCTAGGTACAGTAAGTTTTTCAAATATTATCACAAGCAACAAAAAAAAGTCGCTATTTTGTTACAGTTGCTGTTATCATGCAGTTGCTATTAAGACGGTTGCTATTTTGATGGTCGTTGTTTTGATACAGTCCCTATTTTGAAGTCACTATTATGAACCCGTGCCGTTGCCGAGATAGACTTGACACTAGAAGAAACCCTTGAAAAATTATTACCAAGAACTTCATCTCTAGATTGCACGAAAATTTAATGGGTCCTAAAAATTACCAGAAGTTAATCCTTTTCCAAGAAGTACTAAATATTGCATGTCGCAAAATAGGATTGTAGCAGTGATGGGACCCAGTTTGTTGCGATTTTCTTGAATTAGTCTTCTAATTGATGAGTCCAACTGCCCATCTATAGAAACTGCTTTGGCTTTCAATAATGAAACAAAAATGTTTGCAGTTGCATCTTCATGATAGCTTTTGTGTCATGTG
Organism: Radix auricularia; assembly: GCA_002072015.1. Taxonomy (NCBI): domain Eukaryota; kingdom Metazoa; phylum Mollusca; class Gastropoda; family Lymnaeidae; genus Radix; species Radix auricularia. The sequence continues at coordinate 153,832 of MUZC01004238.1, read as the reverse complement.
CCTTGCATAAGGCTAGCTTGATCTTCCTTAAAATCTTTTATTTTTTGTATAGTTTGATGAAAAATGCCAACTGAATTCTTCCGTTTACTTTTTGCGGAAACAATACACAATAATTACAAAAGGCACCTTTTAACATTTGCATAAACATGAATCAGCTGCAATTTCAACTCATTAGAAGGGTCATGGGTCCAGACATACCTTACAATATCCAATTTAGAAAATGAATAAGTGTCAGCGATAATCAAATTAGAAATAGTTGCCTCAGCTGTGTCTGGCTGTTGACTTGTACTGATGTCCTCAATGCCAATGATAAGTCAGATGCTGCTGACGCCCCAAAATCTTCTAATAACGGCTTTCGGAATCCTGCGATTTCACTACTTTTGGTTGTTGTTTTTTTAAAGGCTGTAAATAATTTTCTATCTATCTTTGGCAATCCTGCAATTTTTACACGTATATTTAACATTAAAATTTAATTTTCTTATGAAGACCTATGTTTTTGATTTATTGAATGCTTTAATATATGTGCTTTTTTGCTTTTACAGCGCTATTTGTGAGTCTTATTAATCTCTAAGACTTTTTGCAGCACTTATGTTAAGCTTAAACTCAAATATAATTAAAAATTAAGCCTGCATTACATTGACAGTTAGTGGAGTCCATAAATAACCCAACCCTCTCGAAGTCACAGTTCGTTACAAAAAACTTAGACCCCCCTCCCACACTATGACGTCAAAAAGCCGTGACACGCCACCTTTAGTTGGTGTTGTCTATTTGAAAATGAGCATGTTTCAAAACATTCTATTGTTATTTTAGTATGTATTTAGTGTAAGGCTACATACACTCTGATATGGTAACGTGCGGTAATCCGGGCAAAACGTAATAAAATAGAAAGTAAGAAATCGAATATTAAAGTGAACTTTGGCATATAGTAACGTGTGTTGACGTGACGTCACAATTCTTAAACTCCCCTCTCCCTCGTCAAAAAGTTGGAGACACCCCCTCCCCATCGGCGCGTGACATTTTTGGAAATTAAAACACATGATTTTTTGTCCCCCACCCCCTAGAAAAATTCCAAGCAACGCCCATGGGCCTATATAAAATTCGATGTAAGGAGAAATTAAATTGGAAAATGAATTTTAATTATTTTAAAAAAATGAATTTTATTTTAATGTTGAGTATTGTCTATTGTATTGAAAGTATTCTCATAAAAACGGAAAAAGAGGTGAATCGATTTATTATTCATTGTAATTTTGCTTTCAATCAATTTGTAATGTAATGTTGCGGGTAAACGTAAATAGGATGATGTACCATGCAGGAATAAAATATAATTATTCAGAGATAAAAGAAACAACAACAACAAAACACTTTTAAAAACTGCAGTTTTATAGTCCGTCTCCTGATACTTCTTTTTGAATAGCTGAGCAATATTAAATTCTACTCTCGACTTGCAGCACATGAAAGATTAAGGTAAACATTGTCAACTTCTGATATCTTCTGTTGGACATCTTCTGTTGTTGGATTTATCTTTTCATATGTTTCTTCTTGACACAAATCAATGGGTGACTCTGTTACAAAATCGTATTCATTTTCACCTTTAACAAATAGAATATATAGAAAATACATTAAAATATACAATTGAAAGATACAAAGCAAAGAAAAAATTTCTGTTCGTTATTTTAAAGTAATTTTTAAAACTAATTTAAGACCAAACTCGTTCCAAGCGTATAAAAAATATTTTTAAAAAAAATGTTCTTCATATAAATATTTCAAAACTTCAAATCTGAAAGGAAAACATATATAAAGTCATTTAACCAATGGCCTTTTCAGTTAGTGCCCTACGCATACATTTCTTACAAGAATGATTTAAAAAGTCAAATCTGGTTATTGATAGAAAAAAATGTGGACGTAATTTCACCAAATAAACTTCAATTTTCACACTTGCCTCCTTCCTTTAAATTGCCAAATAGTTAGGTCCTGATGCGTGCACAAACACAAAGCATGTTCTATATGCCTAGTGAAAGACGCCTGAGATGGCTAGGACATGTAAAAAGAATAAGCCATGGCCGCATCCCCAAGGACCTCCTACATGGATAACTGGCATGGGGAAAGAGGAAGACAGGTCACCCATGTCTTCCATTTAAAGATGTCTGCCAAAGTGATACGTAAGCAGTCACAATACACACAAGTGACTTGGAGTGACAGGCAGCAGTCTGCTCTATGTGCCACACAGTTTTAAAAGATGGCGTCTTGGTAGCCGAGCCACGAAGAATGGTGGAGGCTACAAACAGAAGAGCTAGGGAAAAATGCCACAACTTTGGGAAGTACAGAGATCTGTGTGAAAGCTATGGTAAAGATTGTCACTCAAGGTTAGGACTTCACAGCCATAATAGGAAATGCAACTCATAACCACAGATGATGTTTATCATGTTCGAGACGGAAGGATGCCGAGTATTTAAAAAAAAAAAAAAATACTAGCGTTATCGATAAACATAACGGGACGTCGGACGTGGTGGTCGACAGGTAGCGCGCTCGACTGTCATACCGATGGTCACGAGTTCGAATCCACGCGAAGGCGAGGATTTGTTCCCAGGGCCTGAGGAGTCCCCGAGTCACCCAGCTCCGAATGGGTACCTAACTAGACAATAGTTAGGTGGCTGGGGTAATGCGTGGAACCCCTATAGCCGTGGCCTGTGAAGGCTGCATCACTTGCCAGCAGATCATCTCTCATGGTCTGTGGACGCAATTATCTTCTGCATTGAAGAACATAGATAAGAACATTGTTTTGAACCCGATAAATCTGGAACTGTTAACAGTACTGAACCCATTGGGCTGTTTAATTATTGAAAAATTGGAAGGGCTTCAATGACTGGCATGGCTATGTCATTTTTTCTAATTAAAAGCAATTTTATTAACTTATGTAAATTTTAAATTATTTTCAGGGTGCTTATTTTATTATTTTGTATATTCAATCAACTTATATAGTATTAAAGCGTGCCTAATTACAATGGCTGACAATAGAATCAGTCAAAGTTTGTTGTACCAGTCAAACGATGTTTGAAATGAGTTTTAATTTAATCTTAAACAAGCACTTTCAATTGTTACTAACTTTCAAAAATAATATAAGTAAGTGTTTCTGGGACGATTTTACATTCTTTAAAATTTAACAGCTGGATTTTGTTGTTGTTGTTGCTAGAATTATCAAGATGGAAATCTTTTACTCGTTTATGTAAAATTTAGACAATAATTCATTTAAAAAATCGTGTTCCGATCCTTTGGATCACTAATGCCAGACACAGTAAATCATCAAACATTTACGGCTCATAGATGACAAATGGCAGCAGTGCGGTCCAACTAAATGGCTGGACCTTCCGATATTAATTTTCAACAGTAACACAGTTCATGTTTTGCTTTTGGCATATATGGTCCCCTATAAAATCAGAGAATAAATTCACTGTCTCTTACCTTCCACACAGGCCGTAAGATAAGCATATCTTGATTAGTGATTAAGTCAGGGAGACACGAAGAATTTGAAATGTGTTTAAAACTGTCCAGAGTTCAGGTATTATTTATAGTTGTAATCAATGTTAAAGTAAGATCTACTTTTTGTGTGTGTGTGTTTTAAATTTGCAGTTGTGTTATATTTATTTACGAAATTTAATGATACAACATACATCTACTAGATATTAATAAAATTAACTTAGTAAGTTAGTGTAAACAATAGTGAGTTAATATATGTTATATAACGTGTTCATTACAGACATGAAAGTTTAGTATAGTACCTTTTAACTATAGTAGGAGTGAAAGTAAAAGTATATAAGATCATAATAGATTTAGAATAAAAGTATTGAAGGTGTCAAGACATCAGAGTCAATTAGAATCAACCGCCAGACAACAAAACCAGGAATTGAGACTGAAAGTTGATCTACAGGGCAACGCCCACTGCCAGTAACAGGTGAGACGTGGCGCCGGGATGAGATTAAAGAAAGAGTTCAGAGGACGTTAGAGAGTAGACACAAGCGGAGTAAATCATCGAGTTACATAAGGAGACGTGTGAGTCTGGACTGACAAAACATCGAGTTACATTAAGAGACGAGTGAGTCCGGACTGACAAAACATCGAGTTACATAAGGAGACGAGTGAGTCTGGACTGACAAAACATCGAGTTACATTAAGAGACGAGTGAGTCCGGACTGACAAAACATCGAGTTACATAAAGAGACGAGTGAGTCCGGACTGACACAAACATCGAGTTACATTAGGAGATGAGTTAGTCCGGACTAACAAAACATCAAGTTACATAAAGAGACGAGTGAGTCCGGACTGACACAAATATCGAGTTACATTAGGAGACGAGTGAGTCCGGACTGACAAAACATCGAGTTACATAAGGAGACGAGTGAGTCCGGACTGACGAAACATCGAGTTACATTAGGAGACGAGTGAGTTCGGACTGACAAAACATCGAGGTACATAAGGAGACGAGTGAGTCCGGACTGACAAAACATCGAGGTATAAAAGGAGACGAGTGAGTCCGGACTGACAAAACATCGAGGTATAAAAGGAGACGAGTGAGTCTGGACTGACAAAACATCGAGGTATATAAGGAGACGAGTGAGTCCGGACTGACAAAACATCGAGGTACATAAGGAGACGAGTGAGTCCGGACTGACAAAACATCGAGGTATAAAAGGAGACGAGTGAGTCCGGACTGACAAAACATCGAGGTAAAAATGGAGACGAGTGAGTCCGGACTGACAAAACCACAAAGCCACAAGGGAAGCAGGGTAACTAGCGCCATTAGTTTTTAACTCAGCAATAATATTTCTGCTTAATTGTTTTAAAGTATTTTTGTGTTATTAGTTATTAGTAATTGCATTATTTTTTCATTTTAAAATTTTTATACAATGTAATATCGTTGTCGGTCGCAGTACAGAGGTGTTTTGTAGTTATTTAAATGTTAAATGTTTCTAGTAGTATTGTCAAAGAACAAACTCTAAAATTGTGGTAGCTCAATTAGCATCTTCCCAATAAGTTTACTACTGAAAGCAAATTTGTTTATTGAGCAAGTTGCGTCTCTTGATTTTCATTTCTAAGACAACGAGATACTTGTTAAAAAAAACTAAATTTGTCTTTTCTATCGCTCGAAACTAACACGAATTTGTCAATCACATAGGATATATAAAAAAAGTTTAAGATGTTTGTTGTTATCTTTACATTATATGATCAATATTTTAAACACATATCTTGCTTGTTCTTATTGAATGCTTAGCAAAATAAATATTTGAATCCTTAATTTCATTATATTATTAAAAAGAATTCAAGCAATTCAATTTAGTATGATAGGGGAAAGGACATGCTCTTTCAATTATTTTTGTATAAGGTCTGATCTTATTGTGGGTTTATCTAATAATAGATAACTGCTGTTCTCGTGGTACAATGAATTTAGCAGTATTATAAAAATAACAAGTATTTTGGAATACAAATAAAAATCAGATTTTTTTAAATTGATTTTTTGTTTGTTTTGTTGTTGTTGTTGTTTGTTTTTGTATTGGGATACAACCAAAAATAATCTCTTAAAATTATCAGTTGCAAATAGTGATAATACACAATATGTTGAATTTGATAGAAATCACACAACCAAAGAAATATTCTTCCAGTCCGGAATTCGTGCACGGATTGCGTTCTTAAAAATCCAGGAAAAGCAACACACTAAGAACATTCAAAATTATTTTAAAAAATATTTCAAGACTAGAATTATCTGTGAATAATCTTCAGACTAAAATTATTTTGTGTATAGAAGAATAGACTGAAATATATACGATTATATATGATTGTTTAATAAATTATAATATATTATTTCAAGTGATTGCCATTCTAATGTTAAAGTTTCTTGTTTTAGGTAATATTTTTACGCAAATAGAAAATGTATTTCTTTGTTTATTGAATGATCACGACTGTTTGTGCTATTTACTAAAAGAGTGATTATCATACATTTACGTATATTTTTTATACAAAAATCGAGATTATCTGTAGGAGAACTTACCATCTAGCATATTGTATACATTAGAGTGGAGGTCAGCAGTGTTCATACTCATATAAGAATTCATAACATTGTTTGCTGACGGCGTGGGAGCTATCGATGAACTACCAATAACTACTTCTTGATGACTTCTGTTATGTGGGGGCCCACCAGCTTGAATCTGAGGGCTGGAAATAAAGAGGAAAAAACTTAAAATTTATACAACTTTTTATTAGTTCCTATTGTTTTTGTGTTCTTCATATAATAAACACGAAGGCATTGTTTCTTTAAAACATTATATATCAAAGCAAAAGAATGAGTCATCAATGATATTGATGCATAGCGGAGCTATATAACACAACAAATTAAATAATTTAAGTAAACGAAAAACTTTTAAAATCTGTTTTTTCAGTTGCAATCTGCTTATTCACACTTAAGTGAAACATTCTTGTGTTTCCTAAAATATAGTTGTGTTTGTTTTGGCTTCTTTATACTAATGAATATTGCAGTCTTATCTGTTGACAAAATAGTGATGAAAATGACGTCATCACAGCCACTAACATCTCTAACGTCAGCGCAGTTTGCAATGGAAGTTTTTTGGTGATGGTCTTGATTCTTAGCCAAGTATTAAATTCCCGTCTGTGGTTAGTTTTAGTTTTAATAGTTTGTATTTAGTTAATGACTATATGACATTCCGTATGTTGTCAGTGTCAATATGTCATACGTTGGTAGAGCTCGTTATGATATGGCTTATTCAAAAATGAGGGGTGAGACTGCAATCAGGCTTATAAAAAAAGTAAAGGGAAAAGACGTAAACAGGGTAAGGGTTAGCCTGACAGGGCGTAACAAAACAGCAAACGTTTAGGCAAAGATTCTTTTTCAACGGACATACAATACACAAATGAAACGAATATAAAAAATAAAAATGGCTCAATGAGTCTTTGGATTTCACCGCAGCTAAGTTTTTATTTTTATTATTTTTATATTGGCTTTATTTTTGTATTGAAATTTACTTTTGGCGCAGTTGACAAATAATATATGGAGATATATAATGCTAGTAAAATACTAAATTTGGATAAACTAAAGTATTAGCCCTCGAAACTTTTGTCAACTGCCCTGATGCCTAGCCAATGTTACGCCCTGGGCATACTAATGTTATTTCATGATTGAAAGTTTATTAGTCAGGGTCATAAGCTAAATTTTATTTTTATGTCTTATATGTTGCTTCTATACTATAATATTTCATATTTAATTTATTTGTAATAAATAGATTCCAGTTGTCAATATATGAGAATCACTGGCCTAAAATGTGGTACATAAAAGTGTAGTGTAGTGTGCGCATAAGTCTTTTGTGCAACACACGAAGACTCACGAGTAGTACAAGGATATAGATCTATAGATCTATAGAGAGAGTGACAACTGAACGTCTGTTTGAACTCTGTGAATGTTTTTTTTTAAAAAACTGTTGATACTTGTGGCCTTGACTTTATTTAATGTCAATAAACTAGAGAATTAATAAAACCAAAAAATGAGAACTGTAGCATCAGTAGTAAATTTTAAAATCTGACCTGTTTCTTTTCTTCCTAACGACTAGCGTCACACAAACAGTGACGCCAATGATAACGAAAATCGAAGCAACACAGACTCCAGCGATGAAACCAAAGTTTGGTGACTCTGCGCTCTTTTTAGCTGTAATATTCAACATTATTTACACATGAATTGATTTTAAAAAATTCTTTTGTTTAAACAAGGCAGTACAAAGAAAAAGATTTTTTTTTATATATACATACAGTCAACTAAATTTTGACACCAACCAGAGTTGTTGTCAACGAAGTGACAACGAAACTAACTTTTTTGTATTCCCCGCGTATTTATTAAATACCCACGATTTGTAGCGGAAATGTAGGATTAGGTTAGCCTTGAAATATCGCGTATCAAATATCTTGAAGGTGGGACCAAACGTTTATTACAAAAAAAGTCTGAAGAGTTCAATATGAAAACTGACATTTGCGTCATATCAATGATAGTAACTTTATATGTGTCAGTTAGATCAGGGAAGTCTCTAACAAGATTTCGTAAAGATAATGTCATAAATAAAAATGTGTCACATGATAAACTTTGTCGTTAAGTCCCAGCGTAGTATTTTAAAATTAAATCTTCTTAACTTTTGTACATCAGGGCTTTAATAGCCTATATTTTCTAAATATGAGCCATTAAAATCTTATTTACCAAGTGTGATTAACACAGCACCCATTTGGCCAGAACCAATTGCGGGATTGTATTCAATGATTATTGCGATCAGTAATATAAAATAATATTTATAGAGCTTGCAGAATGTAATAACTAACAAACTGTATATTTTATTCTGAATCATGACGGATATACTTGCTTGTCAATATATGTCACGTTCTTGTCAAATAACGGCGAAATAAAATGGCATTAAGGGCCCCAGGCCAAAATGTTGCAAAATATAAATTTAAAAAGGCCATCAAATTAAATTATGATGATTATGATGAAAGTATATGTGAAGATTTGTCAAGTGTGTTTAAAATATAATGGGAAGTATCGCTTTTAAAGTTCACCTCAATACAAAAACAAAATCCCCACCCCCACTCCCCGTTGGCGTGATCATAACAAGCCTTGTATGATTTAGAATTATATTAGTGATTAAATTTTTTATCTAAAATGGTCAATATCCATCAATTTGCCTTGTTGCTACTGGTTAACATATCTTTTTGCCCTAGGCAACTAATATGTGGCATTATAAAAACTTTTATGTCAGATACATTTTTGGATTGTACTCAATACTGTTCTTAAGTTGAATGGCGATTGGGTATAACAATAATATTGATAAAGCTCACATGAGCAAAAATAAAAGTAAAGTAATCCGGGCCCATTTAGTCAGATATGTACATTTTAAAGCCATATTTAATTTCAATTTGGATAATGATGGCTATAGTTTTCAATAATGCTTAAAATATAATGGGAAAAAAGCTTTAACATTTACGAAATAAGTATATGGGGTCCCTGACGCCCAAAGGAATTAACTGCACGAGTTAAATATCATATAGAACTTTAATTTGGGCTGTCATATTTTAAATACAAAGTTTGATCAAGATTGATCCATTTAAACTGTAATTACTGTTTAAAAAATCATGTTAAGCCTGGTCCCTATTGGAATTCAGGACGTGTTAGCGCATTTTCGTATTATGTATCAGTACTTATGTTAGATATCAGAATTATGTAGTTATCAGTAATTGTGTTTAGATTTTAGACATATTTTTATGAATTTTCTTGTGTAATGAATATACCTGACATTTTTTTTTAATTTAAAAGTCATTTCTCTACATTTTAAAAAAAATTATTTTCTCTTTAATCTAACTACAAGTCACCACAAATGATGACGTAAAACTCTCTAAACTTTTACACATATTCTAATGACGTCAACTAAAAAAAAACAACTAATTCTTTTGCACCCTTTCGCACCACTCTTCAATGCTTGAAGTATTGTGCATTCGACTTCCGGCAATGGCGGCCGTTCCCTGCGCTAGTGTTACCTCTCGATTCGAAATATTTTTTGGTAGTTTTAACGGGGTTTTTTAACGGATCGAGTAACTGAGTGTTGATGCACAAATGGAAGGTCAGGACATACAAAAAACATATATACCTCATGGGTCTAGGACTTATGGATGCTGAGATCAAGGGTGATGACGGACGGACGGACGGACGGACAAAACGGGTGCAATAGCGCATTCGACTTCTCGAAAATACGCTAAAAACTTGTCAGTAACTCGTGTTACAAAAATTGACATTTTATGCCTCTCTCGCTTTATAAGTGGTATTTTAAAAACCATTTCTTGTAACGTAATCAACCATTACGTTATGATTTATTTTAATCGGATAACTACAATAATATTTATAAAGCATAAATAATACAAATTTACATAATGGCCCCCGGGGCCCATTGACTTAATATGTGAAGTTCAAAACACCAATTAATTTTAAACTAGTAGTTAATAGATATATATTTTTCAATGTTAGTTAAAGATGTTAACATGCATTGGGGAAATAATAACTAAATATTTAAGAAATAAATGTTTTAGCGCTGGCACCCCCAAAAACAACAACTTTTGTTTACCAGTTCATTGCCCTCTGGTATATTAAAATAGGTAACCACGACTTAAATGTATCAATTTTGGTTAAGATGTATCTCATTAAAGAATAGCCTAAGTTTAAACACATTTTATAGTGCTCATTTAAGAAATCAACTACATATTTGGCTGGGCCTCTGACCCACTTTAGTAATTTTGCTTCACACAATTTTCTTCGTGAGAGTGTACAAAACAACCCAACAACTGTCTTAAAATTCATTCTTCTACCTACACGGCAAGTAGCAGAGTTATTGTTTAAGACATACCTACAGTCAGTCAGTCAGATCTTTTGCCTTTTATTAGTATAGATAAAATGAATCATTCAAACGGTCTTTGTACTTAGTTCTCATTTGCCAGAAAGTTTGTACACGAGTTCTCAAAATTAACTGCTATACCACCTTTTCGCTGAACATATGCAAAAGTCATTACAAATATTAAAATTGTAACTTTTTTAAAATTTTAAAATTACTTTATCCAACATAATAATTCTGACATAACCAACGAACATATTACTCTTACCTGGGACTGGGACACACAGACTTAATGACGAATTATAGATCTGCCCAAACCCACAGTCACAGTAGCCATTGAAACAAGTCAAGTGTGGGAGACAAACATGAGTCACATTACAGCTCTTGCCCTTATCGCGTCCTGAATTTTTTAAAACAATATGAATTTTAGTTTAAAAACATAAAACACAAACTAATGTACACACTCTATTAATTCAACTTTTTAGACAATTTACACATGACAATGCAGCATTAAACTATTTGAATAATTAGCTGGGCTAATATCATTGACTTTGTTTTGTATAACATCGATGATGACTTTTAATGGCTTGGAAATTTCCATTTTACGGCAACAACTAGAGAAAGGAGGCGTGAGGAATACACGGAGCTTTCTATAGAAGCTGGTTACAAGTTCTATCAAACCGACTGTAATTGTATGTCTGTAAGTGTATTTCTGTAAGTGTATGTCTGTAAGTGTATGTCTGTATGTGTATGTCTGTAAGTGTATGTCTGTAAGTGTATGTCTGTAAGTGTATGTCAGTAAGTGTATGTCTGTAAGTGTATGTCTGTAAGTGTATGTCAGTAAGTGTATGACAGTAAGTGTATGTCTGTAAGTGTATGTCTGTAATTGTAATGTTAGTATATGTGTGTTATTGTATGTCTTTTAGAATGCGACTTTAAAGTTACGACTGTAAGTGTATGCACGTGTATACACATAAGCGTACTTCTGTAGGTGTATCTCTGTTAGTCTTAGCCTGTCAATTTATTCTATAAATGTATATTTCAATTGTATATCTTATAGTCCATATCTGTAACTGTACTATGTGAGTATATGTCTTTAAGCATTTGTTAAATCGCTATCCAGCTAACATACTAAATTTCAAATACAATTGTCCTACTTGATGGTAGTTAAGTGGTCTGTACAAACCGTTGACTTGAAATGTGGCATAGAAGCCCTGATGCTCAGATGAACTATCAGAACGAAACACAACACGGATAGAGCTGGATGTCGACGTGAAGTTTAATGGCAGCTTCTGTGTACACTCTTTCTCAGACTTGGATGAAAATAATGAAATCCTTTCCGGACCGTCGTAAAGACTAATGTAATCATTTTGACAGTCTCGGATGTGCAGTGTCCGTATGCTGCAAATGTGATTATTTTTTTAAAAAAATCAAATAAAACTATATATAAAATAATTTTTATTCATGAAATTACTAGTCATTTAATTTGAATAGTCAGAATAGCATTGTTAAAAAGAGGAAGTGATAAAAAGGATTCAGTTACGCATGAAACGCTACCTGACAACCAAAAAACTTACAATAAAAACAGAACAAACCTAAAAGTAACAACCTCTTCTCCTCCATCGATGGTCCATGACAAATTAGAATTTGGTGGATATCTCAGGGGAAATCCTGGACTTGCGATGTATCCAGAACGTTCTCTTGTTGTTGAGTGGTGAGCTGATAATCAGATAATATTCATGAGTGGTTTCAATGTTGATATTAATTTTGTTATTTAGATTATTCATTTCATTAATTATTTTTACCGTCATAAGAAATACAGAAAAAGTTTTTGAGTAGCATTTTACATAGTCTACTGTAGATTCTATAATTATTAAAATTAGATCACATTCATGTGGCTTTGCTTTTTTGGGTCATATTAATATTTAATTTTCAGTGGAAACAATTCAATATATAGACATCTATATTTAGAATAGTTTTATTGATTGACGCCACTGAGCGGTGCCAGTTAGGGACAGGAGCGCCAATACGGATTAGCAAAAGGTTCGGCATAGAACGCATCGAACGCCAGCTCGGAGGAAACCTTCCTGTGGGGATTATACCCTATGTAGGTTATTAATAATCCCCCGCATTGCGGCGGTCCTAACCATTGAGACTGGTTAGCTTTGCGTGGTGGTTCCGAAGTGATAGCGAGTCAAAGCAGGGAAAATTCCCTACCTCCTTCGGGAGGACTCGAGATGTATTGTTTATCTCTGAACATTACTAACAAATATTACGTTTATCTTTAGGAAATATATTTTATTTTGGGGAATAGAGCAGGGTTAGGGGAATGGAAATCAACTTTGTTTTTTACTTCTAAGATCTTCAAGAAATAAAGATATAAATTATTGATTATGTTTACAAAACTTAAAGTGTAATAGCTACGTATGTTTTGAAATGTTCTTACTGTATAAAGAGTACTTCCCGATAAATCCATCGAATTCCTGTGAACTGTGTTGATAGATGATGTACATTCTGTTGCTCAAAGATGCAAATATTTTAGGGTCCATATCTTTACTGTTACAGGAAGTAATTTTGTGCCGATCATTTCGATCATCGTATACCTCAATAACATTGTTCAAACATTTTTCAGGGGACTTGAGAGCTATATACACAGTTCTGAAAGTTCATGGTTTGTTTGACAAAAATATCAATACATCTAACAGAAAAAGGTGTTTATGAAAAATAGATTCGACAAGTAGTGAAATATGGAGACTTAAATAAACAAAACAAACCAAAAAAACATTGACCATTAAATTATCATCAATTAATAATAAAAGTTGGATTTCAAACAAACATTAATAATAATGAAAAGTAATTATCCTTTTTAAAAAATATAAATAATTATTGGGGGATTTGAAATTAATCCAAGTTTAACAGAGCACTCCCTAAACGTGGATGTCCAGAGAGTTTGTACTGATACGTTTTCATAAGACTAAAACCAAGATAACAGTTGCTCCACTGACCTTATTAAAATATATGCATAGCCAGGCGCAGTTATTGTCCAGCTGCAGGTGTCTACAGATGTATTGGCTTGTCGCAATCTGACAATATTTCCTGAGGCTGAAACTTCGACTGTTGCGTTACAGTCTAAATGGTTAAGAAGTGGCGTAATATGACATTTTCAAGATTGTATTGAAAATAATGGAATACTAAATGTGTTATTATTAATTATTGGAAACGGGATTGGCACCGCCAAATCCACTAAGCTACGAGAAATTTCTAATGGAAATATTAAAACCCTTTTCGACAAAGAGGTCATTGGGAAAACTAGTACATGTTTATGTTAAATTTAAAGTACACGTCTACATTAGTTTAACGAATGTTATATAGAGATTATATTCTGAACTGCTTTGAAATAAATTTTATGCTTTAAAGAGGATGTCAATTAATTTATTCTGATACTTCTACATATTTGTTGTAATTCGATTAGCACAAGACACATCAACAACAATAAAGCGGATAATAAACTCGACTCTTTTAATTCTTGTATTATTGTTTTAAAAAAGAAGATGGTTGCATCCTACGCTTATTTATAGTTTGTATTATGTATCTAAATTTTATTATAATTTTATTTTGTCATTTTATTTTTTTTTTTTGAGTTTCTTTATATCTATGGAAATATTGTGCCCACTGTATACATCATTCGGTTACCACACTTCATAAACCAAGTTATGATAAACGACACACACTTACTGAGGACACACGACTGAGTACATGTGTCAAAATGTGTACTTTCATTGCAGGTACACACGTCGTCATTGCACAAGGAGGTGGCACATTCTGAGGACGTTTTGCAGGATTTCCCATCGGTCTTTAACGTCGTCGTAACACAAGGGGGACTCGATTCACTTGAGCTGTAAAGCTGGGATAGAAAAGGTATCTTCTAAACCTAGACGTCCAGTCAACGTCGGACTTAATCAGTGTTAAGTGAGACGAATTATTGTTATATATCATGATGTTTTCATTTAAAGGGACATGAGCAAGTGAGCATGACGATTGACCCCCACTGGGTCAAAAGATCAAAGTGGGCAAGCGTGGTGGGAAGAAAGGAAAAAAGGGTGGGGGTGGTGACAACACTTTCATTTGTGCATACACTTGCGATATTTCTTCACAGAATAACGTGTGATTCGTGGTGTAGTGATGATGACGTCCGCCTTGCAAGGGGATAGTCCTTGGTTCAAGTCCCAAAGGGAAATTTAATTTAAAAAAAAACATTTCTTTATTTCTATTTTTCTTTTGCCCGTTCTTTTTTACATTTTTTTGCAAACATGAGGAACCCTAGGGTCGGAAAATCACAGTTTATGCTTGGCAAGTGTGGTAGTTAAGACGGGGCAGGTAACAACAACCCACTGTGCAAATATCTCTACGTTTACTCGTTTTATAAATCCCTTACATTAACTCTTTCTAAAGGTCAGTCCGTCGGGCGGAAAAACAAAAGTAAAAAATGACCAACTTCCCGTGATGCACCTGTTTGTTGCAGTTCAGTCTCACCATCGGTCACCCCCCCCCCCCCCCCCCGTGTTACAGCAAGGGTATTTTAGTCAATCAGTCACGTTAAGTTAGTTCAGTCTGTAAATGATTTTTGCGCGGTGGATTTTATTTTGAATGTAATGAATACTTTAATTTATGGCTCATATATAATGGAATTAATTGCAAAAAACTTTGTTTTTAAGGGTTGTTTTTATTTCTTCATTACTTTGTGCTGCTGTTTGTGTCTGTTCTCTCAGCCCTCCCCCGTTCTTCGCACTATCTATGATGAGCAACGCCACGAATGTTATCTTCTATTAAATGTTTTTCTTTAGTGGCTTGGTCATATTTTATCTCCTTCTATATTTTTTAAAAATAGATAACTTAAACATAACAAAGTAAAATGTATGACCCTAATTGAATCTGTATTATTCTTTCTATAAATAGCAACATCACGTGATGTGTTTATGTGAACTAGAGTTTCAAGCTGTGCTAGAAAAAGAGCATGCATATTTCCGCATTTAACTGAACAGTATGTTGGTTTAATGCAAAAATGAAGCAATAGAAGTCAACTTAAGACCAAATGAAGGTTACGTTGAAACATCAATAAATTTGCTCTCTCAAACTCCTTATAAATGTAACCGTAAACCTAAAATATACCACTACCCTACCTATAACACATAATATTTCATCATAACTTAATAGTGAAGAATATATTTAATCTTATGAGGTGCAAGAAGTTATTACTCCAAGCCTCTCGAACACGAAATCTAAGTTACAAGCGTCCTCCTTCTACGACTGAGAGCAACAACATTAACAAGATAACCTTGGCACGCATGCAAGCAGCACTATATTCTTCAATAAAGAAACCACTTTCAAAATGTCTGTAGATAAATCGATTGTGTTTTTTTTTTCATAACAATATAAACATATCATTACATTGCATTTGGTACGCAGATTGAATGATTGCCAAATAACATCAATTATCTCTATAAAAAATTGATATGGCGAACTATTGTTTTTTTTTTTTTTAGAGTGTGCTTATAAATAATTTTGATGTAGAAAACAGTTAAATTAATTTAACTAAAATTGTATCCTTAAAAACTTGTAATTATTTATTTAATTGAATTACTTACATCAAAAAAAATCAAGGTCAAGAAAAATATAACCACACGTGTGTTCATTCTAGTATATATTTTATTACTTTAATGTGAATTCTTCAGGTCTGATCTATGAATTTAATCTAAACAATAACGAGTAGTGTAACAGTGTAGTAGCTTTTAATGTACATCCGGGTTTTTAAATCTGCACAGCACAGTGAGTGGCATCTAATTAAGTTAGGCACTGGACACTGTTTTATTTGTGTGTGTCAAGAGTGTGGCAAAGAAGGAGAAAGTGGATGCACGATTTTAATTGTGTCAGTTAAGAATAACAGAAGCGACTGTAACACAAAAGTATCCTGACCCGCTTCATATGACGCTATTCTGAAAGAGTACTATTGGTTACTTATTCTTTATTATAATTATTATTATTTAATTTATAATTATGTTGTGTTTTTAAGTTTGAAAATCATCAGCATTGTTTTGTGTAAACTATATGATTTGAAAATCATGGCGTTTATAATTCTTGGGATTAGAACTTTTAAAAAATGTATACTTATAAAAATTCCAGTGAACATTTGAAAATATTGATGTACAATATTCACATATAAATATACTGTGAAATTACTACGTTGCTCTTAGGTTATTTGTTTCTATATACTTGTACTCTATTTCTCAAATCTGCACACACTTGGTTACTTATATTTAAACACCAACTCAACGACACAAGAACAACTAAAATCTCTTTTTATTTCTTTACTTCGTTAACTATATTTATCCTAACTTCTCACTAATACTTGTGTCTATCTCACTATCCGTCCTTGTTCCTAACCGCTCGTTCTGTCCCTCGTGTGTGTGTCCGAGTCTGAGTCCGAGCGTTCTTCTTCTTTCAGACTCCACCCCCAGACACCGCCTGTCCGAAAGTCAAAATATCAATCAACTTGTACCTCCCCTAGATAAGACGGTGAGGGTGGTTTGACGTAACCCGTCATGGTCAGTAATCCCCCCCCCTTTTCCTCGTCTGCTCCTTTCACTACCTTCGACTAAGCTCCCGCCATGGCCTCGTCTGCAAAGAATCGTTCGCGGTTTCTATGTCCCTTGATTCCCAATTCAAGCGATGTAACATCTGAACGTCACAGTTTACACCTACTCTCTCACCAGACCCCTAGGCGCCTAAACCCCGCGGTCGTCCGTTCTAAATTCCCGACACACTCCCCCTACTTACAAAATTTATGTCGTTCTCGACATTAAAGTAACATTTGGTATATGTTTGTTATAATTGGCTTCGAGTGACTAAGACCCTCTAGCAAAACAATTCAAAACAAATACACCGAGAGGCTTATGTGTTAACCTCCAACAAAACCTTACCCTCACCATTTAATGACTCTATTCCTACCCCGCTGTACCGTCTCACCCACTAAATGTGTGTCATTCAAGTCCATGTCACATGGTAAATTTATCAATATCATAGAAGCAACCTTATAAAAAAAGCAGGGAAAATTTCGACAAAAGTGACATGTCAAATGTATAATGGATAAAAATCTCTACACTTTTCAAAATACACCCAAATAACGCATGAGACATATAAATCTTAAAAATACATACATTTCTCAACGCTCTTCCCAGTCATCAACTACGTACATCTATCTATTTACAGTGAAATTAACGGACAACGGTTAAGTCAGATAATGGCAACTGACGATAAAATACACATAAACACATCCTACTCATCATAAATTAATAGCATTAAAAGACAAAACAAAAATATTCATGTCATTATAATTACTCGGTTCAAAAGCATAAGACAAACCACGCACAAATAGTAATGTCATCATAATGGAATAAAAAAAATAACCAAAACATAGTAATTTCATCAATTAAAAGAGAAAAAAAAACCGAGTCCAAGCACAAGTCTTCTCATCTTGGTCACAAATCAACTCTTAGCATGAGACAAACCAAGCACAACAATTCATTTCATCATTAACTTGTTCGTGTACCAGCATTACACAAACAAAACACAATTTGTCAAATCATCTTCATAAATCAAATAGCATAAGACAGCAAAACATTTTCAAGCAGTTCATCATGCTCTAAAATTCAAGTACAGCTAACAACACAATGCAGTTCATCATAGTCATTGTTCATGTAACAGCATACGTCAGCAAAAGACCATAAACTCAATGTCATAATTCTCCCAATTCAAGTCACTCGATTTAGTCGGCCTACAGCGTATGACCATAGTAACATTGACCCTGTCAGTTTAAAAAGTACCCAAGATTGTAACACCGACCTGCTCATAATACACTTATAAAGTGACATACACATATCAAGCAACCAAAATGTGCATAAATTTTTACAACCTGTACAACATTAATTCATCCTCATCATAAATTTTCAAAAATTGACACTCAAAACAACCAAAACATTTCCCACAACATGCTAAGCACAAGCATGTTAAACATTTCGACAGCGTTATAAAAAGAAATATAATTGTATTTTACACACACACACATATAATCAAATTTTGCCTGACCTTACGCAGCCATAGCAATCTGACTTCCCATGCCCTGGTAGACTTCTGGTGACCAAGGAGTCTCAGCAAATTGTCTATCATGTCTTTTATTAGTTCTAAAATCGTACAACAGGAGTTTATCCCAATCATCAATGGAACGGTTCTCTGATTGTGACATAATTGACCTTCTCTTGCTCCGAGAAAAATTTCACATATTGATTATGTGACCGACTATGTGACTGACTATGAGACTGACTATGTGACTGACTATGTGACTGACTGTGACTGACTATGTGACTGACTGTGACTGACTATGTGACTGACTGTGACTGACTATGTGACTGACTCTGTGACTGACTCTGTGACTGGCTGTTAGTGGCTCTGTGACTGACTATGTGACTGACTATGTGACTGACTATGTGACTGACTATGTGACTGACTCTGTGACTGACTACATCTGACTCCTTCACTTACAGGACATTTTTGTAAACGTGTTCGCCATCTTTCACTTGCAGATACTCGTGATGGGCTGTCTGTCTTATAGTCTCGTAAGTTTCATCGCTTTCCACTTTAAAAAATAATTTTAGAAACATTGAATTTAAAAACAAATCAATCTCAAAATCACCATTTATGATAAAAGTTTTGGCCAATTTCTAAAAAACGTCATACTTCCAGCACTTGCTATCTCACTTTCACTGATATTTTCGCTTACTGAAGTATTTTTATTCACCATTAGCATTATTCTGATTATTTCATGTATAAAGATATAAAAACCTGGTTTAGGATTGTTGACCTCACCAATGCGATCTTTGTTGCCGCAAGCCCAGGGCTCAGCCAATGGGATGGCATTTAACATATTATTGACAAGATCATTTTGACGTCCCACTTTAGTTGATTGCCTACTCACATCGTGTTGATTACTATCACTTCCCACACTTGCTGGATGTTTCCTGTGACGTAAAGGAATACAAGAAGTACAAGAAGATTAAGTACAAGAGGATGTTGTGAACATTAAAGATGTGTTGTCAAAACTGAATTAAGAAGGCAAGGATTTAAAGCTAGTAGCAGCTATTTAACAAGGACAGAGTAAAGTGTTATGTAAACGATAACTTTCAATGGGAAAAGTTTAATTTAAACAGTGTGGGGAAAATAAGTTTTTTTTTTTTTATCCGTAGCCATTAGGATAAAAAAATAAAATTAAAAGAAAAAAACAAATGAGTATTTTAAACATGTCATTAAAGCATTTCTACGATAAATAATTCCATATTTTGAAAGCAATACATGGAATTCTTATAGAAACTTGAGTGAACATGAGTGGAAACTGTACTATCATTTAAAGTGGCTACATCTTAGATTGTATCGAACTGACCTGTTCTTTCTCCTGATAACCAGCACAACAAGAATAACAATAAGAACGGTCACAAAACAAGCCGTGGTCACTCCAGCTATCAGGGCAACGTTTGATGACACTTGTTCAGATGTAACTGGATCTGCTACAGGAGCAAAAGAAAGAGATAAAAGTTCTACAATGTTTACCTTTTTCTGAATAGTCATTTGTATTTGACTTTTAAAAAACTAAATATCTGAATTGTAAAATCTCAAACTTTAAGCATGCACATTGTTTTAAGAAAAGTAACATTAAAATATGTGTGATATCACAATTTATTAGATGAAACTTCCCTGAAAAACACTTTTTTTAAAAAAATTACCGAATTAAGTTTTTAAATATATTATTGAATTATCTGGCACACATAAAGATCGTTATCAATGGCCTCGTTTATATCACATGAAGAATGGGTGAAATTTTTAACCGTTAAATTAACATACACATGTTTTCCTTCATTCATAAAAAATTAACATTTTGAGAAATCAAAAGTTTAAAAAAAAAAAAGAAACAGTAACGGCTTGATTAGCAAAAAAATAAAATTTGTTTTGGTGTAAATCCAATCGACATTCACCTGACTCAGTTTTAAAGCTTCCAATCACGTCATCACTACCATATCCACCTTTATTATACGCTGTTAGCGTGTAGTTGTAGCGTGTGTCTGGCGTTAAATCTTGGATGGTCAGCTCTGGGGTCAACACGTCATAAGACCTGTCACCAACAGATATGACGTATCGTGACACCCTCCCTTCAGACGGCCCAAATCTCAGGACGTAGGGACTGTTGAGTAAATTGCTGGAACTTTCGTTGAGTTCACCTGGTCGGGCTGGTACTTAAAGAAGTCATTGGATTTAATTTTGTGTTTCTATTTTAGATACCCAATAAAATTTATTACTGAAAACTCATACTACTGTTTAAACATAAAATAAAAAAAAACATTCTCACTTTTGTGATTATAATCCTTGAATTTTTACTTTCATCTTTTAAATAATTTCATTTTTATTCTGAAGAAACAGTGAATAAATAATCATTGTTAGGGCCGTTAAGGATTAATTTAATTTTAATAGTTAACTTTCGAAAAATTAACGATTAATAAAAAGTTAATTTTGATTATATCAAAAAAATTAAATATATGTAGTCGAAAGTAACATTTATTAAACGTGCTTGTCGAAAATCGAAATAACATTGTAATGTCTCCTTTATATGTCGTCATTTAACCTACTACGCAAACAGACAAGTGTGTTGACATTATTTGGTTCTAGTGATGAGCGGGTCTAATTGACATTATAACCAGCCGAGCTCAAAAATCATTTACATGGAGCTAAGGAAACTGGTACGCACACAAATTTATTGGCAAGCAATGGCATTATAGGATATTGTTGTTCATTAAGTTTCCACCTTTGTAGAGTTTCAACGGATTCAGTAACTTTTATCTCCATTTTGTAACGAAGTTATTCTCCAGAAAAGCTGTCGTCCTTGTCTATCTCTGATTCAGACTCCATTAGCTTAATACGCTTTTTTTTCATTTCCATCACAGTTCGTTTCATTGGCGATTCCACCGCCATCCGTTGAAACTGCCTCCATGTTTTCATCGTGAACTTCAGCTTCTATTTAATTTTTCCTTACGTGACCAGAATCGTTCTTTCGACATCCTCGGAGAAAAACCTTCAAGAATTTCTAGCGTGGATCAAGTGATGTTGCAGCCTGTAGTGTTTCATTACTTGTCATACCTACCTACGACAGCTAACAATCCAATACGCAAGTTCCAATTTAAAATCACGTAGTAAAGTAAAGCTGACTGGACTACTTGATGAACGACAAGTGACGTAATGTACCCTGCACATCAAATGATATGATGCTTGTTTGGACTGTCTCACCGGAAAGTTCTTATACTCAAATGTTTGTTTGGTTTGTAGTTGATACGTAAGCAAAGTGTTTGTTCCATTGATGGCAAATGTTTTCTCATATTCGATATGATTGGCTTCATCAACATTTTGAACATCCCCATCAGTCAATGGTCTAGAACAAACAACTTAGTTTAATCATCCATAATTTGTATACAGTCGAACCCACTTATCTCACCCTCGGTTATCTCGCCGACTCTATTATCTCGACGCTTTTCGAGAAACCCCTAGGCTGTCGACATAACCGGGTTCGACTGCAAATTTATCGGCCGTACACTTGTAGGTTATGATTTGATTAATCGTAAAAATTAATATTATTACATTTTAACGATTATTCGAGTAATTATGCGTTAAATTTTGCAGCCTTTATTATCTTTTTTTGTTATTTATATACGTGAATATATATTTATTAATATCTGACCCAAAGTAAAGACAATGTTAAAAAGTAATTAATATTTTTGGAAAGCAACATTAAAAATTTGAAACAGCCATAAAATAAGAAATAAAATGTATACGTCAACTAAACGAGTTCAAACTATTATAAAATGCTTACCATAACAAAAAACATGTAAAAAATATTTGCACATTGCGAGATATAACTAAATTACAACACAAAGATGTTTTATCTCATTGGCGGCTGATGGCTAGTGTAGTAAATAAGTATTTCTTTCTTCAAAGCTTTATGAAACCAGAAACCGAGAAAATAATTCAATTATTATCCAGAATTTGGGATATTACCGTTAGGAATTTGCAAGTTCTTTTGCCCATAAATGAAGATAGCGATAACTTAAAAGTTGTTTAAATTACGCCATTATAAAAATCACATAAAGGGGAAAGCATACATCTTTATGTACTTACATGTTTCACAAGTAAACATTTGTGAGAATACGTTCAAGCTGCTGATGTCAATCTCCGTTATTACTGGTAGCACTGTAAAGCTGTACTCTGTTCCTGGTGTCAGACCTGTCACATAGACAACACCTGGACTGACAGTTATAACTCCTGTGTCGCTATCGTCTCCTGTCGCTATCCAGGTCGTGGTATAAGTCACACGTTCAGCTGGCGCTTCAGAAGTCAAACTAAAGATCGCTCCTGTTGTTACGGTTTGAGGGGACCCGATCATAAATGTAATCAAGTTTTTATCTGGAATATTAAAGTCAATCATGTTTATATTTAAACTTCGAAATTACGCAGCTAAAATCATTTACTTTCAATATTCATAAATTGTACCTTAATTAAGAATTATTTTTAAAGTTATACGATTATACTTGTAGATGTTAAGATCTAGATATATTTAGTATGAAAAAGGACGCAGTCATTGTAAACCAGTTTTGAGTTAAATTCCCCGTCAGTAGAGAATGTTGTAATGATTATTTCATTGACTACTTAGCGCTAATATGATTTCATAAAATGTGAGTTATATGACTCGGTTATTAAATCAGCAAGTACAATAAAAGATTGTAAATAGAAACAATAACATTAAAAAGTTCCAACGTATATCAATATCAGCAAGTACAATGAAAGATTGTAAATAGAAACAATAACATTAAAAAGTTCCAACGTGAATCAGCAAGTACAATGAAAGATTGTTAATAGCAACAATAACACTATAAAGTTCCAAAGCACAAGTAATTGAGGAGACCGAAAGGGAAGGATTTTTTCGTGTCTCATTTTTTAATAAAAATCCTGCTTCACTCTTCTTATATGTTACAGACGCGAATAAGAGAATGTATGTCTCAATTTAGGTCAAGTGGCTTGCTGTTTTTAGTTGCTTATAGCGATATATACTTTTTGATGGTTGGGAGAGTTATTTCCCCTGTGTTGCAAACAATATAATAGGTGAAAGAAAAGGCTACAGCTGTTAGCAAGGATGAAATACATTGTCAGAGTATGTGATATACATACAATAATAACTATTACCGTTTGTTTTGCATTAAGTTACAAAATTCATCAAGGGTTAACAAACTATAACTACGCAATGCAATTAAAAATACAATTTAAGAAATATTTTTAAAAATAATAAAATATACCAATCATTTCATAAGCAGCAATTAGTCTTTATTTCTGAATACTTGGATCAGTTACAAACTCGATATGATTAGAGTCCCCGTTCGACATTAACACTCTTTGATAACCATCTTTTTAACACAGTTTAACCAAAGTACTTGAGTTAGAGCTCTTATATTATGTTTGTGGTTTTAATGAAGCTATTAGCCAAACCGTTTAGTCTCATAATAAGGCTCACATTTATTGTTTTCGTTACCCAATTTGTTTGTGTATTTTGCATTCTATGAATAAAAATGTTGTCTACTTTTGAATCTACAAAGTCCCAAAAAGTCGTCCCAAACCTACGTATGAAGTTTCTAACAATAAATATCATCTATTATAATTCTATATTGGATCTATCCCGATGATATATCAAATTTATCGAATTAAACCACTCGTATAAACAAAGTTTTTGACAAGAAATCACTTATATCCGAGACATAACTAAAAGTATTGTTAATGTTCAATACAACACACACTGCGCGACAGACTCCTGTGACATCTCAATGGCTGGAGTTAAAATCCAGTGACCCGTGAAGGATAACTGAAGGAGACGCTAGACATGCTACATAGATGTACAGAAAGAAAAACTAGCAATTCATTAATTGAATTTGGGTACATTTGATGGATCTGGAATTTCGATACAAAGCGTTGTAAAGGGACAATGGTCTATGTACAATATTTCAGCTCGCAAGAATCACGAGACGTTGGTCTTGTTTTACTTTTTTGCTTTTCCGTGGGCCTGACAACGACAACAAGACGGCGAAGTTTATTTAAGTGATTAAAATTATTTTTTACCATAACTACGATAGAATGCATTAAACCCCTTTCCTTGAATGTCAATGTCTGTTTTAAACACTAGATACATTGTATTGGTTGTAGAAGATACAATTTTTTGGACAGTATCATTTGTGTTACAAAACGTAGATAACAGCGTATCTGTTTCAGTTGTTCCATCATAAACTTTGAGATAATCGTAACTGCAGGTCTCGTTGTATTCAATGTCCATATCAAAGATTCTGAAACAATCAAACATGAAAATAACATTATAACCAGCGTTTAAGTATATTTTACCATGTTATTGGTTAGATTTTAAATATTATTGGTTAAGTTTACAAGTTCATAGGCATGAAAACTTGAATCTTGATAATGTTACATATTTGTGCTATATTTTTAAAAGTTGTTTTAGAATTTTAACGGAAATAAAGAATTAACATTTTGCACTAAAAGATATAGGTCCCTCGACCTCGAAGAAGTTGACCTTGGGAGTTAAATGTTCTACAGAAATGTGGGACGTGGTGGTTGAGAGGTAGCGCCCTCGACTGTCATACCGATGATCACGAGTTCGAATCCACGCGATGGCGAGGATTTGTTCCTGAGGAGTCCCCGAGTCACCCAGCTCTGAATGGGTACCTAACTACACAATAGTTAGGCGGCTGGGGTAATGCGTGGAACCCCCATAGCTGTGGCCTGTGACCGCTGCATCACTTGCCAACAGATCATCTCTCATGGTCTGTGGACGCAATTAACTTCTGCATAGAAGGAGCGTCTGTATATCTTAGAAGAAATTTAAAACGGACCTTAAATTTTTACAGAGTTTTGTCAAAATCAATCAATCACTTAGTAATCGATTATTAAAATAACTTTTTTCAACACTTAATCGAATATACAATTAAATTAACGCGTTTTAGAAATTCGAATTTAAAATAACTTTTTCATTATTGTCAAATAACCCTTTCCAGTTATATTTTAAAAGCAAAGTTTTTAAAGTTCAAAATGAGTCTAAGACGCATTAAAATACTACATGTAAATGACAATCAAATAAAAACTATTGTGAGGGGGGTTTTTCCAATTTTTAAATATTTTTTTTTTTAAACACACAAATATGCACCCTGGTAGAGTATAACATAAAAACAAAGGAGAAACATAAGTTGACAAACTTCATTTACAGTAATAAAAATGGCATGCTAGTTCAAAATGCATCGAAACTTGACAACCAAACACAAACCAATTGTAAATCCTATAAGCGTAATAACGGATATTATACATTGAAAATTTAATTTTGAAATACGTACATAATACTAACATGCACACATACAACATTTTTTTACACATTAATACATTTGATACAAAAAATACTAGTAATATTAATCAAATTATTTAAACCATGGCATTTTAAAAATCCTTAATATTAACTTGTGCTTTCTGAGCCGTGCGTGCCGAAAAACTTTAGATCGATTTTTAACCCATTTTCTCGTAAGCTAGCGCGCTGAAATTTTGTGGGCAGACACATTCCAATGTTAAAATGTAGGTATCAAAAGTTCAGATAAATGAAATGTAAATGAAATATTGAGTTTTTTAATTATTTTATTTCTCTCTATGTATCACATGAATTCCTTAGATAGAGTGTCGTGGTGCGTATTATGTTCAAGTCTTTTGCTACCATGTTAAATGTTAGATTATTGTGGTTCAAATTAAATGTATTTGTTTCTTGAAAAAGTCTGATCTTTTTTAGATTTGCAGGAGTTTTTTTTTTATCTTATCTTAGATATACAGACGCTCCTTCTATGCAGAAGATAATTGCAGATGATCTGTTGGCAAGTGATGCAGCGGTCTCAGGCCACGGCTATAGGGTTCCACGCATTACCCCAGCCGCCTAACTATTGTCTAGTTAGGTACCCATTCGGAGCTGGGTGACTCGGGGACTCCTCAGGCCCTGAGAACAAATCCTCACCTTCGTGTTGATTCGATCTCGTGACCATCGGTATGACAGTCGAGAGCGCTACCTCTCGACCACCACGTCCCATTTATCATCTGACACAGTAAATATGTCATGTGATGACAAAATAATATTGTTATATTTGGATATTTCCTTTTTTTTTTATTTCTATGCTTTTCATTTAGTTTTACTTTTATTTCTTTGTACATTGTAACTAGAAATGTATGATTTTTTTACAAACATTTTCTAATTCCATACAATTTTCAGTTTAAAGGGTATACAAAGGGTCTAAAGGAAATGAAATAATTTTCTCGTCCAATATTTTTTTTTTTTAAATCTAAATTTCACATCTCATGCCTTTGTGGAAAAAAAGAACACAAAAAAAAAAAAAAAAAAAAAAAAAAAAAACGCCGTATAGAAATTTTGTAAACAATATCTTTGTCTACTCAGATTAACACAAAAAAAAATAACTAAACATGTTTTCGTTAATCTGTGTAAGGAAAATTTTTTTTCGTTGCACAGATTAACGAAAAAACGTACAAAAAATTCAGAAATGTTTTTAAAAATTACGGGAAATAGAGAACATATTTTTATGCTTAAAAATATTTAGTATATTACCGTAATGCAATAAAACTGCCGGTTCCTCCTTGAATGATCCACGAGAAATATGAATTATCTGGATACTTGAGTGGATAACCAGGACTAGCTATGTATCCGTATTCTAGTTCTAACATTGTTTCGTTGTAATCTAAGAAAATGAGATTTATGTTTTATAAAAGTGCAGACATTAATATGTCAGTCAGTATACGTTAATGATAAAATAAGAGGTTTTACATATTTTGTTATCATATCACTAATTTCAACATACTCTTAATATTGCATACAAAAAATTATGTTCAATTAAAATTTTTGCGAATCAAAAATTAAAAATAAAGTAAAAAAAATAAATAAAATAATACAAATATATGTTTCAATAGATAACTATGACTTGCAATGTTACCATTTTTTTAATTCATTTTTATTCTGTTGTATAGAAAATATGAAATGTTATTTACCTTTCTGACAGATTTTATTTTAGCAATATTTTTCTAACTAAATTCGCATAATTTATTAGTTAGATAATATTTCAATTTGTCGTAAAAATGGAATGTCACAATGAAAACGCGTAGTTACACTATATTTAGAGTACATTTATTAATAATACTGTTAATTAAATTAATCTGTTTGTTGAATATCAAATATGTGTTTAATTTATAGTTACAATTTCAATGAGACAACAATTTATAAAATATTACCATGTGGATAAATATGAAAAGTAATTGTATTTTAGAGAGAAATGAAAAATAAAAAGGAACTTCCATGTTTCTTTAGAAATAGAATAGCTTCCCCTGGTGACTGTTATTCAAATCTGGATTGTTATCAAGCTGTATTTGTTACTACTACACAAAACAATTTGTTTAAATGATGGCTAAAATTAATCACATTTGCATAACTTTTTGATATTATGTTTTATTTATTTCCTTTCCATTTGCTTTTTTAAAATTTTAAACGTTCACTTAAACAAACTATAAATAAGACGATATTAATGCATTAATTAGATGTGACATATGCAAAACTTATTTTTCAATTTTTGAAACCAAAAACAACATATATAATTTTTCCACATGGTATCCGAGCTACTATTACTTCAGGTTTATAGTTATAACTTTGTAAAAAAATATTTACCATAACTACGAAAAAATGCACTAAAGCCTTTTCTTTGATCGGATTCGTCTGCCTTAAACACCAGGTACATTGAATTTTCGGAAGAAGATACAATATTTGTGATTGAATCGCCTTGGTTACAAAATGTAGATAGCAGCGTATCTGTTTCTTTTGATCCATCATATATTTTGAGATAATCGTAACTGCAGGTCTCGTTGTATTCAATGTCCATGTAAGAGATGCTGAAACAAACATAAAACTGGGATGTACAAACAAGTTAAAACTTACAATTGGTTTCATCACTATTCTTTTTAAAGAATAATTCGGAGTCTATTGACAAATTCCCTGATGTATTTGCTATTAGTTCTTTTAATTTGAAAGGGAAATAAATACTTCATGAACAGTTTTTTCTTTTGCATAATCTGATTTTTAAAAATTCGGATTTTCCTTTAAGTGCTTGATGTACATTGTCGAAATAAAAAATTTACTATATTTTTTTTCGAGAATTTGCATTTTGTATTTTAGTAGTCTACCTTTGAATGGCACAATTGTACTCATGCTAGTTTTAGTCTTAGTTATTTATTAAAATGTGATCGGTTGGAAAAATGTAAAGCATATATATATATACTAGAGGCAAGTACCCGGCTTCGCACGGGTTTTAAATAAGGTTTTCTGTAGAAGCTAACACAATTCTTTTTCGCAAATTAGCGTTAGGAGAATGTACTTAACAACTTCCCAAAGTTTCATTCTTCTACCTACATTAGAATGGGTGATTTTCAGTATTTATATAGCGTGTAGTAGTAAAAAAAAATACATTTGGGCCCCCGGCTCCCAGTAAGTGATAATTTAAATATTTTTTCACCTGTTACCACTGCAGGCGTGTACTCAACGGTTTCCTCAAATTTCATGCTTCCACCTAATCAGAAATAGGAGAAATAGTAATTTTCAATTTTTATATAGCCCATCTAAGTAAAATACGTTTTTGGGCCCCCAGCCCCACATGAGCGGGAAATTTAAACGAAATCTACTTAAGAAATTTCATCATGTAATGTCGTATACGTGAACTAAATTTCACAATATTTCGCTGTCTGAATTGTGTTAATATAGCTCATTTAAGAAAAAAATAATAATTTGGGCCCCCGGCAACCCATGAAAAAGGAAGCCATTATTGCCAGTAGAGTCTGCTCAATAATTTCCAAACGTTTCATGTTTTTACGACACGGTACATTGGAGAATAAGTGATGAGTTTGTTTCTAATAAAAGAAAAAAAACATTTGGGCCCCCGGCCCCCAATGAGTGGGAAGTTTGAAATTCTTTTTCGCAAATTAGCGTTAGGAGAGTGTACTTAACAACTTCCCAAAGTTTCATTCTTCTAACTACACGGGAAATAGAAGAATGGTTGATTTTCAGTATTTATATAGCGTATATAAGT
>MUZC01004238.1:106834-122190 GCA_002072015.1 Radix auricularia | reverse complement strand
TTAAACTAATTTTTATATAGCTCATATAAGCAAAAAATCACATTTAGGGCCCCCGGCGCCCCTTTAGTGTTAGATTGAGGAAAAAAAGTAGCCAGTGACCATTCCGTGAGGGTACTCAACAGTCTTAAAAATTTTCATGACGATCGGATGAATAGTTTAGTCAGTTACCACGGACATGTACACACACACACACACACACAGACATATTTTCATTTTTATATATATAGATATAGATATATATATGTCTGTCCGTCTGTTCCCTAATAACTCAAGATCCAGACACCCCAGTCAAATGAAATTTGGTAAACTTACACACAATCATATGGGAAAGGTTTTTAAGTAGTTTTCGTTCCATAAATTCACACTCATGGGCACCGGGGGCCCTCAAACTTTTTTTCCTTATTTAAGCTATATAAGAAATGAAAATCAACAATTTTTCTATTTGTCGAGGAGACAGAAGCATGAAATTTTAGCAAATCGTTTAGTACACTTCCGCAGTGGTAACAGGTGAAAAAAGTATTTAAATTATCACTTACTGGGAGCCGGGGGCCCAAATGTAGTTTTTTCCCTTATATGAACTATATATAAAAACTGAAAATCACTAATTATCTTATATTACGGATAGGTAGAAGTATGAAACTTTGGCAAGTTTTTAAGTACGCTACCCCGACGATATTTTGCGAGAAAGAATTTTAAACTTCCCACTCATAGGAAGCCGGGGGCCCATATGTAGGTTTTTTTTGTACTAATATACGCTATATATACTGAAAATCCCCCATTCGACTATTTCCCGTGTGGGTAGAAGAATGAAACTTTGGGAAGTTGTTAAGTGCACTCTCCTAACGCTAATTTGCAATAAAGAATTTTAGAATCCCAATTCTTGGGGGCTAAGGGCCCAAATGTAGTTTTTATATTAAAAACCGTCTTATCTCGAATTCTCAAATTTACCGTATACATAAAGACATGAAACTTTTGGAAGTTTTTGAGCACTCTGTCCCAAAAAAATTGAGAAAAAGTCTTTTAATATTCTCACTCAGGGTGGGGCGGTGTGCCCAAATGTATTTGTTTCCTTAAATGAGCTGCATTTCACATCTCCAATGGTAACAGGTGAAACATATTTAAATTATCTCTCTAAGGGGGCCGGGGCCCAATGTAATTTTCTTCTTTATATGAGCGATATAAAAAGTGAAAATTACTAATTCTCCTATTTCCCGTTTAGGTAGAAGCACGATACTTTGGGAAATTGAGCAATACATATCTGCAATGGTAAGAGGAGTAAAAAGAAATCACTCCCCTGGGGGCCGGGGCCCAAATGTATTTGTTCTGATATAAAACAGACTCATCAAGTATTCTCTAATTTTCGGTGACGGTAGAAGCATAAAAGTTTGGAAATTTGTTGAGGAGGCACTCACGACGAAAATTAACATATAATTTTTTTTTTAAACTCCTGCTCATGTAGGGCCGGCGGCCAAAATACGTTTTTTACTTACATGGGCTTTATAAAATTTATAAACCACTAATTCTCCTATGTCCGAGTAGGTAAAAGGATGAAATTTTCGGAAGTTGTTGAGTACACTTCTGCGAAAAAAATATTTATAACACTTATTGTGAGCCTGGTGCCCAAATATAGTGTTGTTGTTTTTTTGACTCATATAAACTATATAAAAATTGAAAATGTTTATTTCTACTATTTGGAATAAGGTGAATTCAGAAAGTTGTTAATTACGCTACCACGATGGTGCAGTCTTAACTGGTGAGCCAGAATCTTGGGATTGCTGGTATAGAATTGCAGACACTATGCTTTTCGGATAAGCAATTGTATTTGGCCTGCATTAAGATAAATGTACCCTTTTACTTCATGCAAATAAACAGTATAGTACGCTCCTACAGAAAACCCCATTTAAAACCCGTGAGAAGCCGGGTACTTGCCTCTAGTATATCTATCTATATATATATATATATATGTTTGTATGTATAATGTATAATTTATCCCATTGAAGGCTCAAATTATATTGAAAAAATAATACCTTTTCAAATCAGCGTTGTTGTTACTATTTGTGATTACCTTAGCACGTAGTAAGTATTTAAAGTCCCAGTCAATGTCCAAGTACAGATGTCAGAGTTTGGATATTGGTCCGGGTAGTTAGTGCTGACAATTTGACCATAAGGACTTTGAGTTTCAACATTGCAGTCTGAAAGGATGTATTTAGTGATTTTACTATCTACAATATAAGGTACTGTTTGTGCCTAGCAAATAACATTAGAAAAAAAAAGTTATTAGTTTTTGTTATTAATACAGAAAATTGTGGTAATTTAAAAAAACAAACAAAAAACTGATGTTATTGAGATGTGCTTTACAAAATGAACTGATTAATATTCATGCCAAAGAAAGTTAATAATTGAGTCCTAACTTTTCAATGTGACGTTATAACAATGTTTAGAAAGAATTGCTAGCAAAATTAAAATGTAATTTGAACATTTGCTGTTAAAGGAATTATAATTTATTTAGATATAATAAACACACTAATTTTAAAATAAATATGTATTTCTCTTACAATCACATTTTTCGAAAAAAAGAGAAAACTATGGCCAAAGAATTTGAAATAGAGAACGTAGCATCTACTAATGAAAAGCGAATTTCACTGCATGGCGTGTCTGGATATGACAGCATGCATTTGTCTTGACCCGCCACAG
Organism: Radix auricularia; assembly: GCA_002072015.1. Classification (NCBI taxonomy): domain Eukaryota; kingdom Metazoa; phylum Mollusca; class Gastropoda; family Lymnaeidae; genus Radix; species Radix auricularia. Next base: position 119,496 of record MUZC01004238.1, on the reverse strand, counting down.
TGCGAACTATAATACAACACATTTGTCCCAGCTCACCAATCATACCAACATGAGACATGTATTATATCAGTTAATTAGAAATGTAACTGGGAGTGTCAAATACTATTTACTATAACAAATAATATGCAAATGAGAAATTTCAGCTTTCAGTTAAGATTATAAAAGTATACAAAAGTACAAATAAAAAAATAATTCAAGGTATACATTGTTAAAAACAGTTGCAATTTTCTTTATGATTATTGTATCTAAAAATGTGTTAAAAGTTCTAACACTTTAACTGTCATATTTAAAAAATCTGCTATAGTTAAAGTGACAAATTTAATGAGATATACCAACAACATATTGTATCATAATACTTACTTAATACACAGGAAGCTGTGTTGTAATTGAAGGATGTGTTAACAGGACAGTCACATGTGATGTTACACAAGTTGGTAGTGCACTGAGAGGACGTATTACATGAACCGCCATAAGGAATGAATGAAGACGTGTCTGAACTAGATGGATCCACGAACTGTAAAAAAAAAATAAAAATTTAAAAAATCTTCAAATTACTTTAAAATGATTCATTATCGTGCAACTATCAATGGAAAGACGCTAAAACTTAAAAACATTTACATTTTTAAAAAGAGAAACTATTTTTTTAAAAAAAAATTTGAAACATCCATAAACAAATTTACTTACCGAGACCACGAAACACTTCCAAATCAAAACAATAAGGCAAAAATAATTAATAACCACATGTTTGGAGAGCATGGTTCATTCAAGGGAGATTTGGCCTACGATTTAACTCTATTATGGACATCAGACAGCAGAGCGTCATGGCAAACAGCGACAACATTAACTTCCTGGTCTAGGGTTACATATTTTTATATTCTTTTAAGGACATTCATGTCTCTTTTTGTGTAATTCTTAGAAACGTTTTAGTCGCATGAATCTGGTTCGGTCTGTTGCGTATTCCCTGAAACCTAAGTGATAATGAACTTTCTTAAGTTTAATGATTGCTTTATAACATTATATTCACCGTTTATCATACAGCATATGATCAGTGCAGTGTATTATCCATGATAACTTCTATGACCTGTATCGATAGGGGTAACAGCTCGATTTCACCAATGACATCTATTTAAGCGGGTTATAATGTCTATTATAATTTCGTTGTATCATCTATAACAATTGCATTGTATAACCAAAGACAACTATGTTTCGTATTATCCAGCCCAACTGCTAGGTATCATCTAAATGAAATAACAGTTATCTTTAGTAATATTATGAATGTTATATTGTCTTTGACTATTAAAAAAGTAATAATGTATGGCGACTCTTGTTTCTTATCTATCAAAGCTGATCTTTTTTAAAATACAATAAAAAATAGTTGCTTTCATAGTCCCTTCGTAAATGAGAATTCTTAATTTTCTGCTATAACAGTTCTATTTTATCTACAGTGTTTAATTCTATTTTATCTACAGTGTTTAATCTTAAAACATCTAACAGCACTGCAACATCACTTTTTAAAAAAAAAAATTGTTTAATACCGTCAACAAAATATCTACATTATTAAAATTATCAATAACGGACACTTGTCCTCTCTACCTATCTAAATTCTAAATGTATACAGATTTTCTAGTTTTTACAAAGATGTCCATTTTAATTGCTAAAAATGTAAAGACAGGGCATCGAAAATGGAGGAATGTCCAATACAATTCCCATTAACATTTAAAGAAAGTTATCTTCTTATTTAAATTACAAATATACAGTTTTATATCTTGTAACTTTGAAAATATTAACATTACATGAATTAAAGTGTTTTTTTTTAAAATTATCCCATCTTCCCTACCCTTCCAACCAAAATACAAAGGATTAAATTTCTACAGGAAACTCCATAATAATACCTGGCATCCTGTGTGCTTGTTTAGGTTGACTGATTATGGGCTGTCGGCGTACTACGGCCTGTAAAACTCACCTAAACAATGTAGATGGTTTATAAGTTATGTAACATTGGCTGAATAGTTACGACGTGTAACCCAGAAAGTTTATAACTATAAATGCAGCAATAAAGAAAACGTTTATATAATTCATGTGTCCAAATATTTTATAAAGCTAGTTTAAATGTACTTCCTATCAGGAGTATTGTCAGCATATGAAATGTTAGTATCGTTCTTTACCTCCTTCGTTTTCTTATATCTTATCTTATCGTGTGTTATCTTACCTTATCTTATCTTACATGTTACAGAAAATCCTTCTATACAAAAAGTATTGCGTCCTACGCTTATCTATGATTTGTACCTATTGCTGCATTTTAATTAATACTTTAAATGTTGATAAATTTTGAATTCCCATGTTTCCTCAGGCAACCCATATCACGCCCCAATTCCGGACTGGAAGAACAAAAATTTGAATGTATTTGTTCTTGCACATAAAATAAGAAAGGTGTTTATATCCTTATATATACCTAAAGCATGTATTAAGTTATCATTGTGGTGTATTTCTAAATACTTAACTCTTGGCTCTTCTATCTTCTAGTGTTTCAAGCTTTAATAATTTAACTAATGGTTTTATTCTGGTAAGTTATACATATTATAAAGTAATCATTCGGGCAGCTCTTTGTTTGAATTTTCTCTAGTTTATCAATGTTTTCTGTGGTCGATGGGCCCCATACAGAAGATGCCTATTCTAGTGCAGGTCTCACTTTTAAGAGGTAACATTGTAGTTTTATATCACTATTACATTTGTTAAATTACCTTTTGATAAAGCCTAAGGTTTTGTTTGATTTTTAAATAAATTCATTTACATTGGGATTAAATGATAGCCTCTCATATTTTATTACTCGTAGATTTTTTGCATATTTAATTTGGGTTAGTTGTTTTCTGTGAATGAAATATTTTGAATTTGTTTCTTTTTCTTTGTTATCTTTAACAGTTGACACTTTTCTGGGTGGAAAGACATACTCCTGTCAGCCTCACATTTTATCTATTCATCCATCTTCTTTGTAAAATGTTGCTATTTTTCCCCTAGATTAAACAATCATCAGCAAATATCCTAACGTTTGCTCCTTTTGAGATGTTGTTGGGTAAATCATTTATATCAGAAAAAGTAAGGGTCTTAGCACCTTGTGGAACACCTCACTTATCCTTTATTCGTGCAGATTTAGATCCATTATTTATTACAGTTCGTTCCCTACCTAAAAGGAAGTCTTCGATGTAAGGGTCCTGAGATTTCAAAGTAGTTAGGTTTTTTTAGTAATTTCAAGTGTGTAAACATTTTCAAACGCTTTTCATGGGGCCGGCGCTTATGAGGTTTTACAAATGCAGTTCACTCATTCTCTTACTTATAGATCACTCTTTTGTCTTCTAAATTATAAATCACTAACTTTTATACAAAACACCTATCTTTGTGTTGTGTTTATAAAATAGAATAGGATATCGAAGAAGGCCTCGAAAGTTTTTAGCCATATTAAATCAAAGTACTTGAACTTATATGTTTTAATTTATTTTCTTCTTTACAGTCCACTTGCAGTTGTAAAAACGTGGTTTTTTAAAATCTTTTTTTTTAACCTCTATTTTTTGTATAACAAACACATCATAAGCGCCCGCTCAACGTTTGTGGTCACGGAGTTACTCAGGTGAATCGTTAATGTCAACAACAGCAGACGGATACATATGCTATGTAGAGTTAAATAAAAATAATATATTAAATTAATTTCGGTACATTAAATCGATCGATCTGTAATTTTCACACAATGCATTTTCTTCTAGGATCTATCTGTTGTTAAATTTCTAGATCTCTAGGTCCATCAGAAGTGGTTTAATTTTACATTCGAAAATTGAAATTTTGCTTACAAATAGACAAATAGGAACAAAAGCAAGTTAATAAAAATGTAGTAATAAAAAAAACGGAACTAGGTTCGTCAAATAGACACCCCTGGTCCTGATATTTTGGCTACCATCTTAGGAGGAATGTAAAGGCGTTGAAATTAAACCTCCCTGGTTGGTTAGTGGGGAATATATCTATTTGAATTTTTTTAATGAAATGACATCAGTAATTGGTATATACTTCTCAGGAGGAATTCTACTTATTCTGGAAGTTGAAAGCAGAAAAACTGTGTTGGTGAAGAGCGCAATTCACTCTGGTAGAAATTATGAGAGACAGTAGGAACGATTTTTGAAAGAAAACTTGTTTCTAAAAAGAGAAAGCCAATATTACAAGTAAAAAACAAATTTACAGATAATCATCGTACCTTTAATTAATAATGGGAATTCGATTTTGTTATTTGTTTAAGTACATGCCAGTGGCTTTCATTTGTCAAGCTACTATTTCTGTTATAAAAATGGGAACCACAAGTGATCAAAGAAATAAAACAATAAATCGAATTCCCATAATAAACAAATATCCTATCGACAATTCACCCACCATACTATTAGAAAGAATGTTTAAAGAGTGTCCGTTAATGTAAACGAGCTGTTGCTTGAAGATTTCAAAACGCGTGTCGTCTGGCATTGTATGAATCATGTGCTGTCACCGACACGGTTCAAATAAAAGTTTTGGTTAATTTTGAAAAGGGGAAGACTCTTAAAGAAGAATTATTGAAGCTTATCCCATTGAATAATAAATCCCGTGGTGAGGATGTTTATAAGGCCCTGAAGGTATTAGTATTAAAAAAACAATATTGATTAGAGTAGGCTTATTTCTGTTACAACGGATGGTAATCTAGCAATGATAGGAAGGAAAGTTTGCCGTACGGGGTTGCTGATGGCTGACAATGCATTTCCAAACATTTAATATTATCCTTGTATAATTCACCAGCAAACTCTCCTCAATGTTAAAGTATGATCCGTTGCAAAGTGTTATGCATGTTGTGGTGAAGAGTGTTAAAATAATTCGAACTAATCCATTAAATCACCGGCAGATTAAGGCTTAAATAAAAGTTTGTGATAAAATGGTGTTGGAAATATATTCTTCACACTGATGTTCTTTGGTTGAGTAAAGTAAAAGTTGAGTCAAGACCTTGGAGCCCAATTTATTAATTAAAAAAATCAAATATAAAAAAGAAGAATTCTTAAATTATTTAGAAACACCTGATTTTGTGTGTGTAAAATTAGAATTTCTAACGGACTTGAAGAAACATATAAACAAAGTAAATTGAAATAGCAAGGATGATTTCTTTGATGTAAGGAATCGCTATTTTTTAATCTAAGCTCGATTTTTTCATCACCCAACCCAATCAGTCAAATTTCACCCCTTATAGAGCTTTTCACAGCTGAGCGATCCTAACTTTTTATGAAAAAAGTTGAAACCAGATTTTACAGATTTATGTAACAATATTTAAAATCTCAACTGGGTTTTTGTTAAATAAAAATATATATTTTTTTATTGTGTTTTAAAAATTCCTTCACCAGTGATGTCTGAAATAAGGCTTCGTAGATGACTTTATTAGTAGCAGACGGAGTTGCAATGAGGCTTGAAATCATTGAGATATAGCATAATACGTCGTGTCGTTATAAACATAAGAATAATTTTGCAACAGTATCTGAATAGGAAATGCAATTTAAGAAAATAGCCAGTAAACCTAAAAGCCAAATATTGCACTTGATATATCGTACAGTTGGTCTTCAAGATTTTGTTGAACTAATTGACAGACATACTTACATAAGGGAAGAAGTATTTACATTTTTATTATTTTCCAAAAAACTTACACGCAACAACCAGATTCATGGCGCGCGCGGGGTCAAAAAGTTTATACAGCACTGTCTTAGGCTTTCCCCATTCTAGGCTTAGTAAAGAATGTAAATACTTAAAATTTAAAATTATTACTCGCTTATTTCTGCGATTCTTTTCGAAACAACTGAGAGAATAAATGACAACATTATATATGTTTTAAACAAATTTCTTTATTCGGTCTTATCGTCTCATTGTCTGTTGATAAAAAAAGACACTGACAAAAAATGTCCTTTGTGTTATGTTTTGTGTTGTATGTCTCATTTTGGTTATATACATTAAAGCTAATCTGGAGATAAAATATCTACAGCATATTTTAAAAATAAAGATAGAGTTTCCTTCAACATTTTGGCTCTGATATACCTAAAAAGTGTGAAACTCTATTCATATATGTACACATACATTGATAGATTGATTTATATATAAATTCATAAATACAATTTTGATGTTAAGATACACAATTTATTAAAAATAAAGACTATGAAAAGGTCATTTTAATTAAACTGAATTTAATTTAAGTGTCTGATGATTCGATGTAAGAAGGAATTTAAAGGAAAACAAATTATTTCATTTAAAAAAAATGTAAACCATAATTTAATGTTGAGGATTCGTTATTAAATGGAAAATATTCTCATGATGTATAGGAAAGAAGCAGAATTTATTGGTAAATTGTATTTTTGCTTTCAATCATCTGTCAGTGTGTTGTGACAAGTAAACGTGAATTGTAGGATACACCATGCGGTGGCAAAATAAAATTATTCAGAGATAAATTTTAAAACCCCATTCAAAGCAGCTGTACAATTATTTACATATCATTCTCCTGATTCCTCTTTTTGAATCGCCGTGCAATGATAAACTCTACTCTTGAATTGCAGCAGGTTAAAGATTACGGTAAACGTTCCCTACTGCTGATACCTTCTGTTTGACCGATTCTTTTATTGGATTTAACGTCTCATACATTTCTTCTTGATACGAATCAATGGGTGACTCCATTACAAAGTCGTATTCATTTTCGTCTAAAAAAAAAAAAACCATTGAACATCAAATATGTTAAAAAAATAGAACAACAGAAAAAACATTATAATTTGTTTTCAATATTTAAAAAATAGCTTAAGATTGGTCTGGTTCCAGCAGTCCAAATAAATATATCTATATAATAATATTTTTAGGACAGATTTCCTACAAATTTAAATTTAGCTATTGAAAGAGGAACATTCAAAAGTTATATCAACATTTTCATTTTCAATTTGTCTGAACTTCAATTTCCCACTTGCATCAACTCGACGGCTTGGGGAGACATTACAATTTGAATATTATTAATTTAAAAGTACAAAAAAAACCGTAAAAAACACGTTTTTTCTAAATAATATTGTTTCTGAAGTAGAAAATATGTTTCCTAACCTGTACGACGGTTGGCTTAAAATATTACAGAACATATTTTTTCTCGCATCATACAGATGCCAATATTTACAATATTTTTCGTTTCTTAAAAATATAGACAATAGTTCGAATATTCATTCAGTTCAAGCATCATCATTTACTGATAAAATATCGTGTTTTTCAAATTTAAAACTATGTGTTTCGTTTTAACAAAACTAAAATTGTCTTTTTTAAAGCTCAATTCCAACACGACTTTGTCAGTCACACATGATTTATACATACTTTTAAAATGGTCTTTGCTAGCTATATAATTTTAACATATACTTTTCAGATTGTATCATTTGTGTTTTATTTTATGTTTGGCAATATAAATACTTAAATAAACAATTTATTCTCCTTATTTTATAAAGAAAAGTTAACAAATAACGTTGATATAAAAGTATAGTTATATTTTACCAATATTTTTAACTTGTGACCTGACTCTGTGTTTATTGAAGCTTTCGTTAACTTTCTTCAGGCTTTTCTTGTGGTTAAGTGCTGCTAGGTTGACTTGTAGAATAAATTATATGGTGAAATATTAATTTAAATAAATTGTTCTCTAGCTTTGATTTACAATCAACAAGAATCTAAGAAAAAATTATATCTACAATGGGAATAAAAACAATTTATGTTTCAAATGAAATACAAATCTCATCCTAATAGCATTCTTCTAGTATTTAGTTGTGACGTGTAATAGTTACTTGAAAAAATCAGTGGAAAAAACACGCAAGGAAATAAAACAAACCGTAAAAAATTTCAAGACTTTACATCAAACGTAGCTAATGGTGAGACGTAATAAACTACCATACAGAGGGATCGTCTTAAATAAATACGATAATATGATTCTTTAATAAATAATTATATCATTTCAATAGATTCTTTAATAAATAATTATATCATTTCAATAGATTCTTTAATAAATAATTATATCATTTCAATAGATTCCGATTGGTTTCATATTAAATTACCCCTTTTAAATGCGCTATTTTTCCGCGTTATGACAACTTTTTTCTTTGTTTCTGTGCACACGTGTGTTTGTGTTATATACCAGTAAAGTGTTTGTAATTACGCCAAGCAATTGTTTTTTTTTTATATGAATGTATATTTATTTATATAACTACAAAAAGCTTATCAGTGTATGCACGTACCGTTTTCCACAGTGTTGATGTTGTTGTGGAGGTCAGCGATGTTCATACTGATGTAGGTATTAACCACAGTGTTCGCCAACGGTGCGGGAGGTGTTGATGAACTACCAATAACTACTTCCTGGTGATTTCTGTCACTGAGCGACTTACCAGCAGGATGTTGGTGGCTGAAACAGTAGAGGAACAATGGGAACTAAATCATAGTGTGATTAATCTCTGTTGTTTTCTTTTATTGTTATAAACACGAAGGCTTTGATTATTCAAAATAGTTTATGTCATAACAAATTATAGTGACATACACAATAAGATTGCATTGATGTATAGAGAAACAGACAGCCAAGAAATGGATGATTTCAGGTATGTTAGACTTATTAAAAATGTGTTTTTTTCTTTCTTATTCTTATAATTCACAGGTAATGTATTTTTTTATATTATTTTTATCACATCCGGCATCCTTCCGTCTCGCGAGACGATGGTGCATCACCCTTGGGTTGGGTTGCATTTCCTCGAGTGACTGTGCAGTCCTATCCTTGAGTGACAGTCTTTGCCACAGTTTTTACACACGAGTTCTGTGCTTCCAAATGTTTTGGCCTTTCTCCTAGCTCTTCTGTCTGCAGCCTCCTCCATTCTTCGCTCCTCGGCTACTATCACGCCCTCTTTGACAACTGTGCGCCACGTAGATCGGTCTTCTGCCTTACACTCCCAGTCACTTGTATGTATTTTGGCTGCTTTCATGTCCCTTTGACAGACATCTTTAAATCGCAAGCGTGGGCGACCTGTTTTCCTCTTTCCTGAAGCAAGTTCACCATATAGGAGGTCCTTCGGGATGCGGCCGGGGCTCATTCTTTTGACATGTCCTAGCCACCTCAGGCGTCTTTCACTAAGAATTGAGAACATGCTTTGGGTATTGGCACGCGTTAGTACCTCACTATTAGGTACTTTTTCTTGCCATTTAATACCAAGGATGCGGCGCAAGCATCTCAAATGGAAGCTGTTAAGCTTACGCTCTTGTGATGTATAAGTGGTCCATGTCTCGCTCCCATATAGTAGTGTACTGATGACACAGGCTCGATAGACGCACAGTTTGGTTTTCTCCGTTAGCTTGGTGTTTTGCCAGACCCGCTTATTTAGTTTAGCCATTGTTGCGGCTGCCTTGCCAATTCTGCTGTTTATTTCTTCTTCAATGGACAGTGTATTGGAGACCTTGGATCCCAAGTAGGTGAAGCTGTCCACAACCTCCAAGTTTTCATTATCGATATTTATGGTAGGAGGAGGTCGAGTGTCTTGGGCCATGATGTTTGTCTTTTTCAAGCTGATTTGCAGACCAAATTCTTTGCAGGCATTGGAGAAGCTTGACACGAGTTGTTGCAAACCAGATTCTGTATGTGCTGTTAGTGCCGCATCATCCGCAAATAGTAGCTCTCGAATTAGGACATCCGTCGTTTTGGTCTTGGCTCGGAGGCGGGCAGTGTTGAAAAGTCCTCCATCAGCTCTGGTATGTAACCAGATTCCCTCACTGCTATCCTTGAATGCGTATCGAAGAAGTACAGAGAAGAATATTGCGAAGAGTGTTGGTGCGAGTACACAACCTTGTTTAACTCCGCTGCTGACAGGGAAGGCCTCTGACTTAGCTCCATCGAACTGTACTGTGCCAAGCATATTTTCATGGAACTGTCTGATGATGGCAAGTAGGTGAGGGGGACATCCAATTTTTGCCAGTATTTGGAATAGCCCGTTGCGACTGACTAAGTCGAAGGCTTTTGTAAGGTCCACAAATGCAATGTATAGTGGCATCTGCTGCTCTCTGCATTTTTCCTGGAGCTGTCGTATGGAGAACACCATGTCTATGGTAGACCGACCGGACCGGAAACCACACTGAGATTCTGGATAGACGCGGGATGCTAGGCTTTGTAAACGTTTTAGTATAACGCGGGCAAAGGTCTTTCCTACAATACTAAGGAGTGAAATGCCGCGATAATTATTGCAATCACTCCTATCACCTTTGTTTTTATATAGTGTCACTATATTTGCATCCTTTAGGTCTTGGGGGATGTAGCCCTGTTCCCAGCAGAGGGACAGAATCTCGTGCAATGGTTGGAGTAAAGCTGTCTTGCCACTCTTTAGAACCTCTGGTGGTATTCCATCATTCCCAGGCGCTTTTCCACAAGCTAGACTGTCAATTGCTTTGCTCAGCTCTTCCTGTGTGGGCACGACATCAAGTTCTTCCATGAGTGGCATATCTGGGATGTCATCTAGAGCGGTGCTGGAGACTGTGGTAACTGTTGAATACAATTCCAGATAATGCTCAACCCACCGTTTTAGCTGTGCTGCCTGGTCTTGAATAATTTCTCCATTTTTGGACTTTAGGGGAGCAGCTTTTGACGTCAAGGGGCCCGTTGCCTTTTTGATGTTTTCGTACATGACTTTTGCATTGCCCATGTCTGCAGCTGATTGTATACTGGAACAGAGCTTAAGCCAGTAGGTATTGACACATTTACGTGCAACCTTTTGGGCAAGTGACTTAGCTGTTTTTAAAGCATGCAAATTGTCAGGTGTAGGCTTTTCCTTGTAAGCCATAAGAGCTTTCCTTTTTGCTTCAGTGACGGGTTTCATCTCGTCCCAATGTTCATCAAACCAGTCCGTGTTTTTGTGAGATTTTTTGCCAAAGGCTTGTATTGCGGATGTATAGATTGTGTCTCTCAGTTGCGTCCATTTGGAGTCAATGGTGACGCATGGGGACATCTTTGAGAGACTTTCCTTCACCTTGTCTTTGAACAGCTGCGCTATCGCAGGGTCTTTCATGCAGGAGGTATTGATGCGTGGACTTCCCTTTTTCTTTGTGTGGTACGAGTTTTTCCTCATTATTCGTACTTTGCTGGCGACAAGGGAATGATCCGTGTCACAGTCGGCACTGTGATAGCTGCGAGTGAGTAGGACGCTAGCTAGTTGTGCACGCCTGGTGATAATGAGGTCCAGCTGGTGCCATTGGTGGGATCGAGGGTGTCTCCAAGATACTTGATGTATATCCTTGCACTTGAAGAAAGTGTTGGTCACACACAAGCCTCGTGAGCAGCACAATTCCAGAAGCCTTTGTCCATTTTCATTTAACTTTCCTCTTCCAAATAGTCCAAGGCAGGTGGGCCAGGCTTCGTGGTCGCTCCCCACTCTAGCATTGAAATCTCCTAGGAGATAGATTGCCTCGTCTTTGTGGATGCCGGCTATTGCCTGGTCTAACGCTCCATAGAACTGGTCCTTCTCTTCCGGAGTTGAATAGAGTGTTGGGGCATACACACTAAGAATGTTTGCTGGGCCCGCAGTTGTTCTGAGTCTTAGAGTGAGGATCCTCTCCGTGCCTGATGACGGTGGTTCAATGGATGGTAGAAGAGTGTTTTTAACAGCGAAACCCACACCATGCTGTCTAGGTTCGTCTTTCGGTCTGCCTTGCCAGAAGAAGGTGTAATTGGCCTCTTTGAGTGAACCGTTGTCTGGGAGCCTGGTCTCCTGAAGGCATGCTATGTCAATCTTTAGCCTTTTAAGTTCTCTATCGATTATTCCTGTCTTCCGTGTGTCGTTTATGGACTGCAGATCATCAGTGATGCCGGGACACATAGTCCTCACGTTCCAGCTAGCGATTCGAAGAGCTGGGGTCTTCTTTTTCTTTTTTGTATTTCTTGGTGCAGGGCTTAGTGGCCCACTTGTTGAGTGGTACTCTAATCTCCACGCACCCAGTGGAGAAGGCAGGCCATGACGGGATAGCACCTATTTGACTGGGGGCTGCCCAGTTTGAGGCGGGCGGTAGCTGTCCAGTGAGACATTGGTAGTCTCTCCCACCGTCGGAAGCAGCCCCTGGCGCCTAGCTCTACGTCAATTGAGCTTTGGCTTATAACCGGTAACTGCTGCTTCCCGTGTTTTGTCGACACCTTGCGGCGACGCTGGAGTGTCCTCTCCAGAGGTGATGCAAGCCTGGGCGGGTATTATGGAGAATTAGCTGCTGCCCATACAGCATATCCCCCCTCTCCACGTCAATGGTGTAACCAAGGGAACGACTTGCGTCGATGCAGCTTGGCTGCCATTGGCGTCGCAGGAGCTGCCGGTATGTACATAAGTCTTATGTATAGACCGCCTGTAGGTGCTCCAATTCCTGATTTTCTTTCAGGGTTTACTCCCTTAGCCTTTCCCGCAAGGCAGGTATAGCCGCAAGGCAGCGGAGGATTTGTATTCGGAGTTTCCTTCTCCTAGATGAACTACCAGCCAAGGTTTTAACGAGCATCATCTACCCGTAGGGGTGCCAGAACCGGGGTTTGAACCCGTGACCGATTTTTATTTTTATTTTAGAATTGTTTTTGTACCGCAGCGCACTAACACTTTGACCACCGCGCCCCC
>MUZC01004238.1:84356-106060 GCA_002072015.1 Radix auricularia | reverse complement strand
TTTCCGGGGCAAAAATTGAATTCCTTTTTTGAACCACTTCTGATCATCCAATTTTGATGAAATTTTGCATGCATACTTGATTCACATGACAATTTAATATTTCATTAATTATAGTACTCAATTCTACTTAAATGAAAACTAAAAAGTATAAAATAAAAATATTTTAAAAAAAGTTTTAAAGATACCACGTTTTGTGAACTAAAAAGAAGAAAATAAACTAAAAACGTCAGGCGCATTCGGCTGAAATTAAATGAAGTATCATATATAGACTGTGGAGGAATTTGAAACTGAAAAGTTTAATGTAAAAGCATTAATAGACCAAATTTCAGCCGAATGCGCCTGACGTTTTTAGTTTATTTTCTTCTTTTTAGTTCACAAAACGTGGTATCTTTAAAACTTTTTTTAAAATATTTTTTAAATGGCATATGATATGACTTTTTACATGCAAAGATTCAATATTTATTTATTTTTAAAAAACCAATTAACAAAAGTGTTTTTAGAACTAACAGCTGGTGACAATAATGATGTACCACCCTGACCTGCTTCTTCTTTTCCTGACGACCAGCGTCACACTAACAATGACGCCAACGATAACGACGCATGAAGCAGCAGTGACTCCTAGTATCAGGAATATGTTTAATGACTCCTCTTCTTGCTTAACTGTAATATTAAAATTTGTTTACGCATATGTGGATATAAAAATAACAAAATAATATTCATAGCGAAACGAATGAATTTGCTAAAAATTTTAATAACTTTAAATGCTAATAATTTTAACAAATATATATTGTCATAGTTCACCTGACTCAGTTTTAAAACTGCCCATGCCGTCATCACTACCATTTCCACCTTTATTGTACGCTGTTATCGTGTAGTTGTAGCGTGTGTCTGGTGTTAAATCTTTGATGGTCAGCTCTGGGGTCAACACGTCATAAGACCTGGCACCAAAAGTTATGACGTATCGTGCGACCCTCCCTTCAGACGACCCAAATCTCAGGACGTAGGGACTGTTGAGTAAATTGCTGGAACTTTCGTTGAGTTCACCTGGTCGGGCTGGTACTGGGCAATGATATTTGAAGTTATTTTAATAAGATCATGTCTGAAATCTCTCAGTATAATATTTGTATTTTAAATCGATTAAATGGGTGTGGTTAAGACTATCTGATGTACAAATTATAAGTTTAGGATTATAATCAGCCTACATTTAAACACTGCAGTGTATTTAAATATTACTGACTACATTTTCCTTCTTGCTATGTACTTCGCATTTGTGCACATTTATTAACATAATAAAGATTTAAATGTCACAAGAAATAAGAAATGTTCCAAAGATTCAAATTGGCTAAACACTTTTGCCACACAACTTAACAATTTGACCATAAATTTTGACAAAACTTCTTTGTCAAACCCCTTTGCAAGAAATTATGCAAGACAACTTGGCAATACAACTTGATCACAAAACATTGCCATAAACCTTGCAAAGCTTAGGTTATTTTCGAGACTTTATTTAAAAGCTGAACAATAGGGAACAATTTACTTTTGTATATAAATAAATGTAATATTGATTGATACAAAGATTTTTCTCTCCATGCAATTTAGATTTATTATTAAAATCCATAAATATATTTAAACTAGGTTTTAATGGGAGTTGGTTTTTTTTTTTTTGGTTTTTTTTTATTACACCAATTTTCAACGTTAAATCATTGATAAGTTTTGAATAAAAAGATAAGGAAATTATATGACATTTTTTTCTTAAATTGTCTCTAAAATAGTGTTGTTTGGAACAAACAAATGTGAAAACTAAAATTACAATTTCTAGAGTGAGCCAAGGATTAATCTTAAATCGAATTAAAAATTTCCCCAAAACAGATTTGTTTTAAGCTTTCTTTTAATTAAATGTTGTTTAAAGTACTTAAGGCTGAATTTGTAAAAATTAATTACATTAAATTTCAAATTTGCGTTAAAAGTAAAATATTTTTAATATTTAGATAAAACGATTTCTAAATTTATATTCTCCTCATACATGTTTCCAAGGTAAAATTCATAGACGTTGTGGTGTCATTGTAGTAGGAAAAGTCTTGTTTAATTGCGAAAATTGCGAATTTGTATTCTGTTCCTGGTGTTAGTCCTTGTACACACAAACCACTTGGACTGGCTTGGACTTCTCCAAAATCGCTACTGTCATCTGTGGCTACCCAGGCTACCTGATAACTGAAAGGTAGAGTTGTTGTTCCAGTGGTAAAATGAAATGTCACATTCGTTGTTAGGATGTCAGGAGTCTCGGTCAGGATGCAACTGAGGTAGGAATCTGGGAAAAAAATATACTACGTAATGTCATTATTTCAAATCATAAATGCTGCCTTACAGCGCACCGTAGACTAACGTCAAAAAGGAACACTTTGTAAATATACGCATATACGTTTTTTCCTCTTATATAGATGGCCAAAAACTTTTCCTGCGTCTCTATGTTTTTGAAAGCATATCAGTGCAAGTTGAGTGCAGAAAAAAAGTTGCGTTTCCTGTGTGGGGGAGCGTTGAACTCTCCCGGTGAATGGCAGGTCAGTTGGATGGCCCAAGTCTCCCGGTGAATGGCAGGTCAGTTGGACGGCCAAATTCTCCCAGTGAATGGCAGGTCTGTTGGATGGCTTAACTCTCCCGGTGAATGGCAGGTCAGGTGGATGGCCCAATTCTCCCGGTGAATGGCAGGTCAGTTGGATGGCCCAACTCTCCCGGTGAATGGCAGGTCAGGTGGATGGCCAAATTCTCCCGGTGAATGGCAGGTCAGTTGGATGGCCCAATTCTCCCAGTGAATGGCAGGTCAGGTGGATGGCCCAACTCTCCCGGTGAATGGCAGGTCAGGTGGATGGCCCAACTCTCCCGGTGAATGGCAGGTCAGTTGGATGTCCCAACTCTCCCGGTGAACGGCAGGTCAGTTGGATGGCCCAACTCTCCCGGTGAATGGCAGGTCAGTTGGACGGCCCAACTCTCCCGGTGAACGGCAGGTCAGTTGGACGGCCCAACTCTCCCGGTGAACGGCAGGTCAGGTGGATGACCCAACTCTCCCGGTGATTGGCAGGTCAGGTGGATGACCCAACTCTCCCGGTGATTGGCAGGTCAGGTGGATGACCCAACTCTCCCGGTGAACGGCAGGTCAGTTGGATGTCCCAACTCTCCCGGTGAACGGCAGGTCAGTTGGACGGCCCAACTCTCCCGGTGAACGGCAGGTCAGTTGGACGGCCCAACTCTCCCGGTGAATGGCAGAAGCGAGATGGACGGCCCAACTTCTCCCTGTGCATAATACAGGAGGTGAGTAATAACTGGATAATGGCTCATGATCCTGTCTGCAGTTTTCGGAGGGGCGTAGTTCCTAATACGCAATGGGCAAGTGTCCAATGTTAATACAGTGAACAGTAACTGTCAACATAGATAGTCTGCTGTAAGATGTGTGAAAAATATCAGGGTAGCAAGAAGCCAGGTAGAACTGGAATTGCCGGTCTTTGACTCACGAAGCTTTGAGGTGATCTTTCAACGAATACGTGGGGTCACCGTGGGCTACCAAATAACGGAACTGTAGGTCAAAACTTTGAGTTAAAGAGACAAATTACCTTTCGGCTCTGAATTGTATACCTTTATTAATAATTAGCAAGTTACCCCAACACAGCAGCGGTAAATTAGATTTTCAGATAACGTAGAGCACCCGCGTAGCACAAATTCAAAAAAATATCATGTCAATATTGATTATGATGGATATAATATATTTATTAACTTAAACCGTCTTTTCTGTTTGTCGTGATCTCACGAAAAAAGAAAAGCAATATGTAAAAAATCACACATTTCTCGTGATTCTATCAAGTTTATAATGTACATATTCTTTAGTCTGTTACTCTAGAGGGGGGAAACTCAACAACTCCCAAAACTTTCATGCTGCTACCTACACAGGAATATGGAGATTTAAAGATGAGTCTATTTTATACAGCTCATTTTGGGAATAAATCTACATTTGGGCCCCGATTCCCAAGCGTGGGAATTTTTAAACTCTTTTACGTCAGATTGTACTAAATAATTTCTCAAAGTATCATGCTTTTACTGCACGGACAATTGGAGAATAAGAGATGAATCAGTTTTCAATATATGTAAAAAATATGTTCGGATCCCTGGCTATCAGGAAGCGATAATTTAAATACGTATTCGTCTGTTACCATCATGGAAGTGTAATCAACAACTTCCAAAGTTTCATTCTTCGATATATACGGATAAAAGAGAATTAGTGATTTACAGTTTTTATATCTATACTAATAAAAGAGAAAGCCCTCACTGACTGACTGACTGACTGACTGATTCATCACTAATTCTCAAACTTCCCGTGTAGGTTGAAGCAAGAAATTTCAGGAAGTTGTTGGTTACCCTCTCACTACGAAAATTGGCGAACAAGAATTTTTAAAATCTCGATCACGTTGGGCCGGGGACCCAAAAACTATTTTTTCCAATATCACTTATTCTTCAAATTTCCGTGTAGGTAGAAGCATGAAACTTTGGGAAAATGTTGAATATACACTAACAACGAAAATTGGAGAAATTTATTTTAAAAAATCTAACTCATGTGGGGCCGGGGGCCCAAAAAGTTTTTTTTTCTCCTTATATGGGTTCTATAAAAATTGAAAATTACCAATTTTCCTATTTCCTGAGCAGGTAGAAGCATGCAAATTTGGAAATTGTTTAAGTACATGCATCCGACGATAATTGGAAAATGAAAATGTTAAGTTTCCCACCTATGAGGGCTTGGGCCCGCAAAACGTTTTTTACATTAAATGAGCTATATAAAATTTGAAAATCACCAATTCTCCTATTTCTCGAGTAGGTAGACTCATGAAACGTTGGGAATTTGATAAATACACTTTCACGATGCTAGCTCGTAAAATCATATTAAAAATATCCCTTACTGGAGGCCTGGGGGCTAAATTAAAAAAAAAATTAAAATCACTAATTCTCACAATTATGTAAAAGCATGAAAATTTAGGAAGTTGTTGAGTTTAATCTCCCGATAATAATTGGCGTAAAAGAATTTTGATAATTACAATCATGGGAACTGAGGCCCCACAAACTTTTTTCCTTATATGAGCTATATAATAATTGAAAATCACTGATTCTCCTATTTCCAATATAGGTAGAAGCATGAAACTTTGGAAGTTTTTCGAGTACAAGCTCCCGACGAAAATTGGCAAAAAGAATGTTAAAATTTCCCTCTAATTGGGAACCGACGGCCCAAATCTATTTTTTCATATGTAGGAGCATGATACTTAGGATAATTGTTGAGTACCCTCTCACAACGAATGTTGGTAAAAAGAATTTTGAAATACACACTTATGGGAGCCGAGGCCCAAAAAAAACTTTTTTTAGCTTTATAAAAATGTAAATCAGTAATTGTCCTATAACCCGAGCATGTAGACTCATAAAACGTAGGGGAATTGATAATTACACTTTCACTATGGTACCCGGTGAAAATATATTTAAAATATACCTTACTGGAGCCAGGGGGGCGCAATGTAGTTTTTTTCTTATATAAACTATATAAAAACTGAAAATCACTAACTCTCCCTTTCCCCATGTATGTAGAAGCATGAACCTTTGGGAAGGTGTTGAGTACAATCTCCCGATTAAATTTGGAGAAAGAGCATGGTAAATTTCCAATCATAGGTGACCGGGGGCCCAAAAGAATATTTTTTTCTATTATAAACCTACTCATCACAAATTCCGCAATTCATCGTGTAGGTAAAAACATAAAACTTTTGGAATTTGTGAATACCTTTTCACGAAGAAAATTGGCGTAAAATAATTTTTAAATGCACACTCAAAAATGTTTTTTTTTTGTCTTATATGTGCTTTATAAAAATTGAAAATCACTAATTCTCCTATTTCCTGAATAGGCTAATTCACGTAATTTTGGAGATTTGTTAAATACAGTTCCACGATGTTGCGGCGAAAAGATATTTAAAATACCCCTTACTGGGTGCCGATGGCCCAAATATAGTTGTTTCCTAATATTAATCCATATAAAATGTAAATATAACTAATTCTCCCATTCCCCATGTACGTAGAAGCATAAAACTTTTGGAAGTTGTTTGGTACTTTCTCACGACGAAAATTGGTGGAAAATAACTTTAAAATTTACACTCATTGGGGCTGGGGTCTCAATAACGTGTGTTGTTTATTAATATGTGCTATATACAAATTGAAAAGCAATTTTTTTCCTATTTCCCAAATAGGTAAACGCATGAAACGTTGGGGGTTTGTTAAATACACTTCCACGACGACAGCAGGAGTAATAATATTTAAAATATCCATTGCTGGGCACCGGGGTCCAAATATAGTTTTTTATGCACTCACTTATCAAATTCCCGCATCAAAACGCGGGGAAATTGCTAGTATCTTATTTAAGGAAAAAAACTTTTGGGGCCCCTGTCCCCATGAGTGTAAATTTCGCCAATTTGTGTCGTAAGAAGTTACCCAACAACTTTCCAAAGTTCCATGCTTCTACCTACACGGGAAGTTGAAGAATTAGTGATGTAGGTAAAAAAGTTTTTGGGCCACAGGCCCCACAAGAGTGAGATTTTAAAAATTATTTTACGCAAATTTTCGTAGTCAGAGTGTACCCAACAAGTTCCCAAAGTTTCATGCTTCTAGCTACATGGGAAATTGGAGAATTATTGATTTTCAATTAGTTTATAGCTTATAAAAGGAAAAAAACATTTTTGGGGCCTTGGCCCCTATGTGTGTGAATTTCAAAGTTCTTTTCCCCAATTTTTTGTCGTAAGAGGGTACCCAACAACTTCCCAAAGTTTCATGCCTCTTACTACAAGGAATTAGTGATGCAGAAAAAAAAGTTTTTGGGCCCCCGGCCCCTTAAGATTGAGATTTTTTAAAAAATATTTTACGCCAATGTTCGTATTCAGAGTGTACCCAACAACTTCCCAAAGTTTCATGCTCCAGCCTACACGAGAATTTGGAGAATTAGTGATGAATCAGTCAGTCAGTCAGTGAGGGCTTTCCCTTTTATTAGTATAGATATTAAAATTGAACAGAAATAATTCTCCATTTCCCCATGTAGGTAGAAGCATGAAACTTTGGGAAGATGTTGAGTACAATCTCCCGATGAAATTTGGCGAAAGGGTATGGTAAATTTCCACTCATAAGGGGCCCAAATATACGTTTTCTTAAAATAAAAAACCTACTCATTACAAATTCCACAATTCATTGTGTAGGTAAAGACTAGGCAAATGCATGAAAACTTGGGGTTTGTTAAATACACTTCCACGATGGTAGCGGGTGAATAATTATTGAAAATATCCCTTAATCACTAATTCTTCCATTCCCATTTAGGTAGAAGCATAAAACTTTTGGAAGATTTTGGGTACCCCTTTACGACGAAAAGTGGGGTAATATAATTTTAAAATTCACTCTCATTGGGGCTGGGGCCTAAAAAACGTGTTTTTTCCTAATATGTGCTATTTACAAATTGAAAAGCAGTATTTTTCTTATTTCCCTATTAGGTCAACTCATGTAACTTTCGGGGTTTGTTAAATACACTTTTGTGATGGCAGCAGGTGAAATAATATTTAAAATATAACTTGCTGGGCGCCAGGGGCCCAAATATAGATTTTTTATGCACTCACTCACTCATCACTAATTCTGTAATTTTCCGCAGCAACGCGCGGTGAAATCGCTAGTTGCTTATATATAGAAAAAATTACATTATGACCCCTGGGCTTAATTAATTGATAATTTTAATACTTTTTCAACTGATGACATTTTGGAAGTGTTATCAATAATTTTCCAACTTTTAATGATTCTACCAACATGTAAAATAGAACATTATTGATGTCTCATTTTATTTTTAAAAACGACTTCATTTTGGCCCCCTGCCCCAAGTTTGTAATATTGAAATATTTGTTTCACCTGTTAGCATTGCGGTAGTCTACGTAACAACTTCCTAAAGTTGAATGCTTCTACCTAAACTGGAAATGAGTGATTCTCAAATTTAAAAATCCTTTTTGCCGGGTTAGATTGCTCAAAAACTTCCCAAAGTATAATCCTATTACCTACACGGAAAATTGGAAAATTATTATTGATTCCGTTTTTAATATTAGAAAAAAAATGTGAACCCCAAGCCCACGTTAAACTACATTTTTTGCTAGTAACCGTTGCAGATGTAACACCTCAACTTCCAAAAGTTTCAAGCTTCTACCTAGACGGAAAATAGTAGAATTAGTTATTTTTCAGTTGTTATATTGCTCATATAAGGAAACAAAAACTACATTTGGGCCCCCGGCCAACCGCCGTAAGTGATAATTTAAATATTTTCTCACTTGTTACCACCGCAAATTTGACCTCAACAACTTCTAAAAACTTCATGCTTTAACCTTCTCGGAAATAAGACAATTAGTGATTTTGAATTTTTATAAAGCCCATATTAAATTATCATCGTGGTAGCATCTTAAACAACGTCCCAAACTTTCATGCTTCTCCCTACACGGAATATTCGAGAATAGGTGATGAGTCCGTTTTTAAAGAAGAAAACTTCATAAAGTCCCAGAATCCCAGAAGAGGGATAATTTTTTTTCACCTCTTACTATTGCAAATGAGAACTCCTCATTTTCCCAAACTTTCTTGCTTCAACCTACACGTGAAATATGATAATTAGTGATTTTCAGTTTGCATATAGCTCATATTAGGAAACAATACATTTAGGCCCCCGGCCCCCAGTAAGTGATAAGTGAAATATTTTTGGGCTGTTACCATTGCGGAAGTGAACTCAAAAATTTCATAAAGTTTCATGCTACTCGAGAAATAGGAGAATTAATGATTTTCAATTTTTAGTTAGCCATATAAGAAAAAAAAAACAGTTTAAGGTCTCCGGCCCGACATGTACGGGAATTTTAAAATTATTTTGAGAAAATGTTCACCCTGATAGGATACCCAACAAATTTTCAAAGTTTTATGCTCCTACCTACACTGGAAGGTGGTGAATTACTGATGATTGTGTCAGTGAGTGCGGGCTTTGGCTTTTATTAATATTGATGATCGCTAATGGGCTATTATTTCATTCTCTTTGATTTTAGCCAAGCGAGCTAGACTGCATCTGTCCCCGAAAACAAGGTATTTTATCGATACATTTCACTCATGTGACCTGATCTAAATATGGAAAATATGGGGTTTTAACATGTTTTCTTGTCGCCCCGGTTTCCTTGTTACGGTTCACTGCACCTAATTTAGCACGAGATTAGAGAGTCCTTTAGTTTTCGTCACACATGTGCTGGACTGTGGCAAAGAAATTTCTGCAATCTATTTTAATCAATTGATCTTGGCACTTGTGAAGTAAAAGGCGCAATATTTTCATTTAAATTTTACTTAAAATCAAAAGGAAATAATTCATACGAGATGTGACGAGATTTGTGCGGACTCTTTAGACTCAGTAACCCCTAGCGACTGAACCCCCCCGAGAGGAGGGGGGGTAACCAGCCGTCTCAAAATTTGACAGATATGCGTGCATACTTTCTGCTACGGGGCTGAATAAAGGAAGTCCTAATACCATTGCTCATATTTTTGGACACAACCAATAAAGGATAATGGAAATCACATGACCATCCGAAATATAAGCCATGCACAAACACCAACTCAGTCTTTTCCACTTCCCAACCACGGAGGTATTCATCAGACAAGATCAGTCACCGTGTTATATCAAGGAAAAGCCAGCAATCCACCAGTCTAGTAAGAGTGAACTCTTATCTTATTTTATTCATGCACAATGATTATCACTTATATTTTATTATGGCCGATTGATATCAATCCTGTCCGATTGACATGGATTTATTACCCCACGGGACACATTTTACCGTGTTGGGACCCATGTATATTCTTACCAATAACATGTTTACTTAAATTATAATGTGCCTGCACACGCGATCTCCACCAAATAGATGGAGCAGCGTGTGTGGATGGTTAATTATATCTTTAGTTGTGTAGATTGTTTTAATAATTGCTGAACTCACGTGTGAGGTGTTCGCCAAATAGGCCGACACCCGTGATAGTAAGCATACACAATTAATCAAATTAGTATGTCAAATTGTTATACCCTTCTGGCGGCTTGCTCTGAACGGCTTGTCGTTGGAAGGAGGAACGTCATAGGTCTGTGAAATAGAAGATTCCCCGAGTTTTATTTCTATTTTCATAGACTGGTTCCTGGTACGCCCGAGTTTAGATGCATCTGAATTCCCGGGAGACGACCAGAGGTATTGCACACTTGAGGCTGTCGGACCACCGTCCCCCTTCTTGTGTATGATTGCTGTAGAGAGGAGTGCTACCCTTGCCACGCGACAGCAACTAGCGTCCGTGTCAGCTAGGACACTAGCAGATCTCCTAGTGCTAACATCGGACCTAATCACATGAATCTCCGTGAATTAGGCCGATAAGCACAATCGTCACAGAGCCCTGTGCTCTTCAACCATCCGGCTAATCGGTGTTTTTACGCCGTTGAACCGAAGCCGTCCACAGGACGAAGAACGTCATTTGCAAGCACGTGGATAGAAGTTCCAGCGTGTACGATCGACCAGATCGACATCGCATCCTACACATTGTTTACCAACTCAGCTGACCGCTTCATTGTTTGTCAACACGAGAGGGACACCAATCCGAGAGCGCTGTCGTCACGTCGCCTGGAGACAGAAGTAGGTCGCGGCGTGATACAGTCACCGGAGAACGTCTCGGCGCAAGGGCGGGCTGACCTCGAGGGCTGACGTCATACAGCACGGCGCAGCTAGACCACCCGTGTCACCCGCAGGACCCAGAGACCAGGGACTACACACACTTAATTTAAGTATAACCTTTAAAGAGACATCGGCATAAGGCAGGCCGTATGATGACACCTAGCTAGCCTATTTACTATTCGCTTTAAATAGTTAATATAAGGGCACTTCGTTATCTACCCAGTAATTTGTCATTGTATATATATTGTAAATTAAAGTTTATAATTTGTATTATACAACGGTTCTTGGTCTTAATCATTTGCGGAGATCACTGAAGTATATCCTTGTGTGTGTAAAATAATAATAATAATAATACCCTAGACAACAGCCACATAACACACATTTCACCACACAAGAAAGGACCAATAGCGTAGGATATGCTGCGGACATGCGCATTATGTATAGCTCATAGTATAGCGGGATTGAGAGAACGGACATGAACAGCAGCACAAGGTAATGAAAACAAAAGGAGATAACGTGGAGAAATGTGCACAAAGGCTGCTGTTACCTTTCACCCACCTTTTACTACCATCCCTTGCAAACCATAAGCTGTGATTTGCCAACCTCCACCCCTTCTTTCTTCCTCATCATGATTTTTCGACCCCAGCGGGCTCATTCGACATGCTAATTTGCACATGTTCGTTTAAATGAAATATATATAACGATTCGTTTAAGATTATTGATTGTATATCATTCATTATCATTTATAACTGCCAATGCAAAATACAAAATTTAAACTCAATCGCAAAACGGATCGATAGACAGAGAGACAGGACGACTGTGTTAATAAAAGGAATTTTAAAATATCATATGATAAGATGAAAAATATGATTTGCAAAATAATGAATGTTTTATCACAGCATCTATACATAAATAATTCACGAAAGCGAGTATGTGCTAATGAGCATGACAAATGACCCACGCTTGAGTCGACTAAGTTGGTTACAAATAAAGGTGGGAGCTGTGGCGGATTTAGCTTTGTCTGCGTGGGTGGCCAGGACAATTTCAGGGGAGGGGCGCAAAATTTTACTAATATCAGAGCATTGGGTAAATACAAGGGCTGTTAACGATTACTTTAGATTTAATTGTTAATTTTTGAAAAAATAACGATTAATTATTTGTTAATTTCCATTAAAGCCAAAATTTTAATTTATGATGTCATAAGTAACACTTACTTCACGTTCTTGTTGAAAATTTAAATAACGCTAGCATGTGTCCTTTAAATGTCTACTTTTCCCCAACTACGCAAAAAAAAGACAGGTGTTGACATTATTAGGTTCATGTGATGAGCGGATCTAATTGACAATATAACCAGCCGAGCTGAACAATTATTCACATAAAACTGAGAAATCTGAAACTGGTATGCTCAAAACGGTCTAGGCAAGGAATAACATTATCGGATATCGGTGTTCATTATTTTTTCACCATTGTACAGGATTAATGGATTCAATAACTTTCATCTCCATTTTGTAACGCAGTAATTCACCAGAAGAACTGTCGATTTCTGTCTCAGAGTCAATCTCCATTACTGCAATTAGCTAATACAATTTTCATTTGGTTTGATAAGTAGGCGAAATTTATCAACATTTTGAACTTGCCGTCAGTCAATTTTTTCAAACCAAAATGTTTGTGTTATCTTCAGGAAATTTATTATTTATCAGCCGCTATTTTGTTTTTCAGTGATGGGTCGATTAATGGTTAAAAATAATTTAATCCTTAAACATTTTAAGGATTAGTCGAGAAATTAATCGTTCATTTCCGCAGCCCTTGTCATAACTAATTATTAGCCTACTAATTTAGTAAATTTTCCAAATTACCAAACAAGTCAAACAGAAGAAATAAATATAAACAGATATGCTTTAAAAACAGTAACGTTTATTTATTTCAATAGCATACTTATTGATCTAAAAAAGAAACTTAGTTTATGCGAATTTATATAGATAACTTAGCCATATTTAAATTCCTTTCTACGTGAAGCGAAAATAAGTCTACATTCTCACCTCGATCACGTTCATTTGAAATTAATGCCAATCCAGACAGACGTTCGTTTGTCATTGTTGAGCGCAAATAATTTTTTGTTGATTTTCAATCATTTCTAACAGGAAGATTCAAGTAAATTTTTATAGAATATTGACAAACTTTAGAGACTTGATGCCATTTATTTTTCAGTTAAGAATGGTAGAAACTCTTTAAGTCGTAGCTCACTAGATAGTGATTGACGTTGTGATGCATAAAAATCTTTGAAGGTATAATATTCAACGATTGCTTCTTCTAGGTTAATGTGTTTGTAAATTTTGCTTAAACTTCGAAGAGGATCTTTGTTTTCTTCCAACATTTGTGATGGATCAATACAATAGAAGTAAATAGCTGTGCCCCTAAAGTCAATAAATCGATCATCTATTTATTTTAGAAGTGTATCCAAGATAGTGAAAACGTTTCAGATTTAAAACTGTTAGTTGGATCATTAGCCCTTTCAACTCTACTAAGTTCACATGCGCTTCTTTTATTTTCTGCAATTCGCGTTTCTTTATATTTTGTTTTTAACATCTAGTTTCAAACAATTTTCGTTAATAAATGATTAGATATCTACTTTCAGAATTATAAAAACTTGATCGCTTCTCGTTTCAACAAACTTATTTCTTCCAACATCGATCAATCGTTTTGCAATTGCAATGTCAATACTCTTGAGCTGCAAGTGGTTTGATAAAATGAAATTATCAACCAACTTTTGTACAAATAGCATAAAAAAACGAAATAATATTTTGTTAATAAAGCAGATTGTACAATGGCTTCTGATCTGACGCTTCCTTTGTGTTGTGTTGATGCCCTTGAATTTATATCTTCTAGAGTGGCTAGAACAGCAGAGAATGATCCAATAACTGCAACAACTTCATGCTTACTTACGGCCTACGGCTTGACCATCTTGTATCAGAAAGTCATTTCAGTTCAGAGTATCTACTGTTGATTCATATTGAGATATATGATGTTTTTAAGAGTATGTAGACGTGGTAAACTAGACGTAAATAATGCATACAACCTTCAGCTTTGCCAAAAACAACTGTATACATCACTGTTTTCGGACATTGCTTCGAGAGTGACCAAATTTAAAACATGGGCACAGCAATAAACATAGATGGCATTGTGTGAAAGTTTGAAGGCCACCCTTAATTCCAGACATCACAGGTGCACCATCAAATGCCTTTCCTCTTCAGATTGTGATATCACTGTTTCGCTTTTGTAATGTGTAGTTCCGTTAGAGTCTTCTCAGCAAATGCGGATGCAGCATTACTGTTTACCAAAGTATAAAAGCCTATAAATCTTTCCACAACACTTCCTGATTTTGAAACTGAACGTAAAGTGACATCTTATCAGTTTTAGATATATCAATGGTTTAATCGATAATTACAGACAAGAAATGTAAAGACTTAACTTTATTATCAATACCTGCCGATAATTCAGATGCAAATGATTGAATTAAATCAAAGTGCACATCATGACTTAAATAAATTTATTTTTTCTTTTAAACTCTAGATGACTGTCCAAAGTGGAATCATAGTTGGCTAATAAACTTGTGATTAAACAAATATTTCAAGTATTTCTACAACTACCATCACTAAAGTCTCAAGCAAGACTTTTCTCTGTGTACTCTGAATGGCAAACCTTGTTTTGCTAAGAATCAAGAAAAAAGTGACGTCTATCATTCGTTTCAATACTTCTCTATTCTTTTCCACTTTGCGACGCTCCTGACTGACCAAACCAGATATTAGTTTGGACGACGATATTTGGCAAGCCAATATAGTCGTATTGGAGTTTAGTGTTGATTAAAATTTTCGTGGTTAGCAATCTTTATTCTGCTCTAGCAACACCTTTGTAGTATTCATAAGGGAGTCTCAGGGGGGCTCCATTTTAGACCCAACTGAGGCGCGGGGGGCAACCCGCCCCCTGCCCTATAGCTAAATCCGCCACTGAGTGGGAGGGTGGTTAGCGTGTTTCGAGACCAACAATGCATCTTGAGTTTAGTTGTTCCATAACTGATCAACAAGTGATTATTGGTGTAGTGGATATCACGTCCGCATTGCAAGTGGAAAGTCCTTGGTTCAAGCCCCAGCGAAAACATTCTTAAAAAATTTGATAAAAAAGTTGTGTTTGTTCCCGATCTTTCCCCCTTCTTGCGAGCATGGCTGACCCTCCCTAGTGTCCTCCAATCACAGTTTATGGTAAAAAAAAACTAGAATAGTGAAGTGCGGTGGGAAGGTAGAAAATCGGAATTAGAATGTCTCGAGACCAACATGGCGTCGGTGGTTCCCCCATCGACATGCGCTCACTTTGTTTTCATTTCTTCTTGTTGAAGTTTGTGTCCGTTTTTGCCTCATTTATAGAAAAATTTACCTTTATAACAGGAGTTGGATGGTCTACTGTAGTGATAGTTGTCTGGGCACACACAAATGTCATATAAGCAAACAGGGCGTTCGACGCACGATGTCGAACTGTTACATACAAAAGGGGCGTCTTTAACCGGATGGAACATAAGAATAGAAAAAAAACATATCAAATTTTTGTTAAGAATATGATGTTAGACGCTACAGCATTTTGATTATTGATTTCTATGAAGTTTCTGGAAATATTCAGTCACTTCTCATGAACTTAAGGGCTTATTTAATTTTTGAACTCAATTTTATCTATCGGTTTCCATTACTTTTAAAAGTATTGCTAGTAAAAAAAAACAACTAAATATTCATACATTTTTGTTTATGAGATATTTTTTTACATTTAAAAATGTTCTCATAACTTACTAATATTATCTTAACCACCTAGTTTCCTATTAGAAATATTAAAATATAATTATAATTGTAAAGTTAAATTTTGTGCTTTTTTTAATCTTAAAAATATATTCAAACTTTTATAGTAAAAACTATATTCTAATCAATTATCTACAAGTGGGTAGCGAAATTGTCATTGAAATCTTTAGTAATAAAACAAATGAATAACATATTACAGCTTAATACATTACCAACACAGCTGTAGGTTGCTAAAAATCCCTTATGATTATTACTTTCATGTGTTTCTAAAACCAGATATAGGACGTTCGATTTTGAAACTATTGCAGTTGTTGAGTTTGAATAGGAGAATGTGCTAATAAGTGGAGAGTGAATGTCTCTTCCATCATAGATTTTAAGATGATCAAATGTACTGCCATTATTTTTAATCAAATTAACATCATTTATTCTGAAAAAGAAAAGTGAAAATTTTCCGTTGTAGGAATATTGCTGAAAGTTAAAGAATTAATAGAATTTACTTGACTTATTGTAACTAAAAGTAATATAATTTTACCACAATTAATTGTATACTAATACACCGGAATTGCTTTTATAATTATTTGCACATTCTTGAAAATAAAAATCTTATGAACATTGTTAAACTGTGAAGCTTTACTTAACGATTTTTAATAAACCATTTTCAAAATTTCCCTTTATTTCTTAACTTCAGTTAAATAAAATACTTGAAGCAATAAATAAATAAATATATATANATATATATAAATTTTTCGGCGTAAACGCACCTGAGAAATATAATTTTATTTGGATTGGTCATCACTGTCCAGCTGCACCTGAGGTTTCCCAAGTAGCCTAGAGGGTAGCCTGGACTAACGATGTCACCTATTGGGCTAGTTAAAGTTGTCTTACAATCTGAACATTCTAAGAGTAAACATAATTTCACCACGTTCATAGATTACATGTTTTTTATTGGAAAAACTTTAGGGAAGTAAATTCACATAAACAATTAACTTGTCATTAACCAATATGACAAGAAAATAGCAAAATTAATCGAATTTTAAATACCTTTTGCTAATTTAACTTTTAATAGTTACTGAGATTAAATAGTTATTTACCATTAATTTCATAGGTTGCCAATAGTCCTGAGTACTCAATTGAACCATCAGTTTTGAAGACAACGTGAATAGAGTTCCCAGTAGACATGAAAATTTGTTGATAATTATAGTTTGCACAGATCTTAGCTAGCAGCCTGGTGTCTGTGTTGATCCCGTCATATATACTGATATAATCGTAGCATGCATTTGATCTCTCAATCGATATATTCAAAAGACTGTGAAAAGAGGGTGAGCAATGATTGTAGTCGAGATAAAAACTTTATTTTTCTATAAAACATTTAATAAATCTACACGAATACATAATGTTTATTACACAGTCTTATTTATTCAGTTTTGATTAAAAGTTTGAGAACATGGATTAATTTTATTTTTTTAAAAAAATTGATTTGTAGCAAGGACTCTTTTAAAAAGAAATATACACGTACTTTTTTCAAATTTGCATATGAAATAGCAGAACTAATATTTTTATATTGTATAAAAAAAATGTTTTACATCATTTTGCATCAATGTAATCTTATTATATTTTATTTTTATTTTTTAAAATTAATTTTTTGTAGCTGTTGCTTGCTTACAAGTTCTAAACTACAAATTCTTTTGTCATTGGTATAAACAGAAGCATCCATATTTATGAGCTGTAATTTTTAAATGCAGTTTCATCGGTATCCTTCCGTGTCGAAAGACGATGGTGCATCACTGTTAGGTTGTGTTTCATTTCCTATGGAGGCAGAACATAGACACGGGGCCCGAAAATTGTGTTGAAGTTAATCCCTTACAATAGTGACATTGGAAAAAAAAATTTTGATGTGTCTTTACCTTCAAAGTTGCTTCAAATTAATTAGTTTAATAAGATCAGAACAATTTTAGTAAAAATAAAAATTTGACTAACCCTTTAAGGTTAATGTATTGGTCGTTTAGAAACAACGCTTCTTAAAATAATTGATACATTTTCCTGTGTAATTCCACAACGTTTGCAATTCATAAAAACTACCAGCATGAACATTTAAAAAAAAAAGGTTATTTTATTTTAAACTGCAGTGTGTAAGGAGTAAAAATGTATTTGTTTCGTTGACTCCTCAAATGTTTATTTGAACACTTTCAAATAAAAAAAAAACAGGACTAGGTCCTCTTTATTTGGCTACGGGTAGAATCAAGATCTGGTTCAAAACGAGATTGAATTTAATCAAAATCTAAAAGAGTGTCAGTTAATTTGTTTAACTACTAGAATGCATGGCATTCATAAACAAAGGACACTAAAAATATCTACACTATAACATTGTCTAATTAAATTTAACTTTTAGCATCTTAAAATACAATTATTACACAATTTACAAAAGATTTATTCTACCCAACTCATCCGCAAGGCACGTGACATATATAAGTCACACTGCGATGATAATACGTGTAACAACATTACGTTTCGAAAATTCAAATACAGTTTCCTTAACCTCACCCCCATAGCTAGTATCATAGGAGTTACGTTTCTTTCAATCCTGCGTATCTCGAAAATCTGTTAATTATTGATTCAGATTTAAGACGCCTGTGTATTATATTGTGAAGATCCTAGGTTGTTCTTAGGTTACTTGTCTCTATCTACTTTCACTCTATTTCTCTAATCTGCACACACTTGGCTAATTACTATTGAAACACTGAAGCTCCAAGACGGAATGCACAATTTAATTATGTTTAATTTATCCAGTTCTTGAACTATCTAACTACACTCGTCCCAAACTCAGTGTGTTCCTAACTCTCTTCCTATCCCTATCTCCGTCTCTCTCTGTCCGTGTGACTAGATCCCCCTCGTGTCCCGTGCGTTCCCTCTCTAATACCTGTCAGACTTCGCCCCCAGACTCTGTCCACAGCTCCTACCATCCAAAAGTCAAAATGTCAATCAATTATACCTGTACCTAGAAAAGACGGGGTGGGGTGGTTTGACGTAGCCCCCATGGTCACTAATATAATCGCCATTCCCCGTCGGCTTCTCTTTCATCTAACTTTACGGCCGAGTTTCTCTGTCTGCCTGTCCAGTCCAACCGAGATAACACCCGAACGTCACATTTAAACATCTTGCCCCCTGGAATCACTCACTAGACCCTGTGACGCTAAAAAGGTAACTTGCCAGACCTGCCTATAAGGTCGCCCGCCCTAAATTCCCGACAAAATTATATAAGCCAAAATGTTAGGGTATCGATTAATCTTTAAAATTTTAACGATTAAATCCTTTTGGACGATTAATCGACCCATCATTTACAAATTATTGGAAGTTTTAAAAAATACATAATTTTTTAAAAATTGGCTACACGAAAAGCATATTAAGCTAATGGCCGTAAAAGAGTCTGATTAAGAGACAGAAAATGACGACAGCTCTTCTGATGAGCGTTACAAAAAGAAGATAAAAGTTCATGAATTCATTATCCCTCTAATTTGGTAGAAACTGAATGAAAACCGATATCTGATAATGTCTGTCCTTGCCAAAGCCATTTTGTGCATAACAGTTTCCTCAGTTTCATGTTAACGTGTGTACACCAGGCTGGTTATATTGTCAATTTAACCCGCTCATCACTTGAAACAAATAATGTCAACACACTTGTCGTTTAGTATATTTGGTTAATACATGACATATAAAAGAGACATTCCAGCATTATTTAGATTTTCAACCAGAACGTTTAATAAGTGTTACTTATCTATATACATAAAAATAAAATTCTGTATATATGTATGTGTGGATATTTTTTACAGCTGACTAAACCATTCACCTCATCTCCATGAAACTTTTGGAATTGCAAATTGCTACTTTTTTCCAAAATTTAATACTCACTGAGCACCTTGAGCACTGAATGTAATTCTCTTCTTAAATATGAACTTTTAACAAATTAGTTTAAGCGTTAGCTTCTAGATAAATTGATATAAAATAACATGAATATTTACTTACATTACATATATCTTAAAACATATTAGAGGCTATCTGATAAAAAATAAACAGAAAGAGAAGCAAAAACAAACATAAATATATTGTGTCCTTGTTTATTTTTGTTTTTCTTTTCTGATCATTTTTTATCAGATAGGTTCTAATATGTTTTAAGATATATGTAATGTAAGTAATTATTTATGTAATTTTACTTTGTACTGATGAAGGCATATGCCGAAATGTTTACCATTATTTGTATTAGTGGATAATAAAGCTTAAATTTATAGTTTTCTTACACAAATAGTTTGTGTAATTTGTTGTTTTTAATGCCATAAGAGCGTTGATGGATGTCTTCACCAACATGAAAGTCAGTGTTAGATGTTTGGAAATTAGGATTGTGCTTCATCTCTGTTTAAGTTTGCTACCACGAGATGTATGCTTCCGACGAAGGTTTCCGCCAATATATAGATCAATAAGAATACACGCAAGTTCTAATTCTATGCGTATAAGATACGTTTTCATCGAAATAAGCAATTTCTTGTGTAGTGAATTTGCCACGTACTTCAGTGCTGTTGTTATTGTCCACTTCGAGGGCTCGTCCGAGCGTTGATAGTAAGAACGAAAATGACTGACCTTGTATTCGGACATAATAATAAAGCCTCACAAAAACAAAAAAAGTTTAAATCCAACATTTTCAGATATGAAAAGCGTAGTTCGCCCAAAACAGGGATCCATTATAAACCTCCTAATCGAGAAATAAGAAGACAATCCAACACATAAAAATTAACAATTAAACAGGAGCTCGATGATATGAATGTTTTCTAGGCGTAGCCTCGTTCTAAAAAGATAATTTCGACTAAAGCCAAAAATTAAAATGCCCAATTACTCTGAAATACCTGTCATGCTTTGCAACTATCTCAGTAATAGTGAATACATTTTAAGAAACCAATGGTTGACATGTTCCAAAAACATATTTTGACAGAAACCTTCGCGGAAGTGCTCAAAAAAGTTAAAGTTTCAAAGCAAACAGATAATTAAAATAATATTTTAAAGTTTACCAAAGATTTAAAAAAAACGCCATCGAGTCCCTATATTCTATATTGCAATCTGGATCATGATGGTTATGTGTGTTAATATTTGTCTACAGCGTATCAAATCGAAAGGAAATAACATCTTAAAAGTAAACAAACAAAATACAATTTTAAACAATTATTAAAACAGAAAGAAAATAGGCTCTTGGTATAACAGTTATGAACATAAAAATTTCAATGTCCCATAGTATACTTATTATGGACCATCACGTATTTATGCATCAAGTTTGTCCAAGATGCATACTCTAAGCCAGTAATATTAATGTAGCTCATGTAATGAAAATTGCAACATTTCGTAAGTAATATTTTAAAAAAATAATAATAATAAAAAAATATAACAAAAAATTGGCCAGAACTCGATGCAGAGCTGCCCTCAAAAACCTTCCGAAGTTTTATGTTGAAAGTGTCTAGGAGTTTGATTTCTATCATATTTAATATATGCTATCATGTTGTTTATATACAAAGTTTGGTCAAGATCCATCTATCTTCAAATTAGCTCAAATTTAAGCTAATTTTAATATTGCTCATTTAGGAAAGAAATTCAGTTTTCCTCCAGTCCCAAATGAAAGGTAATTTTTATATTGCTTTTTGCCAGGTACTATTTTCGGGTCATACTTAACAAGCTTTTGAAGTTTCATAGCGATCTGATGAAGTAAGCCATACATAACAAACATATATATTCTCATATTTTTATTTCTTATACTAGATAAACAAGAAATTACATAAAGAGTCCTTGACCTAGCAGTTTATATATGCCGATCGAAAAACTGTACATTTCAATCAATTTCATCTATATATATAAAAATGAAAATATGTCTGTGTGTGTGTGTGTGTGTGTGTACATGTCCGTGGTAACTGACTAAACTATTCATCCGATCGTCATGAAAATTTTTAAGACTGTTGAGTACCCTCACGGAATGGTCACTGGCTACTTTTTTTCCTCAATCTAACACTAAAGGGGCGCCGGGGGCCCTAAATGTGATTTTTTGCTTATATGAGCTATATAAAAATTAGTTTAA
>MUZC01004238.1:65559-83474 GCA_002072015.1 Radix auricularia | reverse complement strand
AGATCACGCATTCGATTCTTAAATAGTCATTTTTACTGAGATCGTTTTAAGCTTTATATCTTGTCGTGAATGGGCCCCGGGGCTCTTAATGTCTTTTTTTTGTCTTATAAAAATTCAAGAGTCTATAAATAATTACTCTAGGAAACTGAACTCTCTATGTTCATTCCTTCGGGTAGGCGGCCCCAAATGTTTTTGTAATGCACGTTAATAATTTAATTCTCCAAAGCAATTTTACACTATATTGATAAACATCGCTTGAGTACAAAGTAGCACTTTTTTTAGAGCCTAGCCCTTTAATGTCGTTTTTTTAAAAGCTTTTAAATTATTATTTTATTTATCTGTTTGCCATGATCTTTGGACTTTTTTTCGCACTTGAGTGTAGGTTTCTGGCATAATTGTTTTTAAAACATATCACTCATAGGATTCTTAAATTGTCATTTTTACTGAGATCGTTGCAACGCACGACCGGGTCTGCTAGTAAGAAATATATTTATTTATATATATCTCAATATCGGCTCTATTTGGTTCAAGATGTACATTTCGAAAACGTGTTCATTTAAATTCAGTTTCATCATGGATATATTTCTCAAGATCGTAAAAAATTGAGTAGAAAGTATGCAAAAAAGAAAAGTTTGGCACCTGGCCCTGAAAAAATTGACAGTGAAAGTTCAGTGCTCTTATGTATTTTAATATGGGCTACCAAATTTTTGTTGATAAAGTTTGGGTAAGATGAATTTACTCAGAAGCTAATGCATAACATACATTTTATATAGCTCAATAAAGTTTTTTAAAAAAAAACACTTAAGGCCCAATGGTCTATTTAGTGCAAGATATAGATTTCAAAACGACTGTTCTATTCATTCAATTTCGTAATGGATGTATATATATATATACACATGTGTAAGTATCTATATTTATCAAAAACGTACATCAATTAATGAAAAATACACCTTTTAACATGCATGAAAAAACACATTTTTGTGCCCCCAAGAAATGGACATTAGGTAATTAGTGCCCTATATTATTTCATTATTAGTTACAAAGTTGTTAAAACTAA
Source organism: Radix auricularia (assembly GCA_002072015.1). Taxonomy (NCBI): domain Eukaryota; kingdom Metazoa; phylum Mollusca; class Gastropoda; family Lymnaeidae; genus Radix; species Radix auricularia. The sequence continues at coordinate 82,417 of MUZC01004238.1, read as the reverse complement.
GTTTTTTTAGATACACCCATTCACCCAGTAGTTAAAGCTTAAACAGGGGATGGGAAAACTACGCTGGGCTGCATGCGGTCCGCCAGAATATAATATGCGGCCCGTAGGTAGATACACGTTGCGATCTTATGTGAATGCCAATTTTCTTTGTTTATAACTTTGACTATAATTAAAATTTATGAAATTGCATTTTTGCTCAACCCCAAGTGACTTTTGTTTGCGATTACCATTTTGAACTGTTTTTTTTTTAAATTGTTATTTTAACGTAAATAGACGTTGTTTTAAAGAAATGCTGCAAAATGATAATAATAATTATAATAATTATAAGAAAAGAGAAAATTGAGAAATAATGTCATGTTTTTTTTGTGTTGGAAGAAAGTACATATAAGTAATGGACACATTGCAATTGTGAGTATTCATGCTTTAGCACTGCTTTTGAGCTTACAGAGGAATTACTTAGTATTAAAGCACTCAAAGACGCAACTACAAGCCAGCATTTATTCAATGCTGTTAAGAAATGCGTTGGTTTGGAGCTAGATAACAATTGTATTTTGGCTGCTTTCATGTCCCTTTGACAGACATCTTTAAATCGCAAGCGTGGGCGACCTGTTTTCCTCTTTCCTGAAGCAAGTTCACCATATAGGAGGTCCTTCGGGATGCGGCCGGGGCTCATTCTTTTGACATGTCCTAGCCACCCCAGGCGTCTTTCACTAAGAATTGAGAACATGCTTTGGGTATTGGCACACGTTAGGACCTCACTATTAGGCAAGTGACTGGGAGTGTAAGGCAGAAGACCGATCTACGTGGCGTACAGTTGTCAAAGAGGGCGTCATAGTAGCCGAGGAGCGAAGAATGGAGGAGGCTGCAGACAGAAGAGCTAGGAGAAAGGCCAAAACATTTGGAAGCACAGAACTCGTGTGTAAAAACTGTGGCAAAGACTGTCACTCAAGGATAGGACTGCACAGCCACTCGAGAAAATGCAACCCAACCCAACGGTGATGCACCATCGTCTCGCGAGACGGAAGGATGCCGAATAGATAACAAGTGTAACAACCGATGGAGGATTTAAATTTGGAAACTATAATATTATAATGATAATAATAAACTGATAAATTATAAAGCGCTATATCCCAGCAAGGAGCGGGGCTCACATCGCTTTAAATGAAGGTTATAATAAATATATTATATAAATATATAATCAAATATTTATTTTAACCACATACATGACAATTCGTTAAACATCAGCTACGTTAATCAATCAATTTTGAAAAGATGCGTCCTAAGTGAAATCTTGAAGGATTTAGTAGTTGAAATACTACGGATGTGTAATGGTAGAGAAATCCATTGTTTGGCTGCACAAAAAAGAGAACGACCTTTTGCCGAATGTTTTAGTTCTTGTCTTAGGAACACAGAGAATGTGTGTGTCTGCAGAACAGCGCAGCTGACGACTTGGTGAGTACGCCGAAAAAAGTTCAGTAAGATAGAAAGGGATGAGTCAGAACGGCCAGTTTGTAATCAATTCTTGCTTGTATATGTAGCTATTAATTATGATATTGTCCGCTAGCTGAGCCTTGGCAAGAAATTGAGGGGATTATGAGTTCTCAAGGAAAAATAGTTTTGTTCCTGGAGATGAAGGGATTTGTGTGAGTTTTTAATAACATTGTTAATGAAGAGTGGAAGTCAGACTTCATTGTTGCTATTGGCAGTAAGTAAAAGTGGAATGAACTGAATATTACTGTCAGCGCAATAGCTTATTTGCACATTAATTGTGTGTGCATGATAATCATTCCAGGCAAAGCTTTCCTTGTTATCCAGGCATGCAGGTGAAACTTGTTTTACTATTTTACTTCACTAAAACAGGAAACTGTTTCGGGTGAAATGGCTGACAAGTACAAGGCTCAGTTGGATGCCTTAGCTATGGACCTTTTAAGGATTTCAAATACTTCAAGAACCTAAAACCACTACTTTCATTTTTATACATATAGATTTAAAATATCTATACAAATACATGTGTATATAAATATACATAAATACATAACATTTAATAATATGTGTATTTACCTGCCCTAAGCTAGATTATTTAAGTCTAATAAAAAATTCAGTTAGACACAAATGGAATCGATTTGAATTTAATAATAATTTAACAGTGCGCTCGCCTCACAAGCTGAGATGCGTGAGATCGAACCCACACAAAGCCACAATAGATTGGAAAGGATGATGAATGATTATCACTAAAAAGTCATCCGCCACCCTGGACAGGAGATGGGCGCCGCAAATGTCTACCAAGCCCTCAGAAAGTTATAATGGAGACATTAGAACCCCCCTAAGACCACAATGTTATGGGACATACAAGAAATGTTGTTACAATTAAATACTTTTAAAAATTACTTTATGTTGTTTAATTGCTTATAATTTACCGTAGTGAAATAAAACTATCGGTTCTCCCAATAATGGTCCAGAAGTAGGAACTCGCCGGGTACTTGTGTGGATAACCAGGACTGGCGATGTAACCATGACGTGGCTCAGTTATGGTTGCGTTGTAAGCTTAAAAATAAATTACAGACCAAACAGGGATCTTGTTAATTCAGCAGTTATGAATAGCCAGTTTATATTCAATATGTATTGTCTAAAGTAAATTTAAATTAAGTGACACGAATATTAAACAATATCTCAATTTAAAGGATGAAATTACATTTCAATTGCAATTTAAATTTTTTAAAAAATATTTTCATTTTTAACATAAGTTTGTGGAAGCAAGTCTGGTGACAAGAACATTTTTTAAAAAAGTAACACAATACACCTTCATACCTAAACGTTGATAAGATAAACTGAATCCCCTTCCAGTAACAGAATGATCAGTTTTAAACACGATTTGCAATGAATTAGAAGAAGAAACTACAAGCTTTGTCTTTGAGTCATTTGTGCTAAAAAACTTTGCTAACTGAGTTTTCCCTACAGTAGTATCATTATATATCGTGAGGGAGTCGAAGGGGCAATCATTGCTGGGAGAAGTTTCAATGTCCATGTAAGTAATGCTGAAGAAAAGAAAGCATGAACTTGTTTTTCTGTCGAGACAGTGAAACTAGTGAAAAATTGATCCTTATTTATTTGGTGAAAAATGTAATCTTGTAAAACTGTTGAAAAAGTTAACCAGGAATATATGAGTAAAACTGTCAAAAATTATCCAAAAACTATCTTCTTGGAATTCAACATCGCTGCAATAATTTGTTTTTTCAACTAAAATCATCCTACTATAATAATGAACAATATCTGGAATTCTTTTTTATAAAGATACAGAAATAAAGGATATTAAAATATATGTATGCTAAAAAATTAACTTAAAGTATTTAAACATCATCTTAGCATTTTCTTAAGGTTTAAATCGTAGTATTCTACTTATAAAATATAAGTTCCATTTAATTTATAAGTGCTCCATTGCTATTGCATATCAGTATAGCATTGCCTCTGGTTACGATTATACCATGTTACTGTTACAAGCTTTTCGGCTAGGAACAAAAACATTATTTATTATTTTTAAAAAATCTTTTCTGCAATAAAATAAGTTCGTAACTTGAGGTACGTCGGTATATAATTTACCTTACAACGTAGTAGGAATTTCGATTTCCTATAAAATTCCACATGCATGTATCATTGTTTTGATATTGGCCTGGGTAGTAATGACTGACGATCCGACCGAACGAGCTGGTGGCTGTTGAGTTACAGTCTGAAAAATAAGATGAAAAAATATTGTCAATATGAACCATATTTATTATTTTAGCATGAGTTGAGCTAGTGCCTCTCAAAGTTACAAACATTATAAAGTGTGTGATATCTTATAAAAATCTGCTCGATGCCAAATAAGTTTCTTGTTAGAGCGTGGCGGCGCCCATCTCGTCAAGTGAGCGGGAGACTGTTTAGCAACAGTCCGTTTTTATATCGGCTTTAACGTGGGCTGGACCCCACACCTAATTGACCACATGGACCTCAGCTTGTGAGGCGAGCGCACTACTGACTTCGCTCTCCAGCCGCCATTATTTTAGACAAAGTAAAAGTAATATTACAAAACAAAACACGTATATTCTTTATTTGAAATATCAATAGAAGAATGACGAATAATTCCTATGTTGGGGATCTCTTGGATCAACAGGTAAAAAGAAATGTTTACAATATCAGTGTGGGTGGTGTACCTGTCTTGGGGGGGGAGACCGAGGTAGCTGTCACATCAAAATAGGTTTTAAACAAAGCAATAACCTCCCTTTAATGATACGGGTTGGAAAACAAGAAAAGCAAAGTCATGTCTCTCACTGCCTGAACATGATCGATGGATGGTAAGTTAAGGAAGTACTCGATTGTATGACAGTCGACAACTGATGATTTATTCTGTTACTTACTTAATAAACAAAATGCCATGGAGTTGTGAAAGTACAGGTCAGCAGGACAAGTACAGGTCAGCAGGACAAGTACAGGTCAGCAGGACAAGTACAGGTCAGCAGGACAAGTACAGGTCAGCAGGACAAGTACAGGTCAGCAGGACAAGTACAGGTCAGCAGGACAAGTACACTTAGTAGAACAATATCCGGTAGTGCACTGAGAGGAGTTAGAACAGGCAACATTGTAAGGAATGAGTGGAGACTGTGTAGAGCAGGTTGCTTCGTTATTTGACAGGACAGCCTGTAGGAGATGAAAGATTGTATGGAGATAATACATTCATAAACGTTTGGCCTTTCAAACTCTAATTTTAAAGAGTGATTCATTAGTGTGGTTTCAATTTCAGAGGTGCTATCACCTCGTGTGATCCAAATCACATTTGTTTCGTTGCTTTACACATACTTCTTCAGGTTCTCGCCTTTACCTTATTACAAATGTCTTTCGCTTTCTGCACGCCACTTTTTAGAAAATCTATGTCTTTAAGGCAGACAAATTAGTTCGATTTTGACAATTTTTTTTTTAAAAATCAACTTACTGATTTTCTTAAATCCTTTTCACAGTGTGGTTAAATTTTGCACAACTACTACAAAAACACGTGCGTGATCTTAAGACTTAAGTTGGAAAACTTATTAAACATTTTAGCAAGATAATTATTCTTGATTTATCAAAAGTTTTATTCATTTAAACTACAGTTCTATATTTATTAAATTTATTTACGATTCTTAGTCTCAAAAACCTTACAAATAAAGATTCATACAAAAAAGTAATTTAAAATACTTAAATTTGAATTTCAATTATGAATAAAATAAGGAGCTAATCATACAATCAGTGACCCAGTAAATGATGTTGACACCAGAAATTAGTGGTAAAACTTGGCTTAACTTTTAAAGGAAAAATAAAAATTTTCACAATAACTTTATAATAAATTAGCTTATTTGTTTTTATAGCCAATTTGCTCTAAATATAAAAGGCTTACCTCATTAAAATTAAAGATTAATGCAGCAATAATCAAATAAAAAGAAATCATTTTCAAAAAAAAATTGTTTCAATCAATGATTTCAAAAGTCTTGCTTGTGCTTCAATGAGACTTTAGGGCCAGCTTGCAAACATGGACCGTATTTTGGCTAAATTCTTCCTGCTACAGATTATGGAAAGTTTTATCATTTTGATTACTTCTGTAGTGTTTTTAACTATTATCGAAGTCTTTTTTATCAGAATAATCTTTATCGAAAATGATTTTTATAATCCATTAAAAAACTAAAAAAACTTCCTCATTTAACACTATTTTTGTTTCTCATTCAACATTGCTGCCTTATTCTTTATTTTAATGCTAAAATTTATCTAATTTTAATTGAATACTTTTTTTTTCTTTGCTTTTCACAAAGCACTAATATTTTCTTTCTCTCAATACTAACTTTGTTTACTTCTTAGCGAACCTTAACAATGTTTGGTGTTAATGTAACAATATTTGGTTCTCATTGAATGCTATGCCTGTCTTTAATTTAACAACATTATTTGCCAGTCATTCAATGCTATGTCTGGCTTTAATTTAACATATTATTTGGCTCTCATTGAATACTTTGTATGTCTTTAATTTAACACCCATTAAGGTTTCATTGAACACTTTGTTTGGCTCTAATTGTGCTCTCCGTTTAAAACAACATTTGGCCAAAAACCAACCTAAAATGGTCATACTGTGGATACCGTATATTGATAGCATTGATCGGCACCTGTGGGGGCGCTTCTAAAATGGGTGTCATTACTAAGAGCTAAATATTTTAGGAAAGATGACTTCATCTTCAAGCGTACGTTATCTAACTGACTTACATCCTGGTATTCACTGGTCACCATGAGCCGTCTGACAATTAGCACTCCCGGATGAGAGAAAAGATCGACACATGTTACAGAAAATAATAATAATAATAATAAAATGATAATTTATATAGCGCTGTATCCCAGCAATGAGCCGTGCTCACAGCGCTTTACATGGAGATAACAATACATATATTAATTAAAGAAACATTCATATCATTCTCACTACATAAATGACAATAGGTTACACATCAGCTACGTTAATCATTTAAAGAAATGATGTTTCATTAATTTTCAAAATAATTTTTTTTTAAATGTGTCTTAAGTGCAGTCTTGAATGACTTGGCAGTTGAAATACTGCGGATGTGTGATGGAAGATGAAAATATTGTGATTTTCAATCCAATTAGATATGGGATTTGTGTAAGGATAGAAAACATATTTTTTATTAACTTAGATTAACTCCTTACTATAAACAGAAGTTTCAAAATATAGAATTAAATAATTCCCTTTTTTTTTTTTTAAATTATTTTTTTTTAAAAGGAGAATGTTGCTTAGTAAAAGAGAGAAATTGACACTATAAGTAACAGAACACGTTTAATTAGATATGCGATTACTACAGAAGAGCTCGAAATTGGAACAATCTTAAAATAAGTGATTTTATGAAGGAAAGATACGTTTACTTCTCATGTAGAAATATTCCACTTTTATTTTATTTATAAGTTTGCAAAAATGAAATATCCTTTCTTATTTGTAAATAGTTGATTTAAGTCCCATTAAGAATATATTGTCACATTTCTATTTAAATTTAATTATGCAAAATATTTTCTTTATTGGTTTAATGTTTTAGAGCTTGGTTGCGCTAGTACTCATATCCAATATTAATTAAATAAAAAATATTAATTCAAATAAATTTATCGAACATTGCTACATATGCTATTATGGTGGTTAGAGTATTATAAACTTGATGTTATTTTAATAATCAATTTCATGTATAGAATATCTGAAAATAAAATTATTTCTAGTTTTACAGGGTACTAGCTATTAGCTATAAGTAATGTTAAAATCATCTCTCGACAAGAACACAATAACCTGGCACATTTTTCAGATATCTTATACTAAAAAGTTCACTACACAAAGTATTTCTCACTTAAAGTATTTTTAAAAAAAAACTCTTGACGCAATAATTTACATTTTAAGGGGGCCTGAGAAATATATACAATAAAAATAAAATTTAAAGTTATCGAAATAACATGCTTTGTGATATTGAATTTTCAAAGCTACTAAATATGAGCGTTACTATAATATATACACGTTATTGTGGTCGTTATCCCCACCCCCACCCCGGGAAATGCAATTGGTGAATTTTTGAAGCTGCTCTTTAAACACATCTCTTCTAAAAAAAAATTTTTTAACGTTAATGAAAGAACATATCTTTTTAATGATTAACGTAGCCTATGTGTTAAGTATTGTCATGTATGCGGTTGTTATGATATAAATGTTTATAATTAATACGATGTTATCTTCATGTAAAGCGCCGTGAGCCCAGTTCCTTACAGGGATACTGCGCTATATAAAAAATCCAATTGTTTTTATTATTATTATTATTTTAACAAAAAAAGCCGAATTCATACTTAATCTTATAGGGCTTTATGCTTAGGTCATTCAGGAGCTCATTTCGCTTTCACGTCAGTAAAGCGAAAATCACGTCGAAACGGGAAAAGAATGCACCGGTACGTAGAGAAATAGAAAAAATTCCTGCCGGTCTTCAAATACGCAAAAGTTTAAGAAGCACTGGCTTACAATTTATTTAAGGGTGTTTTACATAGCTTCACGTGTGTTACGATATTACAATGCAGACCAACACTAAATAAATACTTAAATGACAAAAAAAAAGGGATTTTGATACATACTTATTTTCAAATAGAAAAAAGGTGGGTTTTTTTACGGGAAGGGGTCAAAGATTTGTGGCGTATTATTTGATGTGGGGGGTCTAACTTTTCGTGACGATGCGTTACGACGGGGGAGGAAGTGGTGAAGAATGGGCCAAAATTGCTTGACGTCATTTATAGACGGCCCCAAAGGTGAGACTTAAAATTTAAACATCGGCATTTCCTACTGAGCAGCTCTGAATATTTTTTGTGTGAATAAACAGGCACAAGAAGGTATAATGAGAGGGTATGTACCATTCGCTAATACGTATCGTTTTATCGCGAGTCACACAAAATTTTACCTGTCTTGATACAGTGATCCAACAAATAAATACAATTTAAACAAATAAATTTAATAAAAACTCTTTGACTATGATGATAAATTATTATCCACTGCCAACTTTGTGATGTATTTTTTTAAAAATTCAAATTGAGACAAAATTTGACATTTCTCATACAATTTTGTAGGTTTTTTTAAAATAAAAAACATCAAGTTATAAACGTTAGCTAGAAAATACTTTTACATGGGTACGACGTGAAATTCACTGTATCTGTAAAAAAATATCTACAATTTGGAGTGTTTACTTTTCTGACTTTAAAGAGGAAAGAATGTAAAGGCTTAAAATTGTTTAAGTAGTTACAGTAACACAAAGACATTGCCGGATCGACCTTGAGTCGTTCACGAGAAATATGAAATTTTCCAGATAAATGTTAGATAGCCAGGGCTAATTAACTATGTATCTGTATTTTGATTCTGCGATTGTTGCGTTGTAATCTTGTTAATATCAGATTATAATGTAAGCGTTTTAAAATAAATAAAATAGTATAAAAGCCCAGGTCATCCTGTAAGGCTTAGGGGCATAATCAGCATACTTTTAAAATTGAAAATATAGACATAAAATCATGATGATTTTGGTTTTGAGATTAACAGAGCGTGTGGTTTAGCTCGCCGAAAAAATGAAGTAGTGTCATGAAGCTTTTAGCATATTAATTTATTTGATGTTACTTTTTATTTTGATAATCCGAATGTCTGAATAAGCATGTGTGCGAGTGTGTTCATATGTGTGTGTGTGTGTGTGTGTGTGTGTGTGTGTGTGTGTGTGTGTGTGTGTGTGCGTGCGTGCGCGGCTGTGTATGCGTGTGACTGTGTGTTTGTATTAAAATAATTGTGAATTAACGATTTATTTCATACATTGCTAAAAGTGAAATTAAATATTTAAAAGACTTTACCACGTAATAGTTTATGTATAGTTAAAATTATGCACAGGATTATGAAAAATTCCGTTAATTTTATGAACACAAGTTTCTGCCGATGCGTTCTTTGTGGGTGCTTGAAGATAACAGGAAGTCATTGAATGTGACTTAAAAAACTGTTAATGAGAAGATCAATCTCCAATTATTTTTTTCAGAGATGGTTTTACTTTGTGTTTCATTTTAGAAGAAATGAGCCCTTGCACATTAGATGGACGATTACTCGCATGAATTGACAAAAAGAACTTATATTCGCTATTGAAATTGAATTATATATAGTTATAATATGTAATTGGGTAAGATTGAGGCTGATGGAACCTTTCTAAAATTTTAAATTATATTTTACAATAATGCAATCACACGAAGATGGTTCGAACTAATTTCTCTTAGTCTTTGTTAAAAAAACTATATAAATAAATGTGAAGAAATAATTTCATTGCAGACGAAATATCAATTTTACATTTTAATATAAGCTTTTATTAATCTACGTATATAATCGGATGGAGACAAATTTTGTACGGGCTTATAACAAGACAAAGTTACAGAAAATGAAATTTCTTCATAGAAAAATTAACACGGAACCGCTTTTGAAGCATTTAACAAGTGATTTATCATAAAAACAATTGCAAATATTTGTTAGGAGGAAGATGAATTTCTCTTAGGTGCTTACTTAATACATGTAAGTTTTTTGGATCGATTTCATTATAAGCTGACATTAATGAAATTCGTATTTAAAGTAAACGCTCAAGGATTTTAAAATAATAAAATGGTACGTGTATAAGCGCTTATACACTGTTGTAAGAGTGGGGTTAAATAGCGAAATTGTAATTTTTATAAAGAGGAGCAACTTTGTGAACTATTTGAAGGATGCTTTTCATTTCTTGGGTCATGAGTTTATAATATTGCTGAGCCCTGAGTGGCGCTATTTCTTAGCCACTGATAATATCCTTTTTGCAAAGATTAAGAAAAGCAGCAGTGTAAAAATTTAAGCCCAAACTTGCGATTCAACGTGTGTTTTTTTTAACAAATAGGCAATATTAAAAAATCTCCCCAACCCTACACATCCCAATCACATAAGTATTAAACAGCTCACTAAAAATAAATATAATTTGTCCTAAATAAACGTCATGCATAAACTGTAAAGGAATGGATGTTGTGGATTAATTTGTAGATGAATGAAAAAGCTTACATAAAAAAGACTTATTGCTAGAATAATGCAATATTATGGTACGTGCTATGGTTAAAACTGTAGAGTTGTCTATTGGTGCATGTTTGTGTGTGGGGGGAGGGGCTATGTGCGTATGTGTGTGTGATTTGGTTATTTCTGTGTCTGCTAATGTTGCGCCTCTAACATGACAAATAGTATTTTAAAAAGTATATATACAAACAAAAATAATAATAAATTTCTACGGTGTAGATAGAGAGGGGTCGAAACGTCCGGGGTCGATACGCCCAAGGGTTGAAAAGTCCCGTGGTGGAACTGTCCGGGATCGAATCGCCCCGGGGTCGAATCGACGGGGTTTAACCTTCCGTGGTCGAACCGACCGGAGTCGAAACGACCTGGGGACAAAACGTCCTGTGGTCGAATCGTCCGGGGTCGAAGTATCAAACCACCAAATAGAAAATACTTTTTGCACAACTAAAGTAAACTTCAGGGTACACTTTCAGCTCACACCTTGCGATTTAAGATGTTTATTTAAAACAAATCTACTCATACATACGTTAATTTAGCATCAATATTCACATAATTAATATCTGGCCGATAAAAAAAATCTTATTAATTTGACTAAGGCCATGCTTAGCCTAGAAATAGAAATAATGTTTCGGGGAGCTTTTCCCATAAAAAAGTAATCTTAAAACATGTATTTTACCCTAAGACTTAAAGAATGATGAAACATCCATTTTAAAAAATTGGGTACATTTCTCGAACAATGCGTTTGCATGATGATACTCTTTGGGTAAAAACTGTTCTTTAAATTGTAAATATATATAGTGTAAAGAAATATCACTGGTAATATGACTTATAAATAGGATCTAGCATAAGAAAGTGCGTGTTATGTCGAAAAAAACACACTGAAAACAATTCATTTTGTGCCAAGCTGTTTTGAGTTTATTAGATGAATAGTATACAACGGGAATAAAGATTGATATAAAGTGAATTGTTACTTTTAGAAAAATGTGCGGGAATATATAATTTGTGACATAACATTTATAAGTAGATCAATTTCTCACCATTTTCTTAAAAAGCAGCATTGTTCTTATGTTTTTATTCACGTTAAAGGAACAATTGCCTTGATAACAAATAAACCATATTTTCCTCTCTTCCCAAGCCACAATATTCACAAATAATATTATCTGGCTAAAAATATCCTGTTCGTCTTGAACTAATTTCATGCTTAGACTATAAATGAAATGTGTGTTTTCTAAAAACCAAAGGAATCATGTGGAAAAATATTGTTTTCATGTTTTGATTCACGTGAAAAGAAAGTGAGCCTTGCCCGTTAGATTTTTTTAACTGTTACCATTTGTTATTCAGGTAGAGTATATAGCATTCGTTATTAAAGGGGTTCGAGCATGGTGAAAGAAAGCCATCAATCGATCTGAATGAAAGGATGTGGTTGAGCAGGCCAGGGCCCTACATGAGCTGTAGCTGGAAGGATGTGGTGGAGCAAACCAGGGCCCTACATGGGCTGTTACGGAAAGGATGTGTTGGAGCAAACCAGGGCTCTACATGGGCTGTTGCGGAAAGGATGTGTTGGAGCAAACCAGGGCCCTACATGGGCTGTAGAGCCAAGGATTTTAATGATAAAGCTATATTAATGCAGAAATACCAACCTTGATGGCTAATATTTAAATTAATATTTTTTTATTTTTCTCGACACACATATCGTTGTTTTTATTAAGAAGGGGTTTGATTTATCACTACTCTAATTTCCAGATGCGTTTACATTCATTTTTAAGGAGAATTTGAGACCCAAAACCAAACAAAATTTTTCTTATTGTGCCTACCCCGTAGCGTAGCACGGGTATTTTGCTCGTCTATTATAAGTACTTTGTATACTCTATGATAAATAGATATCATGTCATCCTTCACACCTGCTATGTACTATATAAATTAATTAACATATATTTAGTAATATTTAAGGATAGATTTTTGTAACATTATATTCTACTTTGAAAAAATAGAAGTTAAAGTGAATATCGTTTGCCATCTATAAAAGCTGATGTTTAGTTAAAATATTTGCATCTATAATCCATGATGAATATTCTTAAATTTCCTTTATAGCAGTTCTATTCAATCGACAATGATTAAGCTTCAAATCTCTAACAACACTGTCACATGCATTTTGTTAACTGCTTATTACCATCAATAACATCTTTTGATTAATTAATAAAAACCACCACTTGTCTAAAAGAACTTTTCATCTCTACTACCTATATTTAAACTGAGTTTCGTGTCTTTATATGTATTCTTAACAAACATTCCGTGGTCTCAATACAGTGTGCTAATACATACAATTTGTGTTGGGGGTGCGGGATATTATTTAATATTCTTGAAAACTTAAAAAAGCAAAACTTTTTCATTATATTGAAATGATTTATCGATTTAAACCTTTTGACATAAAAGCTAAAAACATGACGAGCCTTGAAGTTTTACAAAAAATATAAAATATCCATACCCCCCCCCCCACCAACCGAAATAACAGAAGGATTAAATTTCAACGGCAAACTCCGTAATAATGCGTGGCATCCTGTGCACTTTGTGTGGTTGACTGACTATCTGTTGGCGAACTACGGCCTGTAAGACATTATTAAACAATGTATATGGTTTATCAACTATGTTACATTTAATGTCATACCCACGATGTATAGCACCCAAATTATAAAGGCAACGATAAAGAAACCTATTTTTTATAATTCATATATCCAACGAAAGAAATCTTTTATCAAACTATCTTCCCCGCACATCCTATTATGTTTATTTTTTGTATATGGAATGCCGGTAACTTTTGATTCCTCCTTCCCCTTCTTAAATCCTTTATTTTTTTAAGGTAATGGAGCCAAACTTTGTTCTTTTTGTTTATGTGTACGTTTTTGTTTAATATTTACATAAATATTTCTCCGCGATATAGTATGTCTTATATGATAAAAGTTTCCTAGTAATATATGTGTTAAATTAAATGAACTTATCGAAGTATTAGCTAAAATGTCTAGCTGTGCAGTAGTCTATTAAGAAAGCTTTAATTAATTCTTTCGAGCAACCGGTTCATTTGTGCATCTTTAAGTTTACTTAGAGACCTTTTAAAAGTATTCAAAACTGCATTTAGGTCACATCTTTCCAAAATGTATTTTCAAAATTAATGAAATCAACATTTCTTTTAATGATTAACGTAGCTGATATATAACGTATTGTCATTTATGTAGTTAGTATAATATGAATGTTTCTTTAATTATGTATGTATATGTATTTTATTATCTCCATGTAAAGCGTTGTGAGCCCGGCTCCTTGCTATGCTACAGCGCTATATAAATTATCATTTATTATCATTTTTTGTATTAAATATTTCTTTCTATTATGATCTGTTTTAATCGTAGAATTCGAATCTCATTGGACCTGAGTGAAGTCCAGCGCTGTACAACCAACGGCCACAATCGACCCAAGGATGCCGATATATATATATTTTTTTTAATGATCATGAGAAGTGGTTTAAATTTACGTTGGAAAATCTGAAGTTTTGTTGACAAACATAAAGACAAACAGACAAAATGGATCGAAATCAGGTTCATAAAAGCGTGGTAATAAATTTGTATTGATTTATAAGTAAAAGCATAAATACATACACGCGGATCTAAAATACAAGTTTGATGTTAAGTTAGGACATTTAAAAAGGCCACGAAAAAGTCGTTTTAATCAAATTAAATTTAAAATACTTGTCCGCTAATAATGCTAATTACGGAAACATTTGGATGAAATATACTTTATATACATATTTTATTTTGCTAAAATTAATTGTAAAATTTCGAAGAAATGATTTAATTTTAATGTATAGTCCGTTAAATGGAAAGTATTTTCATGAAAATGAAAAAAAAGAGAAAAGAGGAATGGATTTGTAAATTGTTTATCACTTTCATTCATATTTTAATGTGATGTGGCTAGTAAACGTGTATTGGATACTATGAAAAAAAAAAACTATCCATATTTTAATTTTTAAAACATCATTAAAAATATTCTGTATAATTATGTACAAATCTGTCTCCTGATTCCTCTTTTTGAATTACTGTACATGATAAACACTACTCTTGACTTGTACTGTACATGATAAACTCTACTCTTGACTTGTACTGTACATGATAAATTCTACTCGTGTCTTGTACTGTACATGATAAACTCTACTCTTGACTTGTACTGTACATGATAAACTCTACTCTCGAATTGTACTGTACATGATAAACTCTACTCTTGGCTTGTACTGTACATGATTCACTCTACTCTTGACTTGTACTGTACTGTACATGATAAACTCTACTCTTTACTTGTACTGTACATGATAAACTCTACTCTTGACGTGTACTCTACATGATAAACTCTACTCTTGACGTGTAATCTACATGATAAAATCTACTCTTGACGCGTACTCTACATGATAAACTCTACTCTTGACTTGTACTGATGTACATGATGAACT
Organism: Radix auricularia; assembly: GCA_002072015.1. NCBI lineage: Eukaryota > Metazoa > Mollusca > Gastropoda > Lymnaeidae > Radix > Radix auricularia. The sequence goes on along the minus strand of MUZC01004238.1, from coordinate 67,310 downwards.
CTACTCTTGACTTATACTGATGTACATGATAAACTCTACTCTTGACTTGCACTAAATGAAAGATTAAGGTAAACCTGCTCTACGTTAGGAGCATTCTGTTGGGCCTCATCTTTTGTTAAATTTAACTTCTCATACATTTCTTCTTGACACAAATGAATGGATGAGGGTGACTCTATTACAAAGTCGTATTCATTTTCACCTTGAAAAAAACATAAACAAATACAGAAAATATATTTTAAAATACAATTTTTTTTTACAAAAAAACAACATTTAATTTGGTCAAATCTAGACTCCTATCATCTGTATAGACATAAAATAATAAACATCTCTATGTAATGAAATTTTAAAAAAATCAAATCAAGTTATTGAAAGAAAATAATTTAAAGTCATTTAACTATAGACTTTGTCTTCCTTAATATGGACAAAAGGATAATGTAGTGTTAACTTGTCAACGTTAATTTCCCACTTACCTCCCCTCGAGACCTGCCTGGGACGATTACAGTTTAAATAATCGTACAATCTTAGCACCGTCAATAAAACGTATTTCGTGCACAACAAAGCTTCAGTTCTTACGGCTAATAGAACTTTACTACATAGGGCTTTATAACTTATCTACACATTTAATCTATTTTTAAGGTATTCATTTCTATATATACATACAGTTATGTTTGTGTTATAATCGAGTAAATAGTTTATGACCATACAAATCAATAATGTTTTTAAACACGCACGTGTATTTATTATATTACTTCACTTATCTTATCTTATCTTATCTTATCTTATCTTGTATGTTACAGACGCTCCTTCTGTATAGAAGATTATTGTGTCCTAAGTATTTCTATAGTTTGTGTTTAGTCCTGCATTCTTACTAGAGTTTTAAAAGATGATAAAGTGGTGGCTTTCCTGGTTTCTTCAGGCAACCCAATACACGCACAAATACCGGACGGAAAAAAAAGAAAATTTGTATGTGTTTGTTCTTGCATTTGGAATAAGAAAGGTGTTTTTATCTTTATGTCTATCTGAGTGATGTATTAAGTTATCTTTGTGTTGTATTTCTAAATTAGAATCAATTACCTGACGTATAATAACTAATTTAGTCTTGGTTCTTCTATCCTCTATTGTTTCACGGTTTAATGATTTAACTAATGGTGTTACTCTTATCAATGTGTGCGCCTACCTTTTTTCACAGTGTTGATGCTAGAATGGAGGTCAACAGTGTTCATACTCATATAAGTATTAGCCACAGTGTTTGCTACCGGTATGGGAGCTGTTAGGGAACTACCAATGACTACTTCCTGATGATTTCTGTCACTGAGGGGCTTAACAGCAGGAGTTTGGTGGCTGGACATCAATAAAGAAATGTTCTATTATTTCTAATGTTTCTGATTTTAACAATAAACATGAAATCCTTGATCCTTTTAAATATTCTATGATAAAACTAATAAACGTGTTATTAAATAAGATTTCATTGAGGAGTGGAGAAGCTATAAAACAAAAACAAAGCGCTGTGAAATGGCTATTTTCTGTTCAAAAAGAATTTGTAAAGAATAACTTAGGAATAAATCCCTTTCTGCAGTCTCATTATGGTCAGACACATGTATTTACTGTTTATTGTTGTTGCAGCTAAGCTTAATTTTATTTGCATAATAGTTATAGAGTTGGTTTTTTTTTCTATGTGTAATGCTGAGGAGTAATTTTTGCCGAAGTATTACTTTTTTTTTTTTTTTTTTTTTTTTTTTTTTTTTTTTTTT
>MUZC01004238.1:26256-63988 GCA_002072015.1 Radix auricularia | reverse complement strand
GGTTGGACTGAAGGCATGATATATGGTAGCGCTTGATACAGTTGGGCAGTGGGTTGGACTGAAGGCATGAGATATGGTAGCGCTTGATACAGTTGGGCAGTGGGTTGGACTGAAGGCATGAGATATGGTAGCGCTTGATACAGTTGGGTAGTGGGTTGGACTGAAGGCATGAGATATGGTAGCGCTTGGTACAGTTGGGCAGTGGGTTGGACTGAAGGCATGAGATATGGTAGCGCTTGATACAGTTGGGCAGTGGGTTGGACTGAAAACATGAGATATGGTAGCGCTTGATACAGTTGGGAAGTGGGTTGGACTGAAGGCATGAGATATGGTAGCGCTTGATACAGTTGGGCAGTGGGTTGGACTGAAGGCATAAGAAATGTTAGCGCTTGATACAGTCCTTGGGCAGTGGGTTGGACTGAAGGCATGAGATATGGTAGCGCTTGATACAGTTGGGCAGTGGGTTGGACTGAAGGCATGAGATATGGTAGAGCTTGATACAGTTGGACAGTGGGTTGGACTGAAGGCATGAGATATGGTAGCGCTTGATACAGTTGGGCAGTGGGTTGGACTGAAGGCATGAGATATGGTAGCGCTTGATACAGTTGGGCAGGGGGTTGGACTGAAGGCATGAGATATGGTAGCGCTTGATACAGTTGGGCAGTGGGTTGGACACTGAAGGCATGAGATATGGTAGCGCTTGATACAGTTGGGCAGTGGGTTGGACTGAAGGCATGAGATATGGTAGCGCTTGATACAGTCCTTGGGCAGTAGGTTGGACTGAAGGCATGAGATATGGTAGCGCTTGATACAGTCCTTGGGCAGTTGGTTGGACTGAAGGCATGATATATGGTAGTGCTTGATACAGTTTGGCAGTGGGTTGGACTGAAGGCATGAGATATGGTAGCGCTTGATACAGTTGGGCACTGGGTTGGACTGAAGGCATGAGATATGGTATCGCTTGATACAGTTGGGCAGTGGGTTGGACTGAAGGCATGAGATATGGTAGCGCTTGATACCGTTGGGCAGTGGGTTGGATTGAAGGCATGAGATATGGTAGCGCTTGATACAGTTGGGCAGTGGGTTGGACTGAAGGCATGAGATATGGTAGCGCTTGATACAGTTGGGCAGTAGGTTGGACTGAAGGCATGAGATAATGAGGTTTAGCTGGTGCCATTGGTGGGATCGAGGGTGTCTCCAAGATACTTGATGTATATCCTTGCACTTGAAGAAAGTGTTGGTCACACACAACAAGCCTCGTGAGCAGCACAATTCCAGAAGCCTTTGTCCATTTTCATTTAACTTTCCTCTTCCAAATAGTCCAAGGCAAGTGGGCCTGGCTTCGTGGTCGCTCCCCACTCTGGCATTGAAATCTCCTAGGAGATAGATTGCCTCGTCTTTGTGGATGCTGGCTATTGTCTGGTCTAACGTCCCATAGAACTGGTCCTTCTCTTCCGGAGTTGAATAGAATGTTGGGGCATACACAATGTTTGCTGGGCCCGCATTTGTTCTGAGTCCTAGAGTGAGGATCCTCTCCGTGCCTGTTGACGGGGGTTCAATGGATGGTAGAGTGTTTTTAACAGCGAAACCAACACCATGCTGTCTAGGTTCGTCTTTTGGTTTGCCTTGCCAGAAGGTGTAATTGGCCTCTTTGAGTGAATCGTTGTCTGGGAGCCTGGTCTCCTGAAGGCATGCTATGTTAATCTTTAGCCTTTTAAGTTCTCTATCGATTATTCCTGTCTTCTGTGTGTCGTTTATGGACTGCAGATCATCAGTGATGCCGGGACACATAGTCCTCACGTTCCAGCTAGCGATTCGAAGAGCTGGGGTCTTCTTTTTCTTTTTTGTATTTCTTGGTGCAGGGCTTAGTGGCCCACTTGTTGAGTGGTACTCTAATCTCCACGCACCCAGTGGAGAAGGCAGGCCATGACGGGATAGCACCTATTTGACTGGGGGCTGCCCAGTTTAGGCGGGCGGTAGCTGTCCAGTGAGACATTGGTAGTCTCTCCCACCGTCGGCAGCAGCCCCTGGCGCCTAGCTCTATGTTAATTGAGCTTTTGCTTATAACCGGTAAGTGCTGCTTCCCGTGTTTTGTCGACACCTTGCGGCGACCCTGGAGTGTCCTCTCCAGAGGTGATGCAAGCCTGGGCGGGTATTATGGAGAATTAGCTGCTGCCCATACAGTATTTCCCCCCTCTCCACGTCAATGGTGTAACCAAGGGAACGACTTGCGTCGATGCAGCTTGGCTGCCATTGGCGTCGTAGGAGCTGCCGGTATGTATCCGGCATCCTTCCGTCTCGCGAGACGATGGTGCATCACCGTTGGGTTGGGTTGCATTTCCTCGAGTGACTGTGCAGTCCTATCCTTGAGTGACAGTCTTTGCCACAGTTTTTACACACGAGTTCTGTGCTTCCAAATGTTTTGGCCTTTCTCCTAGCTCTTCTGTCTGCAGCCTCCTCCATTCTTCGCTCCTCGGCTACTATCACGCCCTCTTTGACAACTGTGCGCCACGTAGATCGGTCTTCTGCCTTACACTCCCAGTCACTTGTATGTATTTTGGCTGCTTTCATGTCCCTTTGACAGACATCTTTAAATCGCAAGCGTGGGCGACCTGTTTTCCTCTTTCCTGAAGCAAGTTCACCATATAGGAGGTCCTTCGGGATGCGGCCGGGGCTCATTCTTTTGACATGTCCTAGCCACCTCAGGCGTCTTTCACTAAGAATTGAGAACATGCTTTGGGTATTGGCACGCGTTAGTACCTCACTATTAGGCACTTTTTCTTGCCATTTAATACCAAGGATGCGGCGCAAGCATCTCAAATGGAAGCTGTTAAGCTTACGCTCTTGTGATGTATAAGTGGTCCATGTCTCGCTCCCATATAGTAGTGTACTGATGACACAGGCTCGATAGACGCACAGTTTGGTTTTCTCCGTTAGCTTGGTGTTTTGCCAGACCCGCTTATTTAGTTTAGCCATTGTTGCGGCTGCCTTGCCAATTCTGCTGTTTATTTCTTCTTCAATGGACAGTGTATTGGAGACCTTGGATCCCAAGTAGGTGAAGCTGTCCACAACCTCCAAGTTTTCATTATCGATATTTATGGTAGGAGGAGGTCGAGTGTCTTGGGCCATGATGTTTGTCTTTTTCAAGCTGATTTGCAGACCAAATTCTTTGCAGGCATTGGAGAAGCTTGACACGAGTTGTTGCAAACCAGATTCTGTATGTGCTGTTAGTGCCGCATCATCCGCAAATAGTAGCTCTCGAATTAGGACATCCGTCGTTTTGGTCTTGGCTCGGAGGCGGGCAGTGTTGAAAAGTCCTCCATCAGCTCTGGTATGTAACCAGATTCCCTCACTGCTATCCTTGAATGCGTATCGAAGAAGTACAGAGAAGAATATTGCGAAGAGTGTTGGTGCGAGTACACAACCTTGTTTAACTCCGCTGCTGACAGGGAAGGCCTCTGACTTAGCTCCATCGAACTGTACTGTGCCAAGCATATTTTCATGGAACTGTCTGATGATGGCAAGTAGGTGAGGGGGACATCCAATTTTTGCCAGTATTTGGAATAGCCCGTTGCGACTGACTAAGTCGAAGGCTTTTGTAAGGTCCACAAATGCAATGTATAGTGGCATCTGCTGCTCTCTGCATTTTTCCTGGAGCTGTCGTATGGAGAACACCATGTCTATGGTAGACCGACCGGACCGGAAACCACACTGAGATTCTGGATAGACGCGGGATGCTAGGCTTTGTAAACGTTTTAGTATAACGCGGGCAAAGGTCTTTCCTACAATACTAAGGAGTGAAATGCCGCGATAATTATTGCAATCACTCCTATCACCTTTGTTTTTATATAGTGTCACTATATTTGCATCCTTTAGGTCTTGGGGGATGTAGCCCTGTTCCCAGCAGAGGGACAGAATCTCGTGCAATGGTTGGAGTAAAGCTGTCTTGCCACTCTTTAGAACCTCTGGTGGTATTCCATCATTCCCAGGCGCTTTTCCACAAGCTAGACTGTCAATTGCTTTGCTCAGCTCTTCCTGTGTGGGCACGACATCAAGTTCTTCCATGAGTGGCATATCTGGGATGTCATCTAGAGCGGTGCTGGAGACTGTGGTAACTGTTGAATACAATTCCAGATAATGCTCAACCCACCGTTTTAGCTGTGCTGCCTGGTCTTGAATAATTTCTCCATTTTTGGACTTTAGGGGAGCAGCTTTTGACGTCAAGGGGCCCGTTGCCTTTTTGATGTTTTCGTACATGACTTTTGCATTGCCCATGTCTGCAGCTGATTGTATACTGGAACAGAGCTTAAGCCAGTAGGTATTGACACATTTACGTGCAACCTTTTGGGCAAGTGACTTAGCTGTTTTTAAAGCATGCAAATTGTCAGGTGTAGGCTTTTCCTTGTAAGCCATAAGAGCTTTCCTTTTTGCTTCAGTGACGGGTTTCATCTCGTCCCAATGTTCATCAAACCAGTCCGTGTTTTTGTGAGATTTTTTGCCAAAGGCTTGTATTGCGGATGTATAGATTGTGTCTCTCAGTTGCGTCCATTTGGAGTCAATGGTGACGCATGGGGACATCTTTGAGAGACTTTCCTTCACCTTGTCTTTGAACAGCTGCGCTATCGCAGGGTCTTTCATGCAGGAGGTATTGATGCGTGGACTTCCCTTTTTCTTTGTGTGGTACGAGTTTTTCCTCATTATTCGTACTTTGCTGGCGACAAGGGAATGATCCGTGTCACAGTCGGCACTGTGATAGCTGCGAGTGAGTAGGACGCTAGCTAGTTGTGCACGCCTGGTGATAATGAGGTCCAGCTGGTGCCATTGGTGGGATCGAGGGTGTCTCCAAGATACTTGATGTATATCCTTGCACTTGAAGAAAGTGTTGGTCACACACAAGCCTCGTGAGCAGCACAATTCCAGAAGCCTTTGTCCATTTTCATTTAACTTTCCTCTTCCAAATAGTCCAAGGCAGGTGGGCCAGGCTTCGTGGTCGCTCCCCACTCTAGCATTGAAATCTCCTAGGAGATAGATTGCCTCGTCTTTGTGGATGCCGGCTATTGCCTGGTCTAACGCTCCATAGAACTGGTCCTTCTCTTCCGGAGTTGAATAGAGTGTTGGGGCATACACACTAAGAATGTTTGCTGGGCCCGCAGTTGTTCTGAGTCTTAGAGTGAGGATCCTCTCCGTGCCTGATGACGGTGGTTCAATGGATGGTAGAAGAGTGTTTTTAACAGCGAAACCCACACCATGCTGTCTAGGTTCGTCTTTCGGTCTGCCTTGCCAGAAGAAGGTGTAATTGGCCTCTTTGAGTGAACCGTTGTCTGGGAGCCTGGTCTCCTGAAGGCATGCTATGTCAATCTTTAGCCTTTTAAGTTCTCTATCGATTATTCCTGTCTTCCGTGTGTCGTTTATGGACTGCAGATCATCAGTGATGCCGGGACACATAGTCCTCACGTTCCAGCTAGCGATTCGAAGAGCTGGGGTCTTCTTTTTCTTTTTTGTATTTCTTGGTGCAGGGCTTAGTGGCCCACTTGTTGAGTGGTACTCTAATCTCCACGCACCCAGTGGAGAAGGCAGGCCATGACGGGATAGCACCTATTTGACTGGGGGCTGCCCAGTTTGAGGCGGGCGGTAGCTGTCCAGTGAGACATTGGTAGTCTCTCCCACCGTCGGAAGCAGCCCCTGGCGCCTAGCTCTACGTCAATTGAGCTTTGGCTTATAACCGGTAACTGCTGCTTCCCGTGTTTTGTCGACACCTTGCGGCGACGCTGGAGTGTCCTCTCCAGAGGTGATGCAAGCCTGGGCGGGTATTATGGAGAATTAGCTGCTGCCCATACAGCATATCCCCCCTCTCCACGTCAATGGTGTAACCAAGGGAACGACTTGCGTCGATGCAGCTTGGCTGCCATTGGCGTCGCAGGAGCTGCCGGTATGTACATAAGTCTTATGTATAGACCGCCTGTAGGTGCTCCAATTCCTGATTTTCTTTCAGGGTTTACTCCCTTAGCCTTTCCCGCAAGGCAGGTATAGCCGCAAGGCAGCGGAGGATTTGTATTCGGAGTTTCCTTCTCCTAGATGAACTACCAGCCAAGGTTTTAACGAGCATCATCTACCCGTAGGGGTGCCAGAACCGGGGTTTGAACCCGTGACCGATTTATATTTTTATTTTAGAATTGTTTTGTACCGCAGCGCACTAACACTTTGACCACCGCGCCCCCCTAAGAACTTAAGAAATAAGAACTTTATAAAATACACATTTATAATTACGGGGCCGGCTTGACATGAGCAAACTACGTAGCCGCCTAGGGCTTGGGCCTCTCATCATTAGCGGGGACCTCAAACAAGAATCTTTCCAAATTTTTAAAATTACATTTAGGGCCACGACTCTTTGCTTGTATGTTATTATTTGTTCGGCTGTTAAAATATTTAATTATCAGGGCCGACCTAAGGGAATTAGGGGCCCTAGACGAAGTGAATTTGGTGGCTGCCGGTATGTACATAAGTCTTATGTATAGACCGCCTGTAGGTGCTCCAATTCCTGATTTTCTTTTAGGGTTTACTCCCTTAGCCTTTCCCGCAAGGCAGGTATAGCGCAAGGCAGCGGAGGATTTGTATTCGGAGTTTCCTTCTCCTAGATGAACTACCAGCCAAGGTTTTAACGAGCATCATCTACCCGTAGGGGTGCCAGAACACTTTGACCACCGCGCCTCTGTATGAATGAATGTTAAAATCATTCATACAGGATCTCTTTCATAAACCAATAAAAAGGTGTATGGGCTTTTTAAAAATGATTTTGCCATTTTTGGCAAAGTAAAGTTTTAAAAAAAATTAAAGTAATTTTTCATGTATTTTTTTCTATTTGATAGTAATCAGTGACCATTTAAATACTATATTTAAAAAAAAATAGACAGACTCCCGTGTTTTTGGTTTACAGTAACGACGGTCTAATTGTCTCGCCTTGCATTTGAATTTAAGTGCGGTAAAGCAACAGTAAAGTACACACAAAGACTGCAAAACACATTTTTAAAACAAAATAAAGATATATTTATTAAAAAAAAAACATTAATTATTTGATTATAATTTTTAAAAAAAATTAACTCATGCATTAAATGACAAAGGCGTTCAAATGGTGGCTAACACATATTTGCAGCTGTAAGCTACTGATGATTAAAGCCTTGGGAAAGATGTGCATCGCTGAGAGTCAGCATTTTGCCTTTCGCGGAACAAACGTTTGTTTTGTGCGTTTGTTACTTCCTTGTAATTTTGATTTGCCTGTAGAAAAAAACAACAATAGTTCTGAATGTATCTGAAAGTTCCTCATCGCAAGGCTACATTATGATCCTAGTGTTCCATAAAAACGTTATTGTACGCAATAATCTTCTGTACAGAAGGAGCGTCTGTGACATTTAAGATAAGATAATTTCACAGCAAACCTTACCACACTGACGTTTTTAGGTATAAATACAAATTTACTCTTGGTTCTTCTATCCTATAGTGTTTCAAGGTTTAAATATTTAACTAATGATGTTACTCTTTTAACTTTTGAATATTCTCCAGCAATGAATATGGCAGCTCTTATTTGAATGTGTTCTTGTTTATAACATTGTCTTTGGTGCATGGGTCCCATACAGAAGATGTTTTTTTTTATATAGGTCTCACTTGGGTGAAGAAGCATTTTAGTTTTATATCTTTATTACATTTGTAAAAGTTTATTTTTATAAAACCCAAGGTTTAGTTGGATTTTTATTAACTTCTTAGACATGGGGATTCCAAGATATCTTCTCATTTATTATAGTAAGTATCCCTTACAAACCATGAAGGTCTATGGGAACAAGTGAAGTAGCGTTCACAAGATTCATTGACCATTAACGAGCGTGGGATTGTGTGGCAAGCACATTGCCCAGGGGTCTTGCCAGATCCGCGGTTTCGAACCTGCGACTAGGGTTGTCCAGCTCGCTACAACTTAGACCACCGCGCCCCCTCATTTATTATAACTCCTAGGTATGTTGCATCTTTTTAGGGTTAGTTATTTTCCATGAAAGGAATAGTTTATATTTATTTTATTTTTTTTTTGTTGTTGACACTTTTCTGGGTGGAAGGACATACTCCAGTTAGTTTCCCATTTTATAAATTCATCTAAATCTTTTTGTAAAATTTTGCTATCTTGTTCTGACTAAAGTGCTTTATAGTTAATACAATCATCAGCAAATCATCTAAATGTTGCTCCTGTTGAGACATTGTTGGGTAAATCTTTGATATAAATTAAAAAGAGTAAGGGACCTAGGACAGTTCCTTGTGGAACTCCTGAGTTAACCTTTATTGGGGCATCTTTAGATTCATTACTGCTCCCTACCAAACAGGAAGTCTTGAATCCAGTGATGTAAGGGACCTGAGATTCCAAAGTATTTAAGTTTTTTAAGTAAACTAAGGTAGTGAACTTTGTCAAATGCTTTAAGGAGTCTAGAAATTGTATTTATTTGATCATTATTGTCTTAGCTTTTTGAAAAATTATCTATTAAACCTATTAATTGTGTTTCACATGATCTGTTTTTTCTGTAAAGCCATGATGGTGTGGGCATAGGGAATTATATTTGTCAAGGGGGTTAAATATTCTACTATATATTATGTGTTCCAGTAATTTACAGGTAATAATAGAAAGTTAGATACGTCTGTAATTACCAGGGTCTGATTTATCACCTTTCTTAAAGAGTGGCGTTACATTCGCTAATTTCCTATTCTGGGGCACTTTGCCCTGGTTTAGAGAGGCTTGAAAAAGAACTACAAGGATTGGGAACAGTTCACTGCTTTAATTTTTTAGTAACCTGGCAGGCAATTCATCTGGGCCAATAGCTTTATTTATTTTAAAGTTTTTTTTAGGAGTGAATGTATACCTATCTCATCTAAAGTTATGTTACCCATTTCTTCTATTTATTTAAATTTATTGAAATTTCCTTATTGCCTGAGGCAGCAAAAGATGATGCAAAATATGTGCTACGGATGTTAGCTTTAGTCTCATTTTTATTATATGCTCTTTTATTTGTGCCTTTATTTGTGGCGATATCTGTAGGCTCGATTTTTTATTTGATAAAGAACCACACGGTTTTATTGTTATCTTTAGTATTTATATTATTTATATATTCCTTTTGGAGGTTTCAGCCCAGTTTTTGTGTCAAGTGTTTAATTTTTAAGTAGTTTTTTTTATTTATTTTTTTTGTATATCGTTTCTAAGTTAGTAGAATACATTTCTTAAATGAGTTCTCTTTGTCTGCATAACTTTTAAAATTTAGAATTGAACAAGCATTTAGTAATTCTATTTGAAGTTAGTTTTGTATGAATATTCTAATCAATTATAGTTTTTAGTTGTTGTTTTTAAAAATGTCCTTCCATATTTCTTGTACGGGGCTCTATCTATGCTGAATTTACCTAGGAAGTTTTGTTAGAAATTTGCAGCTGATTGGTGTAATTTTAATTAGTTGGATTTATTCCAAAGATATATTGTTCTTCTAGGCATCTTATTTATTTTAGTTTTTATTGCCTACAATATCATGGTCAGACAGTCCATGAATTATTGTGCAGTCTATTACTAGTCCTGGTCAGTTTGTTAGGAATAAACCTAACGTTTAATTTTTCCTAGTTGCTTTTTTACTATATGTTCTAGGTTTATGTTGTTTATAGTGTCTAAGAAATGTTTATTAATTTTTTTATTAGTTTGGTGGCTATCAATTTACATAGTTTTTCCAATTTATATCTGGAAGATTAAAGTCTCTCATAGTCAAAATGACAGAATTTTAATGATTTTCTTTAATAGAATTAGTTGAATGCAGAGATTTCTCATGTGTTTTATTTTTGTATTTGGTGGCCTTATATACTGCCTACAATAAAGGTGATGAGTTTGATGTAGCTTTTTTACAAAAAAAAACAACAGATTTTAAATTAGAGTTTGGTTGTGGGCTAAGTTCTTCAGCTATTAGAGTTGATTTTATTGCAAGTAGGACGCCACCATGGTTGTCTGTTCTATCTTTTCTAAAACATATTATAATTGCTGTTAAAAATTTCAGAGTTACATATGTTTGGGTTCAACCAAATTTCAGAACCAGCAATTATGTCTGGTTCTTCAGATTTACAACTTCTTATAAAATAAGAAGTTCTAAATCTGAATATTGTTTTTATGCTTTAGAAATTAATTATTAGAGTTTTAAGAGCGTTTTGATTGGTATTATTATTAGATTGTTTTATTTTCATGGGTCTGTGTGGCAAGTATGATTTTATCTAGTGGGCTATATTAGAATTAGCAAAAGCACTGTAAAGGTTTGTGGTGATCAGGTCCCTATAAATAAACAAGTCTGAATTGATTTCGGGAAATCCGCAAATAATGCCAAGATGGATATTTATTTCCTAGATCTATTGATATGTACTTGGGTGTATTAGCATGCAGCAAAACTGCGTGTTTTTTTTCATTTCTGGACTCAAACGAACGGGCTCCTTGTTTGCTAGTGCATGTCTTTTTACAAATTTGGCATTTAGATGATACTGGGCCTGGATTAAGTTCTGTGTCACCCGAGAGAAGCAAGATTAAATTTAAGTACTTTCGCCTGTTTCTACATATTTTATGTTTCTATTGTTTTAGGGTAATTTCCTTTATTGTACTTCAGATAGAGGTTTTGTTGGTGTGCTTAGTGTTGTGGTGGTTTATAATTATTGATGTGACGTCAAATTACCTAATAAACACGTTCAACCGGATTTCAAAACACACTATAATGAACGTACGAAATCCAAACAAGAATTTTAAGCCTTCTTCTTCTCTCTCTCTCTCACTCTCTCTCTCACAAGCACAATACTAGGGCAAAAAGCTTAACAAATTATCTTGACAGTCTGGATCAATCAAAGTTTATATTTGGCAAGCTAGAGTTGTGCATGAGGGGTAAATAGCTAAAAGCAATATTTATGTTTTATAGAACATTTGCGGAGTTCTCATTTCTTCCTAATGTCGTTTGTATCGGTTTCTCCCACTTTCTTTGAACTATCTATGAGCAAGTTTGCGGCGCACGCTACGCCACTGATCAAATATATTAAATAATACTGGAAAAACTGTAAAGGTCATAATTTAAAAGTTTATTATACTTGATGGATATTATTTATCAAATTAAACAGATAACTGTATTCGAGTTATGACAAATCCTCACTGGTGTAACGATTTTTTTTTTACCATTACACCAGTAAGTGTTACACCAGTGAAAGGTTTACAAGTTCAACGACATTTTAGCCCAAGTTTTTGGATAATGAAACTAAACGTATTTTTATTGTAACTACCATTATCCCCTGTTATATTGAACCATTGTTAATATACATTAGGGTATCTTTTTAGGTTAATTTTTTTGTTACACTAGTAAGTGTTATATTTAATTACTTACCATTTTGCAGCATAACGGTCTGCACTGAGCAAAACAGAAAAGTTTCAAAGCATCAACAGCACCTCAATTGCGGAAAAGGTAGCAGTCACTTTCAGAAAACCCAAATGGTTTTATTGCCGTAATTGCAATCCACATAATTTGGTCTAATACCAAGTTCTTACACCAGTGAGTCTAAAAGAGGCGATGTCAGGGTTATGAGAATCACTGTTTGTTAAGATTGTATCCTGCCTGGTCACAAGCTCGTGTTGTTGCTGTTTGTGAGCGAGATTCACGTGGGGACGTGGATCAGTCCATGCAATGTCTGTCCAGGCCCACGGGTATAAAACTCGGGTGTGTCTCGATGAGAGGGAGACAAGTGGCTAAGTGACAAGTGAACACGAGTATATACCCGAGCTTTTAGGGTTGCCGTGTTGGTCTGCGGGACTGTAGGGCTAAGATATGTTGTAGCTAGGATACAAGGAGTTGTAGTGAATGAGAAAAGTTTTACATAGGTGAAAAGTGGCCATCAGTATAATAAAGATTGCTTTTGGTAAAAGGACTTGTGTCATTTACTGTACGCCAGTTGTTGGTGTGCGAGCCTTGGACCAGAAACCTTAGATAACGATACCTGACAGGCGACATGCTTATTTTTGCCAGTAAAAACAAAACTGTTACTTTTTAAAGCCATTGGAATGGTTTTACATACTGTTCAAACACATATAACAAATTAAAAGAAAAAAAATACAAAAAATGTACATTTTAATTGTTTATATAAATGTAATGGTGAATAGTTTTATGTTTGCGGCATGTTATGTTTTATATATACACATGTTTAAATATTTAATAAAATATCACACATATGCATGAATTTGAAATATCATATGTTTTAAGATTCAGAAATGAACGCTTTTTAAAACTATACAAGCCGCTCAAAAATTGTGGTCCACTTCAACAATTATCACATTTTATACTCGTGGGACATGAAAATATCAATTTTTAAAAAAAAATTCCCGTATACTTTCTATGTGATTGACTTGCCTTTGGTGGGGGTTGTGGGGGGGGGGGGAGACCGAGATACCTGTGACTCCAATCTGGGTTTTACACAAAATGTTAACCTTATTTATGATAGGGATGTGAAAACAAGGTCCGCCTGAACCTGATGAATGAAACGTTAATGAATGACTCGATTGTATGGCATCACTTATGGTTAATCTGACACTTACCTAATACACAAGATACTACGGACATGTGGTAGTACATGTTAGCAGGACAAGTACACCCAGTAGAGCAATAACCTGTGATGCACTGAATGGAGTTATAAAAGAATGAAATATAAGGAATTAGTGTTACAACACATTTGTAAGCTAGCTGACTTAACTGCCTGTAGGAAATCAACGTTTTCATGGTAATCTTACATTTATAAATGTATGTCAAACACTACGTTTCAAAAGAGATTCATTCGCGTGCTAGTAATTTCAGAGTTCATATCAATGCTTGTGCTCCAGTGAAAGCCACTTCCCGTTTCGTGGAAGACCATGTCGTTGAATGGTAGTAGCTCTTCCCATTTTTTAGTTCCCGTTTTTTTAAAAAGTTATTAAACTTTCTAGGAAGCTAGTTCTGCTGAATAAATTTTAAATAATGTTATGTATTTAAAATATATTATAATATTGATTCAATTTACTGATGATATTTAGTCTCAGAAAGTCTTAAAAGAAAGATTCAAGTCATTAAAATTGATTTTTTATTAAAAATAACGTTATTTAGGCCTACGTTTTTTATACACTCAGCGACACTGTAAATTTTAACAATATTAAGTAAAAGTAAATAAAAAACACGTAATAAGACGCGTTTTTGACTATAAATCCTTTATATACGACACATGACTGTAAGGATGTTCATTATAATACGCAGGGCAAAAAAGTAAAAAAATAGAAATTTTTATTTATGTCTCGTTAAGTCTTAGATAAAAATGATCAAATAAATATAATATTACTAGACTTATCCAAAGCTTTCGACAAAATTCACCACCTTATTTTACTTAAAATACTTAACTATTTTGGAATCTAAGGTCCCTTACATCACTGGATCCAAGGCTTCCTACTGGATAGGGAGCAAACTGTAATAATTAATGGATCTAAATATGCAGCACTAAAGCTAAACTCAGAAGTTCCACAAGGAACTGTCCTAGGTCCCTTACTATTTTTAAATAATATAAATGATTTAGCCAACAATATCTCAACAGGAACAAAAGTTAGGTTATTTGCTGATGATTGTTTAATATATAGAACAATTAAGTCAGAATTAGATTGCAAAATGATTTAAAAAACTTAAATGAATTAATAAAATGGAAAACTAACTGGAGTATTTCCTTCCACCTAGAAAAGTGTCAACTGCTAAGAGTAACAAAGAAAAAGAAACAAATAAATTCAAAATATCTCATTTATGGAAAGAACTAACACAAACAAAAGATGCAAAATACTTAGGTGTCATAATAAATGAGAAACTATAATGGAATTTCCATGTCAAGGAAGTTATTTTTAAAAAATCAAACAAAACCTTAGGTTTTATAAAACGAAACTTTTTACAAATGTAATAAAGATATAAAACTAAACTGCTACCTCATCCTGGTGAGACCTATACTAGATTATGCATCTTTTGTATGGGACCCATTCACCAAAGACAATATTGATAAACTAGAACACATTAAAAAAAGAGCTGCTATATTCATTACTGAAGAATATTCAAAAGTCACAAGAGTAATACCATTATTTAAATCATTAAACTTTGAAACACTAGAGGATCGAAGAACCAAGAGTAAATTAGTAATTATATATACAGTAATTATTTCTAATTTAGAAATACAACACAAAGATAAGTTAATACAACCCTCAGATAGACATAAAGATAAAAAAACCTTTCTTATTCCGTATGCAAGAACAAACACATACAAGTTTTCTATCTTCCCGTCCGTTATTCGGGCATGGAATGAGTTGCCTGAAGAAACCAGGAAAACCAAAACTTTATCATCATCTAAAACTCTAATAAAAATACATGACTAAACACAAACCATAGAATTACGTAGGATGCCATAATCTTATGTAAGGAGCGTATGTAATGTATAAGATAAGATAAGATAAAATGTGTTTAATATTATGCGCACCAGGATAATGTTGAACGTTATACTCACCACGACACTCTATTTCAAAAAATAACATGATAAATGGTGATAAATAAAATAATTTTAAAAATCAATAATTCAATTACAGTACATTCGATCGATGTGAAATTTTGATACATCATTTTTATTATAGGCCCTAGTCCTCAAAATTTCAGCTTGCTAGCTTTCGATCCAAAAATCGATCCACATTTTTTCCAGCACGCAAGGGCTCGAACACAAAAAGTTAATAAAGGATTTAAAAATGATTTAACTTTAAAAGGAAAACAAACATAAAATCAATTTTAAAAACTAACGTCATAAAATACAATCTTCATTGTTTTCAGAGATATTAGCTTGAGATAATAGTAGTTTACTCACCACATTAAATGTACAGAGAAATGTAACAATGATCAAACAAAAATAAAGAATATTCATTTTTTTTATTTTAAAGAAGAGCTTTCCATCAATACGACTTGCTTGCAGTCACTGAAACTTTACGGCCTTCCGCATGCATGGAGAGTATTTGATAAAAAAACTTCCCGCTACAGATTAAGGGAAGTTAAATAAATATAATTGCTTCTTTGATGTTTTCAGCTGAAATCGAGGTATTTTATTCGACCAGGGCTGGCTTTAGAGCAAGGCGAACGAGGCTTCCGCTTTAAACCACGCACTTTTCATAGCCCCACATCTTGACTTAACATTTTTTTTATTAAATTAGGGAAAAAAAATGAATTTTACTTCAAGGACATAATACTTGAATTTTTTTAACAAAGTTATCGCTCAAAACGTTATAATTTTTTTTAATCCAATGATAAATAATTAAATAAATAAGCTTCTAATATAATAAAATATTAATTATGATCATTCTATAACCTAATTTTAAAAATTAATTTTCTGTGTGTCATTTTATAAAGAGTTCTTGAAATACGAAAATGCTATTATTAGGCTCTAAATTGCAATGGCAGTGAAAATGTAGATACCCCAATTAAGGGAAAAAATCTTTTAAGGACACCCTTCTGTCCTTATTGGTCCCTTATAAGGAGCTAGGTGTATATTTTATATCATGACATTATGCCTTGCTGTTGTACCTAAGTTGTTAACATATAACTATAATGTTACTTATACATTTGCATGATAAAAAATGCCATGGGCTGTCTTTTCAGAGTATCTTCGAAACAGTTCGTGTAACAACTCTTTAAAAGAAGATTGGAAAACCGTGTGGAAGGTATGGGACAGAGGTGTCCAAAGTCCTGCCAGTGGGCCAAAACCAGCCTGTGATGGAATTTTGACTGGCGTGTGGCCTCTTCTAACATAGTTAATAATATTACGTATTTATTATTTAACAACATTTTATTTATTTTTTTTCTTCTTCTTTTTCTTCGTTCTCAATATTGAATATTGTGAAGATCCGTCGGTTGTTCTATGTTTTCTATCCTTGCTACTCTCACTGTTATTCTGCTCTTCACACACTTTGTTAATTACTCTTTAAACAGTAAACACCAAGACAGAATGTACACTTCATTACTTTTAATCTCTTAACTTCAGTACATTCATTATTCGTGCATCTCTCTACATATGCTTCTATCTACCTCTGCTTCTTCTCCCTGCGTGTCTCTCTCTCCATGTGTGTTCAGTCAGTCTCAGTCCGAGCGTTAGTCCATTCCAGTCTCCGCCCCCTAGACTTCGCTGTCCGAAAGTCAACCGTCAATCATTTTGTACCTCCCCTTAGATAAGACGGGGGTAGGTGGGTGTACCCTGTCAAGGTCAGTAATCCCCCCCCTTTCCTTGTCTCTGACCCGCTCTCCATGTCGGTCCCTTTCATCTACCGTTCGGCCGAGTATCATCTCGGTCTGCCATACCTGACACCTGGGCTAGACTAATTGCCCGTGGTCAGTCCTCGTCTTCAAAGCCTCGTCGTCCTTTGATTCCCAATTCAAGCGAGGTAACAACTAAACGTCACGGTTCGCACCTCCGGCCACACCCGGTAGTCCTGGACTAGCGGTTCTGGCCACCTGGACTCGCCCGCGGCAACTCAAAGGCCAAACATACGCAGCGCCCTAACCGCCCTAAACTCCCCACAATATTGAGTTTTGCGTGCCACGAGTTTTGCGCCAATTGGCCCGTTGTCTCCGACTTCAGTCTGCTGTATTTTCTGGATTTGCTTCCATAGCCTTTGGTCAGCCAAGACCATCTGCAAGGCAGCAGTTGTGTTTGGCAAGTGATGCAGCGTCACATGCCACGGCTGAGGGTTCCACGCATTACCCCGCCGCTTTTCACCCATTTGCAGCTGGGTGGAACTCGGGGACGCCCTAGGCCCCGGGAAAAGGTCCATGGCTTACCATGGGTTCGAGCCCATGACCATCGGAGCACCAGTCGAGTACGCTTGCCGCTCGACCACCGTGGCCCCCCACTCGACCACATTTTGTTGTTTTAGTACGTCATTTGATAGCTAAAATAGACGATGTTATATATTTTAACAACGTGGAATTTGATTTTTTTAAAGACCCGATAAATGTATTTGCTCTTACGTGTATGAAATTCGTTGACGGCGTATGGTAACAATTGATGATGTCATCTTTTAAAAAATTAGATGCAATGCGACGCTACAAAGAAAAGTGGGGAAATGAGGTTTTTGTCATTTAACAACGTAACAAGTGTATGTCTTTGATTTGTTTGTTACTGATGGTGCTCCTGCAAGGAGTGGTGAGCATGGTAAAATGGTAACAAATGTCAGCGAAGAGGGTCGCAAAGCTTTTAAGCTTTACCGTGTCATTGACTAACAAGTTATTGGGCCAAATATATATGTGATCATGTCTTAAAGCCATTGATGATAGCTATAAACTATATTCGTTCTAAAGCCCTGATTCACAGCCAGCTTCAGCAGTTTCTTATTGACATCCAGGGAAAATACGGAGATTTGTGCATCACACTGATGTTGAATGGCTTAGTCGGGGGTCAGCACTTCAATACTTCTTCTCTAGTAACAAATTATTGGGAAATTTATTGAAGATAGGAAACAGCCAATTTCAAAATCATCTGATACTGCTCGGCTGGCATTTTTAGTTTATTTAATGACACATCTAAACGTTTTTAACACAAATCTTTCATAGCATAATGTCATGTTAAGCCAATTATATTTACATATCAAGACCTTTGGGAAAAAGCTACAGTTGTTTTAAAGCAACTGTCTCAAATACCACACATTTCCCGTCGCTACGTGAAATCATGACCATTTTTTTCAGAAGGAAGCTTCAACGAGCAAATGATGAGGTATGATGGAGATATCACATTAATGGGCGATGAATTTAAAAGACGCCTTCAGAACTTGGCAACTATCGAAATAATGTTTTTCCAGCCCCTTTCTCTGTAGACCCTGATAATGTTTCAGGCTGCTGATATATTTCCAGTTGAAGATTGCATGGCCCCAAAGCTGCAGACGGTTAGAGAGTCCCATGCAAAAATTCGCATTTCTACATATACTATTCAGTGGGACCAGCTTAGTCAAACATCTCCCTATATCAAAATTATTGTTAGGTACTGGCTGAAATCCATAACACTAATGCATTTTAGATCTCCGTAAGATTTGTGGCTTCCAACCGCCCTTAGTCGAATTTTCCAAGGCGTTTGGGTTATACATTTCTAGCGAAATTTCAAAATACGTGTTTTCTTATACAATGTAATGGACTACTTTGAGATTAAACAAAGTTTATACAAGAAAATGAACGGCCCGAACAAAGATAACTAATCCGTGTCCTTCTGTGACTCTTTCTAAAAATAAAAAATCTTACTCCCCCTCCATCACAATGTTGAGGTATTAAAGTGGGGGGAGGGACTTTCTAAGTGGGTTTGGTAAATCAAATTCTTTTTGGCTTTCTTTCATACGAAACTTCGGACAACGGCCTCTCTTTCCCGTCAAGCCTTCTCGCCGGGATGACTGCCCCCCCCCTTCACCGGCCTTTCTCAATATAATCCTTGACTTTGATTTTTTGGCATATATTACAACATTGTTATGTCATGTTCCCTAACTCGAAAACTCCGTAAAGTTGATTTATTTCCCCGGTTATTTTTCAGTTTGACTTAGAGAGGTCCGACTGTATTAAAATATTGGAAGATGCAAAATTAATTGCTTAAATTTGTACTCTATAACTTAACAGTATTGATACATCAATAAATACAGTTGTATTAATTTAATTGAAGATCATAAGACTCAAAAAGATGACAACAATTTATACATTTGTATGGTATGCTAACTGATGTTTTATGTATTTAATTTAAACTACATCTACTATATTTGGTTTGGTCATGTATCTTCTACTTCCACCTTGTTTTTACAACTATCAAGCGGCTGCCAAATCCAAAAACAAGTTCATTTGTGTCAAAATACTTAGCTACATCAATATAAATCGACAAAATAACTAAGTTAATGAGCGATCTTGAATTATTGTTTATCACCTAAAGGTTTTAATAAGTTTAAGTTTTGTAAGCTTTCCTTCTCCGAAAGCCACAATGACAGAAATAGTAATGCTATATCTGTTTAGAAATTCACTAAAAAGCCTCTTTACTGATCGAAACTGATAAATCTTAACAGGATCATTTAAGGTGACTGCAGGAGTTATGGAACTTAATGACTGCATCTCTATGGGTTCCTAAATTTTGCAGGTTTTAAGGTTTTATCCAAATGTATACCGCAATTTAGTAGACTGTGTGTGTGTGTATGTGTGTGTGTGTGTGTGTGAAATTGATGTATTTTTAAAGGAATGCTGCTTTCGTAATTGTTAAAAGTGACAGTCCATCGATAGAATTGTTATTTCAACAAAATAGTAAAAAAAAGTCTGTGTGAATTTTTGTATGCATTTACGAATAATTCATCTTCTCTTTTATATATAATATTTTACTCACTTTAGTCTCTTGAAAAATGGCTTCAACTTCTAACTCCGTAGTAATATCTTTTTTGAATGCTATTATTGTTTCAAAACCGACATTTCAATCATTTGCAAGTGTGTTCCATGATGTCAACTGCAACTGCCAGACCTTATCTTATCCTAACCGTAACAGAATCTCCTTCTATAAAGAATTATTATTGCGTCCCATGCTAAACTGTGGGTTGTGACTAGTCCTGAATTCTAATTAGAGTTTTAAATTTTGCTAAAGTGTTGGTTTACCTGGTTATTCCAGGCAACCCCTTTTCACCCGAATTCCGACCGGGACGAACGAAAATGTGCATGTCCTTTTTCTTGCATAATGAGTAAGAAAGATGGTTTTATCCTTATGTCTATCTGAGAGTTGTATAAAGTTTTCTTTGTGTCGTATTTCTAAATTAGAATTAATTGCTATATGTTAAATTACTACTTTATTCTTGGTTACTCTATCGTCTAGTTTTTTCAAGGTTTAATTATTTAACTAATGGTGTTATTCTTGTAAGTTTATAATATTTTCCAATAATGAATCTGGCAACTCTTTTTTGAATTTGTTCAAGTATATCAAAGCTTTCTTTGGTGGATGGGTCCCATACAGAAGATGCATATTCTAGTATAGGTCTCGCCAATGAGACGTGCCATTTTAGTTTTACATCTGTATTACATTTGTAAAAGTTCTTGTTTATAAAAACTAAGGTTTTGTTTGATTTTGTCATAACTTTATTGACAAGGAGATTCTATGAAGGAAATATTTATAATTTATTTGTTCTTTTTTCTTTGTTACTCTGGATGGAAAGACATACTACAGTTAGCTTCCCATTTTCTTACTTTATCCACACCATTTTGTAAAATGTTGCTATCTTGTTCTGATCGAAAGTATGATTTGTAATTCTTTGCTCATGTAATTAAATTTGAAACATGTCGAACAAAAAAGCAATTACCACAATGGAATGAAAGTTTTCTAGTTCTTTTCACAATGACTCGACTTCAATTCCAGTTGTTCAATAAATACTCTGCTCTGAAAATTCAAATATTTTATCATATGTATTCGTACTGCCTCAACACCTTCCACATCGCTTTCAATCTTGTATCAAAAAGAGGTTTCACGAAAAAAGTCAAACATACCTGGAAAGGATTGCACACCACTTTGTTTTGCAAATTAATGTACAGTAACATCGTAGTTACGTGTTTAAAACTGAGGTAAAACAGAATGAAATAATGTCATGATATAAAATATACACCTAGCACCCAATGGGAACTGGAGTGTGTCCTTAAATGGAACTTGTTCTTTAATAAATTATCTAAATTGTCACTCCCATATTAATGTAAAGCCTTAAAAAGCGCTTACGTATTTTAAGAAATGCTTTATAAAATGATTGGGGAGAAAATTTTCTTTCAATTAAGATGTAGTCTGTTTACAATATTGTTCTATATTAGTATGCTATTTATCTAGTTTTTCTATTCGGAAAATCGTAAATAATCATTTTTTTTAAATTATTTTTTTATTATTATTTTTTTTGACAATGCTAATATAATTGCTTTTAAAGAAAAATTTTATGGAAATAAATATGTTATTTTAACTCTGACCTTAAAATTAGCTTCAAGCACATCAGATAATAAAAATGTATTCTATGTTTTAGCCAGCACAAGTTTGAAACCAGAATAAATGTACACAAAATGAATCCTTCTCTGTAATAAAGTCTGTTTTTGTTTTAAAAACTCTTTAAAAAAAAAAAAAACACTTCATCTGCCTTCATTTTACATCAATAGTAAATCTGTGGTTTTTTTATCCCACTATTTTCATAGATTGCCACAAACGAAAATATAGTATGAGAAGAACTTTAAACCCGGACTTTTGAAAAAAGGTTGTGCATTTGTTTTATATGCAGGTTGGTGTGTGCTGTACATTTATTTTTTATACAGGGGCGCCTTGGTGACCTTTTATATGGTATTATACTTTCGTGGTAGCGAGAATCAAGGGTCAATAATATAAAACAATCCTTAGTTGCACCAACTCTTGTTTAGCCGATGGTAATATGACTTTAAGCATTAACTAGGCTAAATTTTTAGTTTAAACATGAATAGCAATACTTGCTATAACAATTGGGATACATTAAGAGAACACTGACATTTAAATATAAGATTACGTATAATGGTGGATATTATCGGATCTTGCATAATTAAAGTGTATCTTATGTGAAAAAAATGTATCCTAACACACAACATGAAGGAAAGCTCTTTAAATTTTGACAAATCAAATGTGCATTATATATTTATAAACTAACACTTTTGAAATTTAATGTTATTGACCTGTATGAATTTGCTTCATGAAGGAAGTAAATCGTGAATAACGCAAGCCAATGTTTGCTATGGTGACATTTATTTACTCTAGGGGATTACAAAGTATACGTATTTATTTATTTGTATTATTTATTTATATGGTTTTGTTGGAACAATTGCTTCACAAACTGCCCCAAAGGAATAGATGGATTAAAAAAGAAAATACTACATCATTTAAAGAAAAAAAAATGGATTAGGTAAATGAGTTATATACAGGGGCGTAAAGTCGAGGTTAAAGAGGGGCAAGAGACAGTGCTATCACCAACCCTGGATGGTATTAACAATATAGTTTAAGAACAATTATATATTTTTTTCCGTAACTAAAGCTAAACCAGCAAGATGCAACATGTCTTTTAAACAAATAAACTCCATTTTTACGCCCCCTTCTCCAGGAAACAAACTTCAATATATTACCAAGCTATACAAACAAATTTATATTCGTTATACTTAGGTCTTCAAAATAGCCTGGCTGTGTTGGAGATTTTTTTTCCTTGAACCAAAGTTATCCGATGAAAATGTATAAAAAAGCAGACAAATGATTACAAATTTTATATTTTTAAAAAAAATGATTTTTGGTATATTTTTTTAACAATGCATGTAAAAATTGACAAATCGTGTTATAAAAAAAATTGTATTAAAGCAATATTTCAACAAAAGAACCGTCAGTCATTAATATGACATAAAAATTTACCTTATGTGCTTAAATAGAACAAGTAGTTGTCTGGAATGTATGATCCATAAACTGACCCAAACTAAAAGGTGATGATAAGAACCGATCATGTCTTTTTATGCACAAACTGTATTATGATTAGTAGTATTATTCACTATCATTTTTATAAGAACGAAGACGATGAGTTAAACAATTCTTTTTATTTTTTTCCGGGCAACCTTTTTCCATTTTGAACAGTACCTTACATCAGTAGGGCCAAGAGAAAATAATATGAACTAACCCTCGATGAAATTTACAATGTAGCTCAGCCATGGAATAAAAAAAAATTAAATATGCAAAACCTCTGGGTTAAATTTTAAGCCAAAACCGTCCTATTCAAACTGTGACTTAAAAAGAGCTCAAATTTCCCCTCTAGGCATCAATTTCACATAACTATTATCTAGCATTCTAGCTCAATTTCAAAAAAAAATCAAACCAACCTGAACTAAGCGTGAATCAAAGAAATAATTGAAAACTATCTAAGACATGAAGAAAAATCAAGCTTTAATTGAAAGTAATAGTTTTTACATTTTTAGAACAATGCTCGTATAAGGTTTAAATTTGTTTAGCATTTAGAAATATCACGAAATTTACGACTTATATGTAGGATCTAGTTTCTTCAATGCCTGTTATGTCGAAAAAACATATAAAAATTAACTATTTTGTGAAAAGCTGATAGTGACGATAGCACTTTGTATATAGTGAGATTGAATTGCTCGTCTTAAGAATGAATTTTAAGGCAGACTGAATACTAGTATTCCCAGAAACTGTATATCCTTCCAAAAAAGTATCTTTAAGCATCTTGATTTGACGTATACTTAGTTCATTTATATAAGGAAAAAATGAAATCCTTTTCTACGTAAAAATAAAAAAATTCAATGACATTTTTTTAGAAGATTCTTTATGAATACAAAGTTTTAAAAAGGGAGTATCTGCTATTGTTTGCTTCGTTAAAGGGAAGATAACTGGAAGGCATTTAATGTGTCTTATTGAATTAACGTGAGAGAATCAATGACTCGGCCGTTTCTTTTTTTCAATTATGGAATTTTTTGATTTATGTAAAAATAAAAATAAATAGCATTTGCACTTTTTCATTATTAAACTGTAGCAGATTATTGTTGCTCCGAGAGAGCAGTATTATGAAATTCTTATATTAAATAGGGTAAGTCCTCACTTAGGCTATTAGTATCATTTAAATTCCCTTACTTCCCTATATTTGTCTATAGCCACGACTACCCCCTCATAGTTGTTTGATATAGGAAAGGAATGCTGTCTCGAAATCCTAATTTTGTTGACAATTATCTATGAATATTTTAGGAAACGTTAAGAGCTAAAAACAATTTGCAGTTTATTTTTCTAACCTCGTGGTAAAGCACAGGAATTGCAATCGTTCCATTAAAAAAATACTTAAAAGTAAGATTAGTTTTTTAATTAATTTAAAAAAATAATGCCATGAAGCAATCTTTTAAAGAAAAAAGGTCATTTAATTTACTTTAAATTATTAAAATCGATTAACGAAGTTTGAGGTTTATCACATTTAAAACGTATATATAAAAGCGGACGTAAAATGGCCTTGTGTATTTATTTCCCTTTTAGAAATATCTATTTTTGTCTCGATGTTGGTAGCTAATCATCGTTTCGCTGAAGATTTGATAAATTAACAGGTAAGAAACTTTAGAGATTTAAAAAAATTCATGCATTCAATTAAAATCTTCTCTACTTTTTCTAGATCTGTCTGCATATTGTTACGTATCTAGGCATTGTTACCTATTTTTTTTTTGTTGTTTTCCCTTGACCTGTTGCGGTCGAGAGACGGGTGGAGGATTCCCGAGGTTGTCTGCCCCTTTTGTGTAGTGAGTTTGTTTGTGAGCGGCGGCGAGTTCAAGCCACACAGACCGTGTGACCGGTCCTTGACCTGTGTGTTTTCATCTGGTCAAAAAAATGAGGTTTTCTTGTTCCGTCTCTTTAGAGAAGGTTCTAGCCCTGTCTTGTTGTTGTTGACTTGTCCTGTTCTCGAATAGTATTCGAGAAACTACTAGAGTTGTCTTGAGCTCGACGCGCGGTGGACTATAAAAAGACCGCCCGTATAACGTTGAGGGGGATAAGACATACGGAGACAGCCGAGAGACAGTATCGCGGAGACTGTGCGTGACCCCTGCGTGGTATCGTTAGTGTAAGTTGAGATTTTTCCTTTTCAAGGCCTTGCTGGTAATTGTAGTTATCTTTTAAAACTCTTGAAGTGTAATATTTTTACATGCCATTTTTGTAAAAGGGTTTAGTCAACCTCTCAATTCTGTATTGAGTAGATGTTTGTGTTTTTTTGTTGCTTGTAACTTAATGTGATTCCTTTAAAAGTACTATTTGATTTATATTTTATTAAACATTCAGTTAATATTTTACTTTCCGATTTCTTGTGTTATTCATTGTAAGTCTGTGGTTAAATTCAGACTTAAGATAGTGACACAACGGCTTTTTCTATTGTCACGTTCCCCTAGACAAGCCAATACAAATTAGAATAGATGTAATTCAATTCGTAATACGTGACAATATGCTTATTTTTATATACGATGAAAAGCTCAAAAGAGATGTAAGCGAAGAAAAATTAAAAAAAAAAAAATTAAATGTACATCGTCTTCCTTGGATGGTATGACTTCATTCCTGACTACCAATAATAGTTAAGTTCACTTTGATGTCATCTTCAAATTATCCATCCTATTTGACAACATAGTTCGTTGATCATAGGTTCCCATAGATTTCATTTTCATTCAAATCCGTGGATGACCCCATTGCATATTCATTGTTATTTTCCCCTGGAAACACAAATAAATAATGAAAAAATATATTTGTAGGAAAATGGGCGAAATACTTATAAATTATATCATCTTGCATTCAAAATGAAAATAATAGATGTAGTTAATACTCTTTGATCTATTTTAAAATAATTATCATCTGCAATTGTTAACATTCCAATCTATGAACTTTCGTATTATCAAGTCACAGTTATATACAAATAAAAATGGGTCTTTGAATTTGTCTTCATATAATGGAAGTGATTGCACCAAAACACTTTCACGAGACTGACAGGCCTACATATTTCTGTTTCTGGCTATAATCTGGTCAAGCTAAAATCACACACATTAATGAGTGAGTTAAACCTAAACAATTCGCGTGTGTTTGTGTGCGCTTGTGTAACGGGCTGGACTTACCGTTTTCTAGTAGGCGTTATTGAACAACAACATCTTTTTTACAATAATAACTTTAAACTCCTCAGTGTCAATAAAATGAATTTAATGCTGCAACATGTGATGTATATACTATTGTACAAGATGAAATTTATGTGTTCACTTGCCAGAGACATCCCAATCAAAACCTTGTCTCGCTCATTTTCTAGTGCAATCTGGTCTATCACTTGCTGCTGTCACGCGACCTCTACGAAATCTCGCACTTTCTCAAGTGACAGTTTGTGTGTGGTTTGTATTAATCTATTTTGAAGGTTTTTGTTGGGGGGGGGGGTGTCACTGCTAAGAGACATCAACTTTTGTTAAACCAGTGTTCACTGCCTTTAATTTATGTTTGCGGCCCTTTAGCGGTGTAATGAAAGGTCACATAAGAGAGTATGAAGATTATTAGTGCAGATTTAACAGTCTAGGCTCGTAGATTAAGACGATATCTTATATTAGTTAATTAGTTGAGAACTATAAAAATGTTAGAGGCGAGACCCAAACGATACATTTTATATCACTCAAACCAGCTGGAGTCAGTAAGTAAGGAACAATTTATAATATAATTAGTGATATTTTATTTGCAAAAGATCATGACACATTAATAAAGTATGACTAGGGCTAATATATAGCCAAACGAAGAGAAGTAGGCTGACTGACATACATACATATGTATGCGCAAACTAAACGATGGACGGATGGATGGGGTGATAGATGGATTCAGGGGTGGGTGGACTGATCGATGGATAGATGGATGAACAGACAGATGGATGAATGAATGGATAGATAGATTGATGGATGCATGAGATTTTGGGGATAGATCAATTTAAATCCTTAGTAGAATTTCATGTTTGGGATATTTATTCCGGATAATTTTTAGACTTTTAAGGACTACGTATGTTTGATGCCTGCTTGCTGCAATAGTCCTAACTCACAAGCCATTATTTATAGGTTTAAATGACATAAAAATATATATTCTTTTTATTTAATAACTCGTATTTGATATTACAAAAAGTTCCCATATTAATGAAATTGTTCTCCTGATTGTGTTTATGATAACTACTTTGTGATGAAATTGTTCTCCTGATTGTGTTTATGATCCTGATTGTGTTTATGATAACTACTTTGTGATGAAATTGTTCTCCTGATTGTGTTTATGATAACTACTTTGTGATGAAATTGTTCTTCTGATTGCGTTATGATAACTACTTTGTGATGAAATTTTTCTCCTGATTGTGTTTATGATAACTTCTTTGTGATGAAATTGTTCTCCTGATTGTGTTTATGATAACTACTTTGTGATGAAATTGTTCTCCTGATTGTGTTTATGATAACTACTTTGTGATGAAATTGTTCTCCTGATTGTGTTTATGATAACTACTTTGTGATGAAATTGTTCTCCTGATTGTGTTTATGTTAACTACTTTGTGATGAAACTGTTCTCCTGATTGTGTTTACGATAACTACTTTGTGATGAAATTGTTCTCCTGATTGTGTTTATGATAACTACTTTGTGATGAAATTTTTCTCCTGATTGTGTTTATGATAACTACTTTGTGATGAAACTGTTCTCCTGATTGTGTTTATGATAACTACTTTGTGATGAAATTGTTCTCCTGATTGTGTTTATGATAACTACTTTATGATGAAATTGTTCTCCTGATTGTGTTTATGATAACTACTTTGTGATGAAATTGTTCTCCTGAATTGTTCTCCTGATTGTGTTTATGATAACTACTTTGTGATGAAATTGTTCTCCTGATTGTGTTTATGATAACTACTTTGTGATGAAAGTGTTCTCCTGATTGTATTTATGATAACTACTTTGTGATGAAATTGTTCTCCTGATTGTGTTTATGATAACTACTTTGTGATGAAATTGTTCTCCTGATTGTGTATATGATAACTACTTTGTGATGAAATTCGAACTTCATAGTTGAATGTAACTATTGTTTAAATATCTCTCTATGTTTTCTTTTTCATATAGTTATTTTTGTAGTAAACTAGGTGTAATGAAATGATATGTACATCATTTGTGTTTACACACGTTTTATATGTTAAGTGAAAGTAGCTAATCTACTCCACACACTTATAAGATAACATGTAATACTTGTTTGTCATGAATACACTTACCAATTTTGTCAACGTTGTCGTCAGTGGGTAGTTCAGAAATTCTGATCCCCATGTACGTATTCATCACAGCCTCATCAGACTGTTTGGAACTCAAGATGTCACCCTCAGGAGTTTGGTGCCTTAAATAAAAGACGAACAAATCTTCAAGTAAAATAAAATAGCAGAAAAGATATGTGCCACAATACTCCAAATAATGGTAACTATCTTTTTAACTTGGAAACATTGTTTGGTAGGTAATGCAAACATTATTTTCTTCACTTTAGAAAAGGGTATTAAAATATATCACTTTATCATAAGCATTGATGAGAATGTTTTAATCTCATAAACTACTAGATACAAAAGGAACACTATTTTATCGGTCTATTTGAGTTATACGCCATAACTTTCTCAGTACAGTCGGACCTAAGTCGAAATAAAAGTCCCCATATCGAATTAATTATTAGTTCATGTCAAAAATCAATAAGACTAATGTATTTTAGATCGCCATAATTGCAAAAAATGTTGGCTTCCTACCTTTGTTAGTCTAATTATATTATTATATGGGGCGACATTTCAGAACACGAGTTTCGTAAAACCACGTAAACGGACGCATGTTCGTACCTTAATGCAATCCAAAAGAAATTAACTAACTCTTGTGAGTAGGATGTCTATTTTTAGACTAAATATGACCAAGAAAAAGGAGAGGCAGAATAAGGGTAACTAATCCGGTTCATTTTGCTGTATTCTGTAACGCTTTAAAAATATCTTACTTCTTACCCCCGATTCAACCGAGGAGGTTGGAAAATGTAGGGGGTGAATGGAAAGTTATATACTTTTACGAACTTACTTAGTGATTATTCGTATGTAAAAGAAATTTTGGCTTCTTTTCATATGAAAAATCTGTCACCGCTTCTCTTTTTTGCCAAGCCATAATGATTGCATGTTTGGTCCACCCCCATATGGTCCACTTATGCGTATATATATATGTAATATATATGTGTATATATATAATATTTCTCCTAAAAATATTTTTAAAAATTAATTACTTAAGATATGGGTATTTTATTAATTTTTTAGTTTAATGACGTATTACATCTTATTTTAAGCTTTAGTCAAAATTATCGATTAATTATTCTGTATATTTTCTAAAGAAAACTATTAAAGTTAAATTAATCGATAACAGTACTATATATGTAGGGCTGGTAGCGATTAGCGATTAAAAACTTGTTTAATTATCTGTTTAAATTAATCGATTAATTAACTATTAATTGTCTAACATATATGTATATACAAATAAAAAGATGAAGGAAATCGCAAAAACAAGTAAGTGACTTTTTTTCTTTCAATTCTGTTATTTCTACTGTCTCATACACAAAGAAATATAATATTTTGAACTTTTCCTCAGCGATACAGATCCTGTGATCTGTGCTATTCCATGTATATTGTTTGTTTTTTCAAAATTATTTTTAAAAAGTTAAAAAACTAAATATATAAATATATTTTTTTAAAATTTTAATCAAACTTTTATCGTTTAAAATTATTTTAGACAATTTTGATGGATACAATTTTTAACGTTTTTTGAAACATTAATCGTTAATTTCCGCAACCCTCAAAAAATATTTAATACTAATAAAAAATAGGTATCTGAGTGGTAACTTAGTAAAACAAAGTGCAAGAAGTCATTAGGACTGATGCAGATTTTATCAAAGTGTTGTATTATGACCACTGGAAATCCGTGACCCAACTTCATGGGTCCGATAAAGAGATCACAAATAACAGTTTAAAAAGTTATCAGTAATAGGACTGATCATCTGATGGTCTTAATAAGCCTAAATTAATTCGTTAACACGTTCGCCATTAGATCTTATAATTTAAAATCATGTATATAGGTACTTCGGTACGAGCTATGGCGGATTAAGGGGGTGGCTGAACGGGCTATAGCCAGGGGCCCCCGACGGTTTGGGGGCCCCAAACTTTTTATATTTTATAATAAAAGTGTACAAATGTTTACACGAACCCTTAATAAATGTTATCTATTAAACTGATTGCTATTCAGACCTGATAGTCTTAATAATAAAAAAAACCTTGATTTGATTGGTTGGCTCACTAAGAGAGCATATGAAATATGGATTATATTTTAAAAATTTCTTAATTTTGTCAATCTCAGCTGGCCGTGTGGAAGAGTCTAGGCTCGTGTTGCAAGCGGTGTCGGAATCGATTACAAGTGGAGGAATATAATTTTTTAAAAAATTTCTTTTCACACTCAAATATAACATACCGGCGAACAATTCAAACAGTTATTTCTTCGTATTCGCTTTTTTGTCATTATTAATATTTAGTTACTCTTATTTTAGCAGCTAGCAATCATTTTATTTGAAGGGACACTGGCTGGATAGGGCCCCTGTTTGATTGCAGCCCGGGGCCCCATGCTGTCTTAATCCGCCCCTGGGTACAAGAACGTGCATTGCTCCGTCATTTTTTAAAATTGATGTAATACTTCCTTGTCAAAATTATATAAAGTTACATAGCGTTACTGTAACTGTCTAAAGTGGTGAGATCATTTATTTGTGTTTGAGTTTATGATTTTCAATTAAACAAATGATCCCATAAGAAATATGCGAACTGAAAGAAAAACTTTTGATAGATGAGAACTTTGTTATAACACACCTGTGTACTCTCTTCTTGACGACAAGCGTCACACCAACAATGACGCCTATGATAACGATCGAAGAAGCAACAGTGACTCCAGCTATCAGGAATATGTTTGGTGACACGTTCCCTTATAGATAGAAGAAATTTTTTTTATATTTAAATAATTATTTAAAGAATATAAAATATAATTTTTACCTGTAGAAACAAACGTTGCGCAATGTCATGACATCAATTTGAGCAATTTACTTACTTGTAGCTAATAAAATGGGAGCAATACGTGTGATATTTATAAAAAGGACAAATTACATGATATAAAACGAAATACACCATCCGACTAAATTAAATAACTTACTAAATACAATTAAAAAACTGACTGAAAATCTAAAGAAAACTACACATACCAAAATTTACAACACATATCACATAACCGCAAACACGCTTTACCATAACAAACAACATTTTGGCGTCTACCAAATACAATATTTTGAGATGATTCCCATAAGCTTTACCTGACTCAATCTTAAAATTCCCCACGAAGACTTCACTGCCATGTCCACCTTTATTGTACGCTGTTATATTGTAGTTGTAGCGTGTGTCTTGTGATAGATTTTGGATGGTCAGTTCTGGGGTCAACACGTCATAAGACTTGTCACCAACAGCTATGACGTATCGTGCCACCCTCCCTTTGGACGGCCCAAATCTCAGGACGTAGGTTGTGTTAAGTAACTTGATGGAACTTACGTCGATCTCACCTGGACGGGCTGGTACTGAAAAATGTTATTTTTAACTTTATTTTAGACTAGCGTTGTCAATGTTATTGAAAAAAAGTTGCCCAGTTAACCCTCCCTATTTATAATGTGTACCTGTGTGCCAATTCGGTAAGCCGAATAATTTTCGCCGTTATTACCGCAATATAGTGCACCCTATAGCCACCTGAAATGCATCTCATTTCACACAGCAGCCAATGGCATGTTTCCATTAACTCACTGTTGTGAACTTAAATGCAATAAACACTTTTTTCCCTGGTGTAAATGCTTTCGTCACATTCATGAACTAATTCGTCAGTAAATTAATCATTCAGGCAAAATGTCAACAGCAATGACATGACATTCAGTTAGGTCATCATGACCAAGTAGCTTGAATGTTAATGTATGGTAGACGGCACTACTATGTGGCCAAATCTTTAATTTTTGCTATAACAGTGAAAATAACAAAACGGCCGAAATATATATATATTAAAAATAATATACACGTTTTTTCAAATACAATTATTGCCAGTTTCAGAGTGAAGAAAAGAGTGAGAAGGGGTAGACAAAACAACATCGGCTCGTCTCAACCGTTAGTTCAAAATTGTCGGTGTATTTCAAAGCCAAAGCCAAGGACATTTCTGTCATTAACATCCAATTTAAAGTTAAGCGTTGATGCAGTGTTTTCCTTATTTGAATTATTATTTTTAAATTCTTTATGTGATTTTTGTTTCATATTCAACGCAAAAAACTTGCATCAAGGTACATTACAGATTGTCATGACCGTA
Organism: Radix auricularia; assembly: GCA_002072015.1. Classification (NCBI taxonomy): domain Eukaryota; kingdom Metazoa; phylum Mollusca; class Gastropoda; family Lymnaeidae; genus Radix; species Radix auricularia. The sequence goes on along the minus strand of MUZC01004238.1, from coordinate 31,957 downwards.
TTACATTACCCGTTGACAGATATTTCTTTAAGAGCGTTTTCTTGATTGACATACTGCTCAACACTTATTTCAAGGAAAATGTATAATAAATTTTTCGTGAGCCGAAATGTGGGGGCGCGGTGTTCAAATTGCTGCGGCACCAAAAAATTCTAAAATAAAAAAAAAAATCGGTCACGGGTTCAAACCCCGGTTCTGGCACCCCTACGGGTAGATGATACTCGTTAAAACCTTGGCTGGTAGTTCATCTAGGAGAAGAAAACTCCGAATACAAATCCTCCGCTGCCTTGCGGCTATTCCTGCCTTGCGGAAAAGGCTAAGGGAGTAAACCCTGAAAGAAAATCAGGAATTTGAGCACCTACAGGCGGTCTATACATAAGACTTATGTACATACCGGCAGCTCTTGCGACGCCAATGGCAGCCAAGCTGCATCGACGCAAGTCGTTCCCTTGGTTACACCATTGACGTGGAGAGGGGGGATATGCTGTACGGGCAGCAGCTAATTCTCCATAATACCCGCCCAGGCTTGCATCACCTCTGGAGAGGACACTCCAGCGTCGCCGCAAGGTGTCGACAAAACACGGGAAGCAGCAGTTACAGGTTATAAGCCAAAGCTCAATTGACGTAGAGCTAGGTGCCAGGGGCTGCTTCCGACGGTGGGTAAGACGACCAATGTCTCACTGGACAGCTACCGCCCGCCTCAAACTGGACAGCCCCCAGTCAAATAGGTGCTATCCCGTCATGGCGTGTCTTCTCCACTGGGTGCGTGGATATTAGAGTACCACTCAACAAGTGGGCCACTAAGCCCTGCAACAAGAAATACAAAAAAGAAAAAGAAGACCCCAGCTCTTCGAATCGCCAGCTGGAACGTGAGGACAATGTGTCCCGGCATCACTGATGATCTGCAGTCCATAAACGACACATGGAAGACAGGAATAATCGATAGAGAACTTAAAAGGCTAAAGATTGACATAAAATGCCTTCAGTAGAGACCAGGCACTTCTTCTGGCAAGGCAGACCGAAAGACGAACCTAGACAGCATGGTGTGGGTTTCGCTGTTAAAAACACTTGTCTACAATCCATTAAACCCCCGTCATCAGGCACGGAGAGGATCCTCACTCTAAGACACAGAACAACTGCGGGCCCAGCAAACATTCTTAGTGTGTATGCCCCAACACTCTATTCAACTCCGGAAGAGAAAGACCAGTTACATTGAGCTTTAGACCAGGCAATAGCCAGCATCCACAAAGACGAGGCAATCTATCACCTAGGAGATTTCAATGCTAGAGTGGGGAGCGACCAAGAAGTTTGGCCCACCTGCCTTGGACTATTTGGAAGAGGAAAGTTAAATAAAAATGGACAAAGGCTTCTGGAATTGTGCTGCTCACGAGGCTTGTGTGTAACCAACACTTTCTTCAAGTGCAAGGATATACATCAAGTATCTTGGAGACAATCTCGATCCCAACATTGTCACCAGCTGGACCTCATTATCACCAGGCGTGTACAACTAGCTAGCGTCCTACTCACTCGCAGCTATCACAATGCCGACTGTGACACGGATCATTCCCTTGTCGCCAGAAAAGTACGAATAATGAGGAAAAACTCGTACCACACAAAGAAAAAGGGAAGTCCACGCATCAATACCTCCTGCATGAAAGACCCTGCGATAGCGCAGCTGTTCAAAGACAAGGTGAAGGAAAGTCTCTCAAAGATGTCCCCATGCGTCACCATTGACTCCAAATGGACGCATCTGAGAGACACAATATATACATCCGCAATACAAGCCTTTGGCAAAAAATCTCACAAAACACGGCCTGGTTTGATGAACCTTGGGACGAGATGAAATCCGTCACTGAATAAAAAGGAAAGCTCTTATGGCTTACAAGGAAAAGCCTACGCCCGACAATCTGCATGCCTTAAAAACAGCTAAGTCACTTGCCCAAAAGGTTGCACGTAAATGTGTCAAAACCTACTGGCTTAAGCTCTGTTCCAGTATACAATCAGCTGCAGACATGGGCAATGCAAAAATCATGTACGAAAACATCAAAAAGGCAACGGGCCCCTTGACGTCAAAAGCTGCTCCCATAAAGTCCAAAAGTGGAGAAATTATTCAAGACCAGGCAGCACAGCTAAAACGGTGGGTTGAGCATTATCTGGAATTGTATTCATCAGTTACCACAGTCTCCAGCACCGCTCTAGATGACATCCCAGATATGCCACTCATGGAAGAACTTGATGTCGTGCCCACACAGGAAGAGCTGAGCAAAGCAATTGACAGTCTAGCTTGTGGAAAAGCGACTGGGAATGATTGAATACCACCAGAGGTTCTAAAGAGCGGCAAGACAGCTTTACTCCAACCATTGCACGAGATTATGTCCCTCTGCTGGGAACAGGGCTACATCCCCCAAGACCTAAGAGATGCAAATATAGTGAATATATAAAAACAAAGGTGATAGGAGTGATTGCAATAATTTTCGCGGCATTTCACTCCTTAGTATTGTAGGAAAGACCTTTGAACGCTTTATACTAACACGTTTACAAAACCTACCATCCCGCGTCTATCCAGAATCTCAGTGTGGTTTCCGGTCCGGTCGGTCTACCATAGACATGGTGTTCTCCATACGACAGCTCCAGGAAAAAAGCAGAGAGCAGCAGATGCCACTATACATTGCATTTGTGGACCTTACAAAAGCCTTCGACTTAGTCAGTCGCAACGGGCTATTCCAAATACTGGCAAAAATTGGCTGTCCCCCTCACCTACATTCCATCATCAGACAGTTCCATGAAATTATGCTTGGCACAGTGCAGTTCGATGGAGCTAAGTCAGAGGCCTTCCATTTCAGCAGCGGAGTTAAACAAGGTTGTCTACTCGCACCAACACTCTTCGCAATATTCTTCTCTGTACCTCTTTGATACGCATTCAAGGATAGCAGTGAGGGAATCTGGTTACATACAAGAGCTGATGGAGGACTTTTCAACACTGCCAAAACCAAAACGATGGATGACCTAATTTGAGAGCTACTATTTGCGGATGATGCGGCACTAACAGCATATACATAATCTGGTTTGCAACAACTCGTGTCAAGCTTCTCCAATGCGTGCAAAGAATTTGGTCTGCAAATCAGCTTGAAAAAGACAAACATCATGGCCAAAGACACTCGACCTCCTCGTACCATAAATATCTATAATGAAAACTTGGAGTTTGTGGACAACTTCACGTTACTTGGAATCCAAGGTCTCCAATACACTGTACATTGAAGAAGAAATAAACAGCAGAATTGGCAAGGCAGCCGCAACAATGGCTAAACTAAATAAGCGGGTCTGGCAAAACACCAAGCTAACGGAGAAAACCAAACTGTGCGTCTATCGAGCCTGTGTCATCAGTACACTACTATATGGGAGCGAGACATGGACCACTTATACATCACAAGAGCGTAAGCTTAACAGCTTCCATTTGAAATGCTTGCGCCGCATACTTGGTATTAAATGACAAGAATAAGTGCCTAATAGTGAGGTCCTAACGCGTGCCAATACCCAAAGCATGTTCTCAATTCTTAGTGAAAGACGCCTGAGGTGGCTAGGACATGTCAAAAGAATGAGCCACGGCCGCATCCCGAAGGACCTTCTATATGGTGAACTTTCTTCAGGAAAGAGGAAAACAGGTCGCCGACGCTTGCAATTTAAAGATATCTGTCAAAGGGACATGAAAGCAGCCAAAATACATACAAGTGACTGGGATTGGAAGGCAGAAGACCGATCTACGTGGCGCACAGTTGTCAAAGAGGGCGTCATGGTAGACGAGGAGCGAAGAATGGAGGCGGCTGCTGACAGAAGAGCTAGGAGAAAGGCCAAAACATTTGGATGCACAGAACTCGTGTGTAAAAACTTTGGCAAATACTGTCACTCAAGGATAGGACTGCACAGCCACTCGAGAAAATGCAACCCAACCCAACGGTGATGCACCATAGTCTCGCGAGACGGAAGGATGCCGGAGCCGAAATGTTAAAACAAAAGAGCCGCATTTGGTTCACAAAGTTCAGTTTGATCCCCGTTGATAGAGACGTTGCAGCAACATTTTCACGGTTACCCGACTGCGAATTTTACAACACAGGTAATTACACGGCAACGGGTATCAGGGAGACAGGTGACAGAACTAGTTACGACATATGTCACTTTAAAAACGTTTCATTTTAGTTTGTCTGCTGGCCGAAAAAAAGGTTCGGGAGGGATAGAAAGGTATGCAAAGTTAATGGTAAATAGATGAATGTGAACAATGAGCGTTCAATAACACCATATGTTATTTCATTAAACCTTTAAAACACTAGAGGAAAGTAAAACAAAAGATCAAAGCAAAAATAACACCAAAAAATGATCTTTATTCTGACAAGGAAATTAAGCACGAAGATAATCTAAGACAACGTTCAGATAGACAAAAGGATAAGAATTCTTATTATTATTTCGTATGCAACATCATATTCACGTTTTTCGTCTGAAAGTCGAGCGTGACATGGGTTGCCTAAAGTAGCCAGGAAAACCAACAATCTTTCAACATTTAATATGCTAATAGAAATGCAAGAATCGTCAGTCATCATTTATAAGGTAAGGCACCACAATTTCCAGTATAGATTGAGCTTATTTAACGAATATGATAGGTATCTAAATTTAAATATGAAAGTACATTTACAAGCTGAAAACTTCATTAGGCTGATCACATTTTTGAGAGTTTAGAGTGTTATCGAATGAGTCCATATCTACATAAGAGTAAAGATTTAATTATAATGATCAATGTCCAGAATATTTGTAAAGCTCCATTGTATCAAATTGATCTGTGTAACGGATAGCTCAGGTATAGCAGAGACTTGCATTTCATGCAAGAAAACTTGTTGAATTTTGATTTTATACCATAACAGATTGCGATAAAGCTTTTAAATCAAAATAAATCTAAAAACCATAAAGAAAATGAAACAGATAATTGTACTGCGAGAAACAAAAATCATATGGTCAAATGAAATACAATATTCACGAACGAATTGTGATACTTAAACATTAAAACTAAACCTGTTAAAAATAAACATTTAAACATTAAAAACTAAATCTGCTAAAAATAATCCATTAACCTAAAATGGTTAAATTTTAAAAGTTTTTTACTTGCAACATACACGTTTCCAAGGATAAGCTCTTAGACAACGTGGTGTCATTGTAGTAGCTTAAGCCTTGTATTATTGCAAAAACTGTAAAGCTATATTCTGTTCCTGGTGTTAGTCCTTGTACTAAAACATCACTTCGACTGGTTCCCACTGCTCCAATATCGCTACTGTTGTCTCTGGCTACCCAGGCTACATGATAACTGACCGGCTGAGTTGTTGATCCAATAGTTAAATAGATTATTACATTCGTTGTTTGGATTCCTGTAGCCCTCGTCAGCGCTACTGTAAGAATTGAACCTGATAATAAATAAAAGGACTATATTGTTTTTAAATCTATGTGTTTCCTTTTCCCCATAAAGGGAAGTTAAATCTCATTATCGTCTCAAACTTTCCCCACAAATATATGAATCAACGTCTGTTCTATAGTTCTTAAATATATATACACGTTTGTGTCCACGTAAATATATATACACGTTTGTGTCCACGTAAATATATATACACGTTTGTGTCCACGTAAATATATATACACGTTAGTGTCCACGTAAATATATATATAC
>MUZC01004227.1:484234-496163 GCA_002072015.1 Radix auricularia | reverse complement strand
ATATGTGAATATATTTTCTGACATTTTATTCTCCTAATAATTGATGACAACAATAAATGTAAATTATTTATCGTATTGCGCTATTAGAAATAATTAATCAATTATAAACTTTGACATTCAGATTAACTTTGCCCTGTAACACCAACGCTTTATACATTCAAATGTTTCTGTCAGTAGTGTCAGTAAGAAACCATACAAAAGTTTCTTGATAATTGAAACAAGGATTGAAGTTTGCATGGAGTACACCTGCATTTCACATCTATACAAAAATGTTTTCGCCATTATAAAGCCTGCAAGAGCAGCAGTAATAAGTGAATCTACCGTAAAGAAACAAACAGAAAAGCTGTGGCAGCGCGATGCCTAGAAAAAATAGTTAAATAGTTAAAAAATAAATGAATAAGGAAGCTGAGAATTTCTAAACATGTTAAACCTCGTTACAAATAGTAAATGTACCAAGTAAGTCAGTGCGTGAAGTGACTTCGAGCATGTGGTCTTCCTGAAGAGTTAATTATTGATATCTTATGTTAGGCATGTATATATATCATATATGATATATGACATGACTATCTTTGGCGGTGTTATTGGTCTTAACTTTGTTGGCGAACCCACCATGTTGTGATCTTCTCCCTCATGGTGTGATCTTCTCCTTCATGGTGTGATCTTCTCCCTCATGGTGTGATCTTCTCCCTCATGGTGTGATCTTCTCCCTCATGGTGTGATCTTTTCCCTCATGGTGTAATCTCCTGAGTGTGTCGACTGAAATCTCGTGTCGTGATCGTGATCCACTTCGTGTCGTGATCGTGATCCACTTCGTGTCGTGATCCACCTCGTGTCGTGATCGTGATCCACCTCGTGTCGTGATCGTGATCCACCTCGTGTCGTGATCGTGATCCACCGCGTGTCGTGATCCACCTCGTGTCGTGATCGTGATCCACTTCGTGTCGTGATCCACCTCGTGTCTTGATCGTGATCCACCTCGTGTCGTGATCGTGATCCACCTCGTGTCGTGATCAACCTCGTGTAGTGATCGTGATCCACCTCGTGTCGTGATCCACCTCGTGTCGAGATCGTGATCCACTTCGTGTCGTGATCCACCTCGTGTCTTGATCGTGATCCACCTCGTGTCGTGATCGACCTCGTGTCGTGATCGTGATCCACTTCGTGTCGTGATCCACCTCGTGTCGTGATCGTGATCCACCTCGTGTCATGATCGTGATCCACCTCGTGTCGTGATCGTGATCCACCTCGTGTCGTGATCCACCTCGTGTCGTGATCGTGATCCACCTCGTGTCGTGATCCACCTCGTGTCGTGATCGTGATCCACTTTGTGTCGTGATCCACCTCGTGTCGTGATCGTGATCCACCTCGTGTCGTGATCGTGATCCACCTCGTGTCGTGATCGTGATCCACTTCGTGTCATGATCCACCTCGTGTCGTGATCGTGATCCACCTCGTGTCGTGATCGTTATCCACTTCGTGTCGTGATCCACCTCGTGTCGTGATCGTGATCCACCTCGTGTCGTGATCGTGATCTACCTCGTGTCGTGATCAACCTCGTGTCGTGATCCACTTCGTGTCGTGATCGTGATCCACCTCGTGTCGTGATCATGATCTATCTCGTGTCGTGATCGTGATCCACCCCGTGTCGTGATCGTGATCCACCTCGTGACGTGATCGTGATCGTTATCAACCTCGTGACGTGATCGTGATCCACCTCGTGTCGTGATCGTGATCCACTTCGTGTCGTGATCCACCTCGTGTCGTGATCGTGATCCGCCTCGTGTCGTGATCGTGATCTACCTCGTGTCGTGATCCACCTCGTGTCGTGATCCACTTCGTGTCGTGATCGTGATCCACATCGTGTCGTGATCATGATCTATCTCGTGTCGTGATCGTGATCCACCCCGTGTCGTGATCGTGATCCACCTCGTGACGTGATCGTGATCGTTATCAACCTCGTGACGTGATCGTGATCCACCTCGTGATCGTGATCCACCTCGTGATCGTTATCAACCTCGAGACGTGATCGTGATCCACCTCGTGATCCACCTCGTGTCGTGATCGTGATCCACCTCGTGTCGTGATCGTGATCCACCTCGTGTCGTGATCGTGATCCACCCCGTGTCGTGATCGTGATCCACCTCGTGTCGTGATCGTGATCCACCTCGTGTTGTGATCGTGATCCATCTCGTGTCGTGATCGTGATCCACCTCGTGTCGTGATCCACCTCGTGTCGTGATCCACCTCGTGTCGTGATCGTGATCCACCTCGTGTCGTGATCGTGATCCACCTCATGACGTGATCGTGATCCACCTCGTGATCGTTATCAACCTCGTGACGTGATCGTGATCCACCTCGTGATCGTGATCCACCTCGTGTCGTGATCGTGATCCACTTCGTGATCGTGATCCACCTCGTGTCGTGATCGTGATCCACCTCATGACGTGATCGTGATCCACCTCGTGTCGTGATCCACCTCGTGTCGTGATCGTGATCCACCTCGTGTCGTGATCCATCTCGTGTCGTGATGATCCACCTCGTGTCGTGATGATCCACCTCGTGCCGTGATCCACCTCGTGTCGTGATGATCCACCTCGTGTCGTGATGATCCACCTCGTGTCGTGATGATCCACCTCGTGTCAAGATCCACCTCGTGATCGTGATCCACCTCGTGTCGTGATTAACCTCGTGTCGTGATCCATCTAGTGTCGTGATCCATCTCGTGTCGTGATCCATCTCGTGTCGTGATCGTGATCCACCTCGTGTCGTGTTCTATCTCGTGTCGTGATCCACCTCGTGTCGTGATCCATCTCGTGTCGTGATCCACCTCGTGTCGGGATCGTGATCCACCTCGTGTCGGGATCGTGATCCACCTCGTGTCGTGATCCACCTCGTGTCGTGATCCACATCGTGTCGTGATCCAACTTGTGTCGTGATCCACCTCGTGTCGTGATCGTGATACATCTCGTGTCGTGATCCACCTCGTGCCGTGATCGTGATGCATCTCGTTCCGTGATCGTGATCCACCTCGTGTCGTGATCGTGATCCACCTCGTGTCGTGATCCACCTCGTGTCGTGATCGTGATCCACCTCGTGTCGTGATCGTGATCCACCTCGTGTCGTGATCGTGATCCACCTCGTGTCGTGATCCATCTTGTGTCGTGATCCACCTCGTGCCGTGATCCACCTCGTGTCGTGATGATCCACCTCGTGCCGTGATCCACCTCGTGCCGTGATCCACCTCATGCCGTGATCCACCTCATGCCGTGATCCACCTCCTGCCGTGATCCACCTCGTGCCGTGATCCACCTCGTGTCTTGATCCACCTGGTGTCGTGATCCACCTGGTGTCGTGATCGTGATCCACCTCGTTTCGTGATCCACCTCGTGTCGTGATCCACCTGGTGTCGTGATCTCCCACTGTCAGTCCCCCCCCCCCGGGCCCTGACATGGAGTCTATCAAATCACACCTCCTCGCTGACATTCCCCACTGGATGAAAACAAGCTGTTATGACCGTAAACAATGTGGACTACGCCAGGTCTCGACGTGGCTGAACCGGTGGCGTGTGGGAAGGTCGGGGGGGGGGGCGTTGGACGTCCTGGAGACATGAAAAGATTGCGACAGGGGGAAACAACTCAGTGACTCCTGGTGTGAAGGTACAGGAGTTATCCGCATCAAGTTTAAAAATATGTTTAGCTACATTATTAAACGTACAAGTGGTTTACTTACATGTTTGTTAGGTCCTAGGAAGCTCTACCTGTTTATTAGGTCCTAGGAAGCTTTACCTGTTTGTTAGGTCCTGGGAAACTCTACCTGTTTGTTAGGTCCTGGGAAACTCTGGGTGTTTGTTAGGTACTGGGAAACTCTAGGTGTTTGTTAGGTCCTGGGAAACTCTAGGTGTTTGTTAGGTCCTGATAAACTCTACCTGGTTGTTAGGTCCTGGGAAACTCTACCTGTTTGCTAGGTCCTGATAAACTCTACCTGTTTGTTAGGTCCTGGGAAACTCTACCTGTTTGTTAGGTCCTGATAAACTCTACCTGTTTGTTAGGTCCTGATAAACTCTACCTGTTTGTTAGGTCCTGGGAAAATCTACCTGTTTGCTAGGTCCTGGGAAACTCTACCTGTTTGTTAGGTCCTGGGAAGCTCTACCTGTTTGTTAGGTCCTGGGAAGCTCTACCTCTTAACTAGGTCTTGGGGAAGGTCTACACACGTTGGACTTGTCGAAGGAATACATCTCATCTCTCTACCTTTACACAACGTGATGGTCACACTGAAGACCATGGTGTAATAATCTGGTAAGTAAGGGTAAATGCGTGACCCTTCTCCGCCCTTACCCCCAGGCACCCGACGTCATGTATGGACGGCCCCTTCATGCAGTGTTGAAGACAATAAAATTTGAATGTTCTATTATATTTCTTCAATAATTTCATCATGAAAAACACGATGTTACAAAAAAAAAATTAAAGGGGACATCCATAAATGACGTCAGCGAATGTCGCCTATTTTTACCCCCAATCCCGCTTGTCAAACTTCGTCACAAAAACTTAGACCAAAAATGACGTCAAAAATCTTTAACCCCCCCCCCCCCCACACCCTACCAAAAAACCAATATTTTCTAATTGAAAATAAGAATGTTGCAAATTACTTTATATCATTTAAATATGTATTTAGTGTAAGGTTGCACTCTAATATCGTAACACGTGTGAAGCCATCCAAGACGTCATTAAATAAATTGAAGCAATCAAATATTCGAGGGGAAATTTTTTTTAAAGGTGCGCATTTTGATGTAACGTCATATTTCTTAAACACCCCCGCCCTCTTCACACAGCACCTTAAATGCATGACCCCCCACCCCATAGGTGCGTGACGTCACTTATAGGCTGCCACAAAGAGTAAAACCAATATATTTTTACTCTGGCTTAAAATTAATTTTTTAACCGGTTTTGGGGGGGGGGGGTATACGAAAAATACGACTTTTTTGCGTACGTAATATATGGATGGCCCTTAATTGTGAACTTGTGAGTTTTTTAAAAATTTCAAGGCATTCTGTGAACTGTGAACCATTCAACATAGAAAAGCCTAAATATCAACAAAATTAAATGTTTATACTAACGGCCTTAAATCAACACTTGATCAATTATTTAAATATTTATATTTACGTTCTTGCAGCGGTATGGGGTCGAAACTATGGCGGATTAAGGGGGGCTGAACGGGCTAAAGCCAGGGGCCCCCGACGGTTTGGGGGCCCCCAAACTTTTTCTATTTTATAATAAAAGTGTACAAATGTTTGCACGAACCCTTAATAATCGAAAAACTTGATTTAATTGGCTCATTTAGAGAACTTAGTATAAAATATAGTTTATATTTTTTAAATTTCTCAGTTTGAACAAGTTCTGTTGGCCGTGTGGAAAGAGCATAGGCTCGTGATGCCAGCGGTGTCGGGTTCGATTCCCAGCAATGTAATATAAAATATTTCTTCTTTACAATTACTCAATTGTAACATACCGCAAACACTTCAAACAGTTATTTCATCGTGTTCGTTTTTTGTTTTTTTCATTATTAATATTTAGTTACAGTCTTATATTAGCTGTTAACAATCATTTTATTTTAAGGGACACTGGCAGGATAGGGCCCCCATTTGATTGCAGACAGGGGCCCAGTGCAGTCTTAATCCGCCCCTGGGTCGAAATGTTTACTTTCTTTAGTTGTTACCTTTTTTTCAGGTTGGCTTTCAAAACGTTTTTATTTGTTCATAGCTTGGAGTTGAACTCCGTCCTCATATATCACAGCCGGTCAACACCTCATTATCAGCACATGTCCATAAAGGCCAGCCAGACAGACACATGTGTTCGACATCACACCAAGTGGTGTGTTGTATGGTGTTGGCCTGTGTCGGGTTACACACGTCAAATGCCAATGACCTGACTCGTGAAAAAATCAATGACGTTGTCCTCGCTAACAGCCTTATGTTCTCCCTCACCCACCCCACACCTAACCCCTTTCCCCACTCCCTCGAGGTCACGGTGACACCCATGTTGGCTCTTCTAGCTCCGTTACGCTTCATTGCTTCTCCCCTCCCCTCCACCCTCCCCATATCCCCCCCCCGACATCTGACACGAATCTTTGTTCTGTGGCTCTCGAACCAAGTGAGCGCCTGTTTCCAATTTGAATGCCTGTCCTCACGCGTCATCTCTCGGACCAATTATGGCCTTCTACACCGGGTGGCACACCACCATTACCCCAGCCCATCTCTCACACCACCAGGGCCTGTCCTTTTGTTGTTGGTTTTGTTTGGGTATGCACATCTCCATCAAGACTTTGGAGACAGATAAAAATGCGCCGAAAAGTTAAAAGCAACTCTGTTTATCTTGTACTTAACTCGTCAACACAACCTATCAACCCAAACAACCTATCAACCCAAACAACCTATCAACCCACACAACCTATCAACCCACACAACCTATCAACCCACACAACCTATCAACCCACATAACCTATCAACCCACACAACCTACCAACCCACACAACCTATCAACCCACACAACCTATCAACCCACATAACCTATCAACCCACATAACCTATCAACCCACACAACCTATCAACCCACACAACCTATCAACCCACACAACCTATCAACCCACACAACCTATCAACCCATACAACCTATCAACCCACATAACCTATCAACCCACATAACCTATCAACCCACACAACCTATCAACCCACACAACCTATCAACCCACACAACCTATCAACCCACACAACCTATCAACCCATACAACCTATCAACCCACACAACCTGTCAGCCCACACAACCTGCCAGCCCACACAACCTATCAACCCACACAACATATGAACCCACACAACATATCAACCCACACAACCTGTCAACCTTCACAACCTATCAACCCACACAATCCACAATCAACTCCCTCAAACCAGCTGTACCCGCATAAACTATATATATATATATAGTATATACCTCGGCAAAGCCTTACCACATCTACTAACTTACTAACCCTGTCTTCTCTTGCAGAAAAGGTTTTCTTGTAATTGAAAAAAAAAAAATAATAATCATAAAAACCCCAGGCAACAATATTCGATTTCGAATGCTAAACTTGAGCATGCATCGTGGTAGAAGTTGTTTACGGTGGTAGATGAGAGCTCTTCAACGAAGATCTATGAAATGACCAGGAAATGTTCTTATGATCAAGTACCCGAGAGACGCAAGACTTGGCGGCGTCTCGATGTTTTCATCCCACGCTAAGAAACGAGTTAAAGAAGGAAAAAAGTTGGTGACGTCATGTTTTGGAATGAGCTTGCCCAAACGATGGCACGTGACATCTGGCCCAGAGGTTCCGCCTATGTTGATCGGTTACGCCCTCGCAAAAAAAGGCCAAGCTCTAATAACTCTCGTGTGTCTCAGGGGGCAGTGTCTGGTGGTGTGGACGTGTGATGGAAAACAGGTCCCCGAGAACATGGTCCCCGAGTACAGGGTCCCCGAGAACAGGGTCCCAGAGAACAGGGTCCCATAGAACATGTCCCCAAGAAGAGGGTCCCCGAGAACAGGTCCCCGAGAACAGGGTCCCTGAGAACAAGGTCCACGAGAACAGGTCCCCGAGAGCAGGGTCCCCGAGAACAGGGTCCACGAGAACAGGGTCCCTGAGAACAGGTCCCCGAGAACAGGGTCCCTGAGAACAGGGTGCCCGAGAACAGGGTCCTCGAAAACATGGTCCCCGAGAACAGGGTCCTCGAAATCATGGTCTCTGAGAACGGGGTCCTCGAAAACAGGGTCCCTGAGAACAGGGTCCCCAAGAACAGGGTCCCTGAGAACAGGGTCCTCGAAAACATGGTCCCTGAGAACAGGGTTTTGAGAACAGGGTCCTGATAACAAGGTCCATAGAACAGGGTTTTTGAAAACAGTTTTCCTGAGAACAGGATTCATGAGAACATGGTCCCCAAGAAATTGGTCCCTGAGAACAGGGTCCCTGAGAACATGGTCCCCAAGAAATTGGTCCCTGAGAACATGGTCCCCAAGAACATGGTCCCTGAGCACAGGGTGCTCTAAAACAAGGTCCCTGAGAACAAGGTTTTTGAGAACATGATCCCTGAGAACATGGTTTTTGAGAACAGGGTCCTGAGAACAGTGTCCTGAGAACATGGTCCCTGAGAACAGGGTTTTTGAGAACAGAGTCCTGATAACAGGGTCCTTAGAACAGGGTTTTTGAGAACAGTTTTTCCGAGAACAGGGTCCCTGAGAACAGGGTTTTTTAGAACAGTTTTTCCGAGAACAGGGTCCTCAGAACAGGGTTTTTGAGAACAGTTTTCCTGAGAACATTGTCCCTGAGGACCGCCCCAAACCTTCTCGAAAAAAAATAAACCAACTTATCCATTCGGGTTGGTTGAAGAGGGTGACTGGTCAAAACATCCCCGTACAAAATGGCCCCGACATTTTTTAATTTAAAAAATTAACTTTTTTGTTGCAATATTAGCTTTTGTCAACTTTTTCACATTTAAAAAAGTCGTTATATTGTAAAATTAATTCTTGTGATGTGATTATATTATTTCTTGTCAGCTGAACCTGACACTGAATCGATGAGTAAAAATACAAATATAATGTGTGATTGTACTTTCTACTGTCATTTAGTCAAAAGGTAGCTTTGTCGGGGCCGTTATGTCGGAGCCGTTATGTCGGAGCCCATTTGTCGGGGTAGTTATGTCGGAGCTCATTTGTCGGGGTAGTTATGTCGGAGCCCATTTGTCGGGGCTGTTATGTCGGAGCCCATTTGTCGGGGTCGTTATGTCGGAGCCCTTCTTCTTCTTCTGCTTTCTCAAAATCTTTTTGAAGGAGGATTTAGATCACAAGCCCTATATCCGTGATGTACTGCGCTGTGGCTGTCAATTGGTTTAGTCCACCATACAGTTTATCGTGGAGGGTAACTTCCTGGGGCCAACTGGCCGCCCGGGTGTGGAGGTACAGAGTCCAGTTTTGCAGCACATGTTCCGCGTTCTCTGCAGCTGTTACGCGGGGGCACTTTTCGGCTTCTCCAATTCGAAGTTTGCGGAACAAGTGCTGCCTAAGTTTGTTGTGGCCCGTCCTAAGCCTGAATATGATGTTCTGAGATTGGCGGGGGAGTTTAAAGAATGCATCGCCCTCTGGATGGTTGACTCTCAGCTCTGATGTCGGAGCCCATTTGTCGGTGAACCGTTAGAGAACGATGATGTACGCGAAGTCACTTTTAGAAGGGCCGTTTATAAATAAGGTATCGTGATCTTGGCCTATCTATAAACCCCTTTCATCAAACTTCGTCACAAATTCGTGACCCCCTCCCCCCAGACCCTTGACGTCATATTTGAACGGCCCCTTAACAACACCAGCCCCAAATAGTTTCTTGCCGTAATACATGTAGTACGTGATATTTGACTGCTTAGAGTAGGTCAAAACTTGGTCACGTGATTCAAACGTTTGACCGTGTCCGACAACCAGAGGAACGATCTCAGCCCTATACATGGCCCCCCCTTAACCTCGTAACGGACTCTGCCAGGCCCGCTCCACATCGTCCTACACATCCTTTGACAAGTTTCCTGTTTAAGGGATGCATACTTCTGGTGTAATTAACTCCTAAGTACTGCCACTAATGTACTCATAAGTACTGTCACTAGTGTACTCATAAGTACTGCCACTAGTGTACTCATAATAATTTACTCTAGTGTACTCATAAGCACTACTACTAGTCCTACACTTAGTAAAATTTTTGGGCCTATAATTGCATCAATGTTTGTGTTATTCAAATGTTCCAGACCTTATGGACAACGGTTGCGGGGTGGGGAGGGGATGGGGGATTGGGTTTGCGTCCAGTTCACTGTGACATATGGGCGCCTCTTGCGTTCATTCCACGTGTACTCGTCAAATGTCTCTTTAAGGGCTGTCCTGACCTAATTTGAACTCCTCTCATTAAAAAAAAACACCTTCAGATTTCTTTTCCTCTCTCATCCTTGCCTTAACTTTCTCCCCGTCTTTAAGCGCTACAACCCGTCGATAAAATAAATTGGACATGCCAATATAGAACAAAAAGACAATCACATGCAACTCTTAGATAGACATAAGGATAAAAATAACTTTCTTATTCCGTACCCAAGAACAAACAAATTCTCGCTCTTCCGGGCGGAATTCGTCCGTAGTGTGAATCTCCTGAAGAAACCAACACCCTGTCAATATTTAACACTAATAAAAATGCAAGGATAGGCATAAACCATGGATAAGTGTAAGAAGCTATAATCTTCTGTTTAGAAGGAGCGCCTGTAACAGATCAGATTGAGAAACAAGTGGGCATAATTCATATTTAAAGGGAGGTAGGCACAAACTTAGAAGAGATCGTGTAGCAAACATTGTTACATTTCAACAGTCACTAAAACAATTAGCTATCCAAATCATCCTAGAGTCTATAGCTAAATTGTGCTGACCCCCTTCTCCTTTATCTATAGCTAACCCAGCTCCTGTAATCAAGCTAAACCCTAAATTGATCTAGCTTATTCTTCCATTAATGTAGCTTAAACTTACAATAATTTAGGTCAATCCTACACAATTACTCTGGCTAAGCCTTACATCGATCTACGTACACCTTCTATGAAGGCTCACATTAAATCTTAAATAATTCAGCTGAACCCTATTTCCATATTAATCTATAGGCAGGAGCGGCGTTTGAGGGTGGCAACTGGGGCGACCGCCCCAGGCCCCGCGCTTAGGTAGGCCCCGCGTTTCGGTCCTGAACATGTCTCGTCCTGGTTAATAGCCTATACATGTAGAACCAGGGGCGGATTAAGACTGCATGGGTCCCCGGGCTGCAATAAAACGGGGGCCCTATCCAGCCAGCGTCACTTAAAATAAAATGATTGTTAACAGCTATTATAAGACTGTAACTAAATATTAATAATGAAAAAAAAATAAACACACACGAAGAAATAACTGTTTGAAGTGTTAGCGATATGTTACAATTGAGTGTGGAAAGAAAAATTTATTGTCAACTGCTGGGAAATCGAACCCCACACCGGTTGCATCACGCGCCTGTGCTCTCTCCACAAGGCCAGCGGAACTTCTGTAAAATATGAAATTTGACAAATATAAACTATACTTTATACTATGTTCTCCAAGTGAGCCAATTAAATTACGTTTTATCGATTATTAACACTATCAGGCACTGTTGCAAAGTTGTGGGAAATTTCCCGAATCGTGGGAATTTTTGAGCCAGATTTTAAAAAATGGGGATGTGGAAATTTATAAGGATTTTGCCTAAAATATGGGATATTTTTTAGATTGACAATTTAAAAAAAAAATAAATACATTCTTGAATAAAAATAAAATAATTTGAAACATGCTCATTTAAAAAAAGAAATACTTTTTTGTGTTGGTGGGAGGCTCTTTGACGTCATATGTTTATTTTTAGCGTGTCTAGGTTTTTTTATTTTGGATCTAGTTTTTTTTTCCTGACGTTTTGGCTAGGTTTCCCCAATATTGTTACTGACTGTAGACAGTTTAAGGTTAGATTGTGTAAATCAGGGGCGGATTAAGACTGCACGGGGCCCCGGGCTGCAATGAAACGGGGGCCCTATCTAGCCAGCGTCGCTTAAAATAAAATGATTGCTAACAGCTAATATAGGACTGTAACTAAATATTAATAATGAAAAAAAATAAAAATAAACAAACACGAAGAAATAACAGTTTGAAGTGTTTGTGGTATATTACAATTGAGTGTGAAAAGAAAAAAATTATCTGCCACTGCAGGGAATCGAACCCCATACCGGTTGCATCACGCGCCTGTACTCTCTCCACACGGCCTGCGGAGCTTGACTAAAATGAGAAATTTTTAAAATATAAACTATACTTCATACTATGTTCTCTAAGTGAGCCAATTAAATCACTTTTTATCG
>MUZC01004227.1:458213-478119 GCA_002072015.1 Radix auricularia | reverse complement strand
CCCCCCGCCAAGTTTACTCGTACGCTAGGCTACACCCGCCATTAAGCGGTATGTATGTGACAGTCCATGGGTCAGAGTCTTGATGTTGTCCAGCGCTAGTAACGATCGTCCACTCCACGGGGCTCTCTTTCTCCAGGCGCTCGCCTTTGAACACTTGTTAGCGAGGGGAAGATGTTTATCCTTTGGTCCAAAGTGCTCAGTTTTTGGTACAACAGTACAGCTCAGTTTTTGGTACAACAGTACAGCTTAGTATTTGGTACAACAGTACAGCTTAGTATTTGGTACAACAGTACAGCTCAGTTTTCGGTACACTAGTACATCTCAATTTTCGGTATTACAGTACAGCTCAGTATTTGGTACAACAGTACAGCGCAGTTTTCGGTACATCAGTACAACTCAGTATTTGGTACTACAGTACAACTCAGTATTTGGTACAACAGTACATCTTAGTTTTCGGTACACTAGTACAGCTCAGTATTTAGCAGAGCTTGTTTGTGCTTGGTTCAGCAGAACTCATGTTTGGCACAACAGTACAGAGCTTTACCAGTTGTACAATGACCTACACATAGTCACAACAGTAAATTTAAAAAGAAAAGCAAAATATATAGAAAGGATGCCGGCATATAGAGCAGCAAAACTGATAAACAGGCAGAAACTGGTGGCACACGACTCACAGATCGCCCAAGGTTGCGATGGATCGACGATGTAGAGAGGAACTACACCAGTTGGATATCCGCGCATGGAGGTGGAAAGCTGTGGATCAAATGAAAGCGAAGGAAGTGGTGAAGCAGGCCAGGGCCCTACATGAGCTGTAGTGCCACTGTTGATGATAATGCGTCTTTTTAAATTTACTTTCTCTCTGCATTCCACAGTTTTTGCCGCCGTATGGACACCTCTTCTGTTGCAATAATATATAGAACTTTAATGGCCCTTCAGTTGCACTCACTAATATTGGGATTTGGCTCATAGTTGCACTCACTAATATTGGGATTTGGCTCATAGTTGCACTCACTAATATTGGGATTTGGCTCATAGTTGCACTCACTAATATTGGGATTTGGCTCATAGTTGCGCTCACTAATATTGGGATTTGGCTCATAGTTGCACTCACTAATATTGGGATTTGGCTCATAGTTGCACTCACTAATATTGGGATTTGGCTCATAGTTGCACTCACTAATATTGGGATTTGGCTCATAGTTGCACAACAATCAGAAAAATAATTGTAACAGATCGGTGTCTGGAGTTAGCCGACTGAAAGCCCAGATTTCATTTTAAACGAGTTTGCTCCACCGATGTCCCAGATGGTAACAGGTGACCGGTTGGCATGTCCAGTCTACCTTGATAAAGACTAATGGAACCAGTGGACTAGTTAGCGACCATTGATCGGCAGTCAGGTGTAACAAAAACCATGGGGTGAAAACTAACAACCTGGGGAGTTTCCATAACGTTTAACGTCTCTATTAGCCGGTACGCCAATTGTAGAGCCCGATACTTGGTGACATGGGACCATTGTGGTGGTCATGGTCATTCGAGGCCGGACTTGGGCGTCTGCTGTGACGTCGTTGGTCAATAAACTACGTTAACGCTCGTTAGTCAATGGATCGTTACATGCCGCTGTGGGCACTGGTCACTTTAACGTTCGTTGCTGACGTGAACACATGCCATGAAAAATTCAAGGGTTCAAAAAGGCATTTCTTCCTATAATTGGACTCCTAGACAAGTCCGTTGTAACGGCCTGTGATTAATGATTGAAGAATCGACCCAGAGCGAATCCCCGAGCTTTGTCAATTATGACAACTTCTGTTTAAATGTGTCGTCTTTTAAGCTTAGTCAAACAAGAGATGCGGTTTGTTACATTGTTTTGTTGGGGAAATAATAATTCTATCTTTATTTTGTTATTATCGGCCTATTGTATTAATGGATGGTTAGATTTCAAGGAAAACGTTTTTACTTTTTTCTCAAGTATTAGATCTATTAATATATTTTATTTTATTCTATTACAAATGCATGGCAAAAGCTTAACACTGAGCGTTTGTTGCCGATGTTATTTCAGTCTAACATATACGAATCACACTCGCTAAAATATCGGCTGAACATTTGTGAGTCTTTCATTCACTATTGTAAATAAATAAATAATTCGTTATATCACAAGAACTATGACCGATCCCCCCCCCCCCGAGATATTCTAAACATCACACGAGTAAAACACTTAGTCAAAGTCGCAAACATTGTACGACACTGACAAAGGTGAGAAACAAAATGATAGCGTGCAGTGCAGTTTCCGTCTGATGTCTGTCGGCTTGTCGTGCGTCTTGGTGTCTGAACAGACATGGGCAAGATCCCTGGGATCGTGTTGTAGTAGGGACATGATCCCTGGGATCGTGTTGTGTTGTAGTAGGGACATGATCCCTGGGATCGTGTTGTGTTGTAGTAGGGACATGATCCCTGGGATTGTGTTTTAAGAGGGTCGAGATCCCCGGTAATCTGTAGTGTAACCCAGATGTTTAGGATACTATTATACACAAGTATATTCTCAAATCTATTGAAAAGTCTGGGTTATCTATTTCGCGCTGACACAGACTGAACAGGAAATCATGACTTTTTATAACTATCAATTGTTATCTCTAATTGATGTCTTGAATCAGCGAGCGTTCAAGTGTCACTGTCCCTATTCTCTATATAAATTTTTTCTCAGAAATCATTTGACCTACTTATTTCTTATCAACTGAAACAATTTTAATGATTATAATTACATGTGCTTAAAAAAATCAACAATGAAATGCATCTCTGTGAAAACTAATAAAAAACGAGATCTCAATAACAAAGAACAATGATTGATACAGCAGCCTTCATCTTCCCATTGGATTAATAATTCATCTGTTGAGTTTTACCACCGCTAAGTTTACCCGCCGGCAGCTGACGTGAGACTACTTTCTGGTCCCGCGCATTAATCTGCATACGTCTGGTGTATTTAGGACTGGATAAACGTCTAAATGTCTCATCATTTATGTGTTGTTGTTTTTTTTCGTTTGTACGTGTATAATAAAGTGGAAAGATAACCTATTGATTTTTGTAAAAAGAAGTAGATGCCGTCAGGAGTTGAGCACTGTTTGACACGGGGCCACATAATATCATGGATATAGACGACTCCAACTTCCACCAGCACAAGAGTAATTCTCAACCACATAGAATCTGTAGAAATAAGTTCACCGTGATACTAATGAACCCACAGTACTCACTGTCACAGCCCACTGTACTCACTGTCACAACCCACTGTATCACTGTCACAAATCCACTGTACTCACTGTCACAACCCACTGTATCACTGTCACAAATCCAGTGTACTTAGTGTCACAACCCATAGTACTCACTGTCACAACCCACTGTATCACTGTCACAAATCCACTGTACTCACTGTCACATATCCACTGTACTCACTGTCACAAATCCACTACTCACAATCACAACCTGTACTCACTATCACAACCCACTGTACTCACTATCACAACCCACTGTACTCACTATCACAGCCCACTGTGCTCACTGTCACAACCCACTGTACTCACTATCACAACCCACTGTACTCATTATCACAACCCACTGTACTCACTATCACAACCCACTGTACTCACTGTCACAAATCCACTGTACTCACTATCACAACCCACTGTACTCACTATCACAACCCACTGTACTCACTATCACAACCCACTGTACTCACTATCACAACCCACTGTACTCACTATCACAGCCCACTGTACTCACTATCACAACCCACTGCACTCACTATCACAACCCACTGTACCCACTGTCAAAAATCCACTGAACTCACTGTCACAAATTCGCTGTACTCACTGTCACAAATCCCCTGTACTCACTGTCACAAATGCACTATATTCACTGTCACAAAGCCACTGTACTCACAGTCACAAACCCACTGTACTCACTGTCACAACCCACTGTACTCACTGTCACAACCCACTGTACTCACTGTCACAACCCACTGTCTTCACTATCACAACCCACTGTACTCACTATCACAGCCCACTGTACTCACTGTCACAAATCCACTGTACTCACGGTCACAAATCCACTGTACTCACTGTCACAAATCCACTGTACTCACTGTCACAAATCCACTGTACTCACTATCACAACCCACTGCTCTCACTATCACAGCCCACTGTACTCACTGTCACAAATCCACTGTACTCACTATCACAATCCACTGCACTCACTATCACAACCCACTGTACTCACGGTCACAACCCACTGTACTCACTGTCACAAATCCACTGTACTCACTGTCACAAATCCACTGTACTCACTGTCACAAATCCACTGTACTCACTGTTACAAATCAACTATACTCACTGTCACAAATCCACTCTAATCACTGTCACAAATACACTGTACTCACTGTCACAAATCCACTGTACTCACTGTCACAAACCCACTGTACTCACTGTCACAACCCACTGTACTCACTGTCACAAATCCACTGTACTCACTGTCACAAATCCACTGTACTCACTGTTACAAATCAACTGTACTCACTGTCACAACCCACTGTACTCACTGTCACAAACCCACTGTACTCACTGTCACAACCCACTGCACTCACTGTCACAAATCCACTGTACTCACTGTCACAAATCCACTGTACTCACTGTTACAAATCAACTATACTCACTGTCACAACCCACTGTACTCACTGTCACAAACCCACTGTACTCACTGTCACAACCCACTGCACTCACTGTCACAAACCCACTGTACTCACTGTCACAACCCACAGTACTCACTCTCGCCACAGACCAGATCTCCTGAATCTAGGTCTACTGTCCATACCAGACCCGCCGCTACCCTTGATACGACCCGAGAGCTAATAATAGCCTGTTTACAGCCAGTGAAATGTACAACTATCCGTGTAAAGGGATACGTGTGTGTGTTACTCACGGAGCCTATCATTTTGCCAGCTACTCGCTTAATTTCGATGTGATGCCCCGCTGCTTCAATTAGGCAGTTGATTCTTATCTTAATGACTTAATTATGCTAAATGGCCAAATAAACACAGGCCAAATTTCCGCTCATCCTTTTTTTTTTTTAAATCTGCAATTTGAAAATCTAAATAAAACAAAAGCTAAAAAACGTGGGACTCACATATATCAATATTTCAACCATTACACAACAGCTAGCGTAAATAAACGTTGATTAGTTTTAAAAGAGCCGTCTTGTTAATGGCAGTTCATCAAAGAAATATCTCACGTCAAAACGACATTTTTTTTCGTGTGATTAAACTCCACGTTTTTCCTCCTGGAAGCGAGGAAGTTCTACAGCGATATAAACCATTGATAGGTTCAGTGGATGGCGCAAGGACTGACATTAAAAGTTGATTTGGCCTCTAGGCCACTCGTTGAGCCTGTATTAACTAGATGGCCAGCCCTGTCCTAACTAGATGGCCAACGCTGTACTAACTACATGGCCAACCCTTTACTAACTACATGGCCAACCCTGTACAAAATACATGGCCAATCCTGTACCAACTACATGGCCAACCCTGTACCAACTACATGGGCAACCCTGTACTAATAACTACATTGCCAATCTTGTACTAACTACATGGCCAACTCTGTACTAACTACATGGCCAACCCTGTGCTAACTACATGGCCAACCCTGTACTAACTACATGGCCGACCCTGTACTAACTACATGACCAACCCTGTACATGGCCAACCCTGTACATGGCCAACCCTGTACTAACTACATGGCCAACCCTGTGCTAACTACATGGCCAACCCTGCACTTACTACATGGCCAACTCTGTACATGGCCAACCCTTTACTAATAACTACATGGCCAACCCTGTACATGTCCAACCCTGTACATGGCCAACCCTGCACTAACTACATGGCAAACCCTGTACTAACTACATGGCCAACCCTGCACTTACTACATGGCCAACTCTGTACATGGCCAACCCTTTACTAATAACTACATGGCCAACCCTGTACATGTCCAACCCTGTACATGGCCAACCCTGCACTAACTACATGGCCAACTCTGTACTAACCACATGACCAACCCTGTACTAACTACATGGCCAACCCTGTACTAACTACATGGCCAACCCTGTAATAACTACATGGCCAACACTGTACATGGCAAACCCTTTACTAACTACATGGCCAACCTGTACTAAGTACATGGCCAACCCTGTACTAACTACGTGGCCAACCTTGTACTAACTACATGGCCAACCCTGTACTAACTACATGGCCAACCCTGTACATGGCCAACCCTGTACTAACAACATGGCCAACACTGTACTAACTACATGGCCAACCCTGTACTAACTACATGGCCAACCCTGTACTAACTACATGGCCAACCCTGTACTAACTACATGGGAAACCCTGTACTAATAACTACATTGCCAACCCTGTACTAACTACATGGCCAACCCTGTACATGGCCAACCCTGCACTAACTACATGGCAAACCCTGTACTAACTACATGGCCAATCTTGTACTAACTACATGGCCAACTCTGCACTAACTACATGGCCAACCCTGTGCTAACTACATGGCCAACCCTGTACTAACTACATGGCCGACCCTGTACTAACTACATGGCCGACCCTGTACTAACTACATGGCCAACCCTGTACATGGCCAACCCTGCACTTACTACATGGCCAACTCTGTACATGGCCAACCCTTTACTAATAACTACATGGCCAACCCTGTACATGTCCAACCCTGTACATGGCCAACCCTGCACTAACTACATGGGAAACCCTGTACTAACTACATGGCCAACCCTGTGCTAACTACATGGCCAACCCTGTACTAACTACATGGCCGACCCTGTACTAACTACATGGCCAACCCTGTACATGGCCAACCCTGCACTTACTACATGGCCAACTCTGTACATGTCCAACCCTGCACTAACTACATGGGAAACCCTGTACTAACTACATTGCCAACCTGTACTAAGTACATGGCCAATCCTGTACTAACTACATGGCCAACCTTGTACTAACTACATGGCCAACCCTGTACTAACCACATGGCCAACTCTGTACATGGCCAACCCTGTACATGGCCAACCCTGTACTAAATACATGGCCAACCCTGTACTAACTACATGGCCAACCCTGTACTAACTACATGGCAAACACTGTACTAACTACATGGCCAACCCTGTACTAGCTACATGGCCAACCCTGTACTAACTACATGGCCAACCCTCTACTAACTACATGGCCAACCCTGTACTAACTACATGGCCAACACTGTACTAACTACATGGCCAACCCTCTACATGGCCAACCCTGTACAAGGCCAACCCTGTACTAACTACATGGCCAACCCTGTACTAACTACATGGCCAACCGTGTACTAACTACATGGCCAACCCTGTTCTAACTACATGGCCAACCCTGCACTTACTACATGGCCAACTCTGTACATAGACAACCCTGTACTAATAACTACATTGCCAACCTTGTACTAACTACATGGCCAACATTGTACATGGCCAACCCTGCACTAACTACATGGCAAACCCTGTACTAACTACATGGCCAATCTTGTACTAACTACATGGCCAACTCTGTACTAACTACATGGCCAACCCTGTACTAGCTACATGGCCAACCCTGTACTAGCTACATGGCCAACCCTGTACTAACTACATGGCCAACCCTGTACATGGCCAACCCTGTACTAACTACATGGCCAACCCTGTCCTAACTACATAGCCAACCCTGTACATGGCCAACCCTGTACTAACTACATGGCCAACCCTGTACATGGCCAACCCTGTACTAACTACATGGCCAACCCTGTACTAACTACATGGCCAACCCTGTCCTAACTAATGGCCGTCCCTGGCTCTGGACCTCGCGCCATAAAGAAATACTTTCAGCCACTGGCTGGTCTCCCCCAGTACGAGAGAACGTACACGGATACAGAATAAAGAATGTGTAAAACTAGCGCGCCCCACTCCACTGACCGGGGGGGGGGTGTCTGTTGATGAGATGGCAGGGGGGCGGGGTAACTACTACCCTCCGCTGCCTAATCCCACCCCACCCATCCCAACCTCTCAACCGGAACGACGTGAAAGTGAAACGAGGAAAGTAGGGTGAGGGAGGGTTGGGTAAACTGGCCGCCGTAACGCACCAGGAGAAAGAAGGGGAGGATGTTTATGATTGGTAAATTATGTATTACCCAGGATTTAAAAGAACTACTTTCACAAGATGTGCCTTGGCTTGCGAGCTCTCGCCTGCATCAAGGCACGCCAAGTTTGCTATGACAACATTTCGACTGTCAGAGATCTTGCGTCAACCGTGGGTAAGGTGTAGGATTCTAACAACAGTGAGCGACATTTCAAGTCAAGCGAATGTATCCGGACGTTTATTGGAGATACATGTTTCTACGGCAGTAGTACGGATTTAAATGGCCGAGAAGTGGGGTAAGAAGGGGGGGGGGGTAACAAGGGTGTTGTGAATTTGTAGAGACTAATCTTGACTTCTAGGAAACAACAAATTGGTGACAAATTGTAGTGCTGTGTCTTATATGAGTGTTGTCATACTGGTCCATTGGGGAAGTCTACTCGACTAACGGAAGTGAGCACTTTGGGGATTTCCCCGACTGTTTTCAAGACGTCCTGTTTTCTTACATTCATTGTTTAGACTCGCAGACTAAGTGATACTTTGTGTATAATGTACAGACGGGCGGACTACTTTTAATAAAGTATCAAAATATGGGTTTGTAGCATTGAGTATGACTTATCTGTAGGCAGCTCTTTACTGATATAAAACCCTATCCAGTAACCACGAAACACAGAAATTGTAGGGAAATATGAATGTGACTGGCTGTTGATGGCTAACATTAGTTTACAAGTGTAGTTTTATTAGGGCTTTGGGGCCGTCCATAAATGACGTCACGCAATTTTGACCGATTGTTACCCCCTCCCCCCTTTGTCACTCTTGGTCACAAAAACTTAGAGCCCCCTTCCAATATGACGTCACGAAGCTGTCACACGCCCCCCCCCCCTCAAAGCGTTATTTTCTATTAGAAAATGAGCATGTTTCAAAAGACGTTTTTGTCATTTTAGTGTGTATTTAGTGTAAGCCTGCACTCTAATATCGTAACACACTTATATCCATGTAAAACTTCGTGAAATAAATAGAAAAAAAAATATTTTAGTGGAACTTTGATTTTAAGAAGCGTGTTTTGACGTGACGTCTCAATTCTTAAACTCCTCCTCCCCTCGTTACACACGTCACAATTGTGGGAACCCTCCCAATAGGCGCGTGACGTCATTTATGGACGGCCCTTTTACCGGATTCAAAATTTTAAAATCCGTCAAGAGGCAAATTTTGCCGGATTTATAATGTGAAATTCGGTTGAAGCCAGAGCCGGCTTATAAAAATTGCCAGATTCTGGAGCCATTATATATATATATATATATTAATAGTATTATTACATAAGTATAAATTAGTAATACCAATAGTATATTGGTATGAACACAAATATCGATAATGAAATTGTATATAATAGCATATAATTATATTGGAATCAATTTTTACTCTGATCTTCTAATGTCTACTTGAAAACTTTAATATATTCGATAAAAGTAACAGTGGGTAAATAAATTCTTATAGAACAATAGACCAGTAATTGCGAACCTATGACACCGGGCATAGATTAAGCCCCTGGATGCAATTCCACCTGGGTCCAGCCACTTGATTTTACAAAATTATAACTTTGAGGTCCTTAAATTAAACTTAAATCAATGGGGGCCCGTGGCTTTAAACCAATCTGCAGCACTCCCTTAATCCGTCCCTGCGTACCCCAGTCGGCACGCGGAGTCTCATCAGCCCGCACGCGACTAAAATATACTTACTTATGCTACTTAAGGCAATTTCTAGTTTTCAGGTTTCATTGGGGGAGTTGGCACTTTGTTAGCAATAAATGTGTTTTCATTGAAGTTCGGGAACACGTCTCCAAAAAGTTTCGTCACCAATGAACAAAAAGGGGCCTTCCATAAATGACGTCACGCGCTGATGGGAAGAGGGGGTCACGCACTTGTGACGATGTGTGACGTCACATCAAAAACGCGCAACTAAATTTTTAAAAATAAATTAAATATTTGATTGCTTGCAATTTATGTAAGGACGTTTTGAATGGCTTCACACGTGTTACGATATTAGAGTACAGACTTACACTAAATACACATTGAAATGGGGAAAAAAAGTCATTTTTAACATGTTCATTTTCAGTTCGAAAATACGGCTGGATGTGGGGGTCAAAGCTTTGTGACGTCATATTGGAAGAGGTTGGTCAAAGTTTTTGTGACGAAGTGTGACGAGGGGGCTAAAGGGAAAAAGGGGGGGGGGAATCGGAAAAAATCGCGTGAGGTAATTTATGGACGGCCCTTTAGCTTATACGCTCCACACAAACTAAACTTTCGTTAAGTTAATGCTCAGATCACTTATACTGTAATCAATTTTACATTCAAAATTACAATGGAGAGCAAGTTTTTTAAATATATTTTTAATATCGTGACCATAAAGTTCTGAATGATAACAGACGGCTTAATACTTTTGAACATTGAGATAATTCCACAATTTTAGCGTTATTTAATTTTAATGCCTTAAAAAACGTATTTTTCTAAGACTTCAGATTTAATATTTTAAATACATATTCATACCCTTTTTAAATATTATTTGTAATCAGTCGGCAATACAAATTTTGATCTTCAATACTTGGAATTTAAATTTATTTAGATCATACTAAGGGCCCATCTATAAAGTAAGTCACGCTCCAGAGGGGGAAAGTGTGTAAGAAAGTGCGACAGTTTGTGACAGGGGGAGGGGGAGAGTTTAAAATGATTAAAAATAGCGTGACGTACTTTATGGACGACCCCTTGTACTTTATAGACAAGTATGGCTTCTAATGTAACTGTATATCACTTATTCTAAAATTAATGTCCCTTCAATCCTTGTCATCATTTGCACAAATTATAATTCACATCGCTATCCTCATATTCATGACAAAAACTACATATCCCCAATAGTAGCCTAATTAAAAAACTAACAACTTTAAGTCATGTTTCCCTCGAACTGTTTGTTCTCTTTCTTCTTTTAAACGCAATTAAAATTAATTAAAACAGTCTATACCTATTTATAAAAGAGAAAAATTAAGATATATATATTTAAGAAATAGCCCGGTAATTGAATCACACTATCAGACCATCACTTGCTGCGCCACTTTAGGCTGACGATTGACCTGTTCCGAGAAGTCGATTGCTTTCGTGACAAATACATGATGTGTAAGTACCCCCTCCCCCCTCAAGTAGCCAGCCATACGTTTGTAATTACATTGTTATAAGTGATTTCATAACTCACTTTAAAAAATACTGCCGATAACCTTATATTAAAGAATAATTTAAGGGAAGGCTCATAATTGTCTTAATTGCCAAGAACTAAAATTAACAGTGTATAATCCGCTGTTAAAAACGAATGATTCCGTGTGGGTTTATCAGCGGACTATATTCCTAGGGCGAAGCGAGAAACTAGGCCAGCAGGCGGTGAAGCGGCCATATTTTGTGTGTCTGTGTGTGTATGCGTGCGATCCGCCATTTCACCTAGCGTTGATGGGATTTTCAATTGGAGCTCCCTCGCTATTTGTGTGATATTTTTCTGTGTGTGTGTCAAGATTTCTACACGGATTACGTGAAAGAGGGCTTTAAAGTTGAAGTATTCAATTAAGGATATATATATTTCCGGGACAGGCTCCATATGAGGTGAAATTTCGATGGAGGCCGACCCGGGCAAACAACGGTCCCGACAAAAGCGTCGAGAGCGAACATTGCAGCTCCAACAGGAAAAACAAACCAGAGAGGAGGAGGAAGCCAGTGGCCAAGATGACCAAGATGGGTCCCCTCCACGATCGAGTAAGGATAAACCACCTCGATCGAAACCTAATAAGATTAAAAGTGCTTTATTCGAAGAGGATATTATTGATGGTTTTGCAATTATGAGTTTCAAAACTCTCGAGGAACTTGAGGTAAGATTTCATTTTATAGACTAATTATGTTATTATGATCTCTGTATACTGCATTTGTAGACGATAAAACTTGTATACACTTCCTCAGCCTCTTCAACTTCATTTAAAAAAAAAAAGTAGCCTTGATTGATTGCATGATAATAATGGCTGATATGCCACCATTTAATAATGGGGCACCCATATTTATTAAATAAAGATTCAACTCAAATAATTGTGCAGGCAAACACTGGCTTTAGATTGATTTCAGAGTCTGTGGGCTGTGGGTTACTTTACTTTACTTGCTCTGATTCTGATAGTACTGATAGATTGTTACAGTTTATGACTGAATAGTGGTGTTAACTTACTTTCATATTATGTTTATGGGACACATTTTTGTGACTTTTGATTAGTGTTATGTGACAATACATTTTGTCTACATTAATTTTAGTCTAAAAGAAATTGTTGACATTAATTTTTAATTTAATTATTAAGATTTTAAATTTTGTTTTCATTAGGTCTAGTCTATAGTCATAGACACTAGTCAATATATTATATATAGTAATCTTTATTGTGTACACTAATAAAAGTTCTAGTGTAATAATTTTTGACGTCTAGACCTAAACAATACAGACAGTACATGATGAGTGTGATTAAATAAGATCTATAAAAGTAGGTAAAAGCGAAGTATGTCGACCGTGACGTCACGGCCATGGTGACCTTCTTTGTTGTTATAGCACGTCCTTCTTTGTCTTTAAAAAAGCTTTAAAATTAAAATTATTAGCCATACCTCACCCAAGCCCTACTAAAACCTTTAATTTTCCGAAAATTCTAAAGCTATGCCTAACCCAAACCCTAAAACCTTCCATTTTTATAATATTTTTAGAATTTATAGAACTTTCATTTCCAGCAACCGGTAGCGTCGTGACGTCACGGTCGACATACTTCGCTTCAGCCCAATATTATTAGTACCCTGTCTATGTCTATATTAATACTATATTATACAAGTCACGACTATAAAGATTGGTTGCATTATGGAAGAGGGCCCAGACCCAAGCTTTATTAAAAAAATAGTATTATAGTTATAGTATAGTGGGTCTTGTGACTTCATGTAGGCCAGGTTATATTTAATATATAACTATAAAACCATATTCATAGTATGATATAAATTCAGGCTTTCATTTAAATAGACATCTAAAATGACAGCTTAATAAATTTTTCTATATCCTATGACTATTGGGTTGTAATTCTATTTTAAACCTTTAAGATTATATTAGGAGACTAGGCAGACTGCTTGTAAAAAAAGATGTCTCCCTTACTACCCAGTTCAATCTCACTTAAACTTTTCAGCACAGTTTATTTTATGTAAGAGATTTATTTTTAGCATTGAAATAGATTGCATTCTATTTTTGATTAAACTATAAAGATATGTGACCCAGAATCATTTGTTAGAAAAGGCTCATATAAATTTAGTGTATTTCATAGAAATGATGATTAGGACTACCTCTGCCTCGACATCTATCATTTCCAAGTTAAAAAGACTAATATTACTAGTGTTTTCTTCCACAATAACAAAATATTTGAGAGTTTTGTTTGTCATTAAATATTAGAAAGCTCAGAGTTGGTTTTGATGGTGACATAAGGAATAAGAAATATTGATGAGTTTGGTGTTCATGTTATTCTCCAGTGTCATACCTAGAAAACTGTTTATTTACTTTGATGAACCATAAATGGTTTCTAGATTAGAAATAGTTGACAGAGTTTGAATAAGTCTGAATTGATTATTGTTATTTAAATAATGAAATGAATTAATTTAATGCCATGGTATAAGTGAGTTTAACTTTAAACTTGAGTATAAAGCCTTTATGAATCAAATAATTTAATTTTAACTCCATTTGAAAATTTTAAATCATTCTGGATAAGCATAAGATTAAGAGTGATTGCATTGTAATTTGTTTTGTTGCAAGTATTTGTGGTGCATCTCACTTGATTTTTTAAAGCCCCCCCCCATTATATTTAAAGTCTTTATATTTCTACATGTGTCCTTCTTTGAATTTTATCTCTAGCTGTTCTTGAAAAGTTTGTGATACATGAGAAATGAGTAATTCCAGTTTTTCTTAACTTTGACATTTTGTTGGGACAGTTTACACATTCCTCAAAGTGTTTGAGTAAGATTATATTATATTATCCATTTCATTTTTTTTTCTTTTTTATCAAACTGATTTCCCGATAAATTTGGCATAAGAAATACTGCAGTGGTCTATTCATTATCTTTTTCATTTTCAATAAGGTTTATTAGATTTATTAATTGAAATTAATTCTTTTTTTAATATTTTTTTTTCTCAGTCTGAAATGTTGTTAAGATGTTTCAATCATCTATGTGATTTTTCTTTATCTCATCAATATGGGTTGTGTTTGACACACATTTCTTTTAGTGTGAAATTTGTTTATGTGTCTTCCTCCGTGGTTAGTTGTTTAAATCCTATGCCTATGTTGTATAGTTTTTAATATTTTATATTCTGGACTGTCCTTTTATTGTTTATTTACATATTTACTTTATCTTAAATATTAATATAAGAGCTCAAATAAATTATAAAGCTACTAAAGGATTTAATTTTGTTTCTGAAGTTAAATATGAGTAGATATTTACAAATACAATTCTAATATATTTATTCACTTAGTCCTGTTAAAACTTTTTTCTATTAAGATTTTATTTTATTTTGTATTGTGGCCTTTTCTTTTGTTAATTTACCTGGGGTTTATTCAAAACACCTGGGATCTAACGTTAGCTGTATATGAATATGTATACTTCATTGTGTTCAATTTTTTTTAAAAAAGCATAATTATTTCATGAACCTATATATCATATATCATCATCTTTAGTTCTAATATTAAAAGAAGTAACCAATCAATATGTATCGCTATTTCAAATGCCAAATTGGCACATAAAGTTCATTGTATCAAGTGGCATAGCTATATAGGTTACTTACTTATATAGGTTAGCCTCCTTCGTCCACACCCCTACTACACGTGTGCACCATCCCATTAACCCACGGGGAAACAACGCACTCGCTCGTTAAATCTAGCGCATCAAGACATCAAAGGAGAATCGATAACGGCCCATAAATCACCCATATAATCTTACTGGACTAATGGAGCTCCGTTTTTACACATCCGGAGTAGACTAGCTGTAAGAGATGAGCTTTATTTTGCCTCCATTGTGAAGGGGCCGTATCACTTTAACAGCATTTCATGGTTTCTCTTCTCTAAACTTGGTAACCACGCGTTTCTTAGATAGATATAATAAAGGGGAAATGTATAGCTTGGTCTAGTGATTACAAGTACTCGCCCATCAATGGCATTATTCTTATTTGACTATTGATAATTATATATATATATATACCTGGCACTTTTTGTCTTTACATAATTACAAATCTATTTTGGTTGTTAATATAACATTGTTTCAAAAGATATTTTTCTTCTACATTCTGAAACTCCTGTGTTTTGTTCTTAAATTTTAATAGAATCTATAAAAGTTATACTCTAAGAAAGAGAATCATGCAAAATATTTAAAAGCTACCTGCTAATTGGAAATACGTTACGTAACATTTAAAATTTAATTTTTTTATTTTTTTTACATATCAAAAAAACTTCATTAGAGTCAATGACTCCTTAGCATTTTGAATGCACACTTTGTGTGTACCTCAATGATGCTGCGAGAACCTCAGACTTAAGAAAAAGTATGTATTAGTATAGTATTTGGTATGCTTGTTAGATATTTATATTATTCAAGCACCTACTTTTTACAATTGTATTCATAGACATTTCATCTCATTTATACAGGGATTAAAAACCTCCTTCCACACCAACTTTTATTTCTATATTCATTTTGGGATGCAGAGACGCCTTTGCTCTCTTTTCACATCTATCTAGCTAGCCTATGTCTGTCATTGAGACGTTTGCCACTGGGATTTGAGTGATAAATTAACTACACCTCTACGTCATTTGACATTTTTTCTTGGTGCCCTGCCAAACGTAGCGTGAAATTTGTTTTTATTTGTTGTACGAGACTTAAGCTTTAGAAATTAAAGTGACAAGTTATATTTCTTAATTTTTTTTAGTGAAATATTAATATTATTAAGAGTAAGTGTTTTATAAAGCTTTGATGCTTATCATATTATTTATTTGATAAAGTAATTTTATTTACTATAAATTATCCTTAAACAATTTATAATATGCTCTTCATAATTTTAAAAACAAGAACAAAAAACCCATCTCTTCTGTTTTATGTAATTTTTTGAATAAATGTGAATATTCTTTTCATGTTCATTCCGTTATAATTTGCTTGTTTATTTTTTCCTCAATAAAATAAATTAAGGGGCTTCTTAAAGAACTCTGGTAATTTTAATTGATATTTAAGCATTTGTGTGTCAAGTTTGCCAAAAGCCATCCACCCCTTTATTATTATTTTTTGGTTGAAATAAAAAAGAATAATTATAAGAATTGGATTTTGGGCCTAAAACGAGGGATATTTACACTTCTATTTCCTAAAGTATATTAATGTGTGTTTTCAAGTTTGTGTGTACTAAGTTTGGTGTATAATGTAGATCCATGCATCCGTTTAGTAGGTAAAATGTTTTACATATCTATATATTATATAGCTCATATAACGAAACATTATGGCTCCCCTGGCTCCAAAGGTAAACATTTAGAATTAGATATTCATTTACACTTTACAGTAAGCTTTACAGAATGAGTCTATACAAATTCACCATTCGGTCTACATGGTAAATGGGAAATACGTAATGTAAATGTATGAGTTTGCCTATTTTAGAAGGTATTTCTCATTTTAGAAACCAAATAATTTTGGCCCCGGTCGCAATTGGTACATGTTGCATTGTAAGTAAGCTGTAAAGAATGAGTCTGTAAAGTTTTACCCTTTTATCTGAAAGGAAAGTAGTAAACAGCGCATAAAACTATAACGGCATTATAGTGCCCAAATGGAACATTATTTAAAGTTGAAACCTGCTTAAGGGTATTGAGATTAAAATTCAGCTGCCAGACCATTACAAAAAAACCTTTAAAAGAAGAAAAAGAAGACCATACTATTGATTATTAAAATTCAGCCGCCAGAAAAGAAAAGAAAAAAATATAGAAGAAACCAAACGGACCATACTACTGGTTATTGCTTCGCTACTTCTTTGGCTCCCCGTAACGTCACGCATTGCTTACAAACTGTCCGTTCTTCTTTTATGACTCTTGCCCTTCATATATTACTGAACTTCTCTCTGTCTACTCATCGACTCGTCAGCAACACACGTATTATCTCTGTTCCTAAGACAAGCACCAAAACATCTGTCGAAAGGTCTTTGGCTTTTTTATGCCCCCAAACAATGGAGTCATTTACCATTAAAATTTGCAGTATTCCTACTACTTAGACTGCACTATAATCACATCTCTTCATACTTTACACTTCACCGTGTGTTTTATTAAATTTTAATTAAAAAATATTTTTGTTCGACATCGTGACGTACGGGGGGGGGGGGGGGGGGGTGCCGAACATCCGAGGGGGGAGGAAAAGGGGAATCATCAGNGTAAAAATGGTAAAAATTAGCGTGACGTACTTTATGGACCGTCCCTTGAGACTTTTACCTAACTATAACCCTTGGCTTCAAACATTTTTCAAATTCAACAAGCCTCCCCTGTTTTATTTTTATGAGTGCCAAACTGAGTCTTCTTTCTACATTGTATGTGTAAGAGCTAGGCGATGAGCTAGTGAGTTTAAAAAAAAAACACAATAGGCTCCCGACTCCAAAACGATAAACTATGCAAATTTAATCGTGCTTTCTTTTTTAAGTTTAAATAAACCATAAGAAGCGAGTCTGTAAAATTTCATCCTTGTAATTAAACGGAGAGTTCTAGCTAGTTTATATAAAAACTAAACACTCTGTAAAGATTTAACCCTTCTTAACCTTTTTAAATAGGCCTGTATGGATTGTAATATTTGTTGGGTACCAGGATAAGCACGGAAGCCGAGATATTCTGTAATTAACACGGTTTATTATTTTTTTTTAAAAAGGAAGCTTTTTAGTGTAATGCCAGTTATAATTTTGAATTACCTAATGACTAAGATTTGATTTTTTTTTTACAGCAATACATTAATAACATTTTACTGCGTTTTTTATTATCATTAATTTTTATATTCATTTTCGTATAGTTATATTATTCTAATAAAGTTGGTCAATTGTTGATTCTTTTATTTATTTAATTTTATACTAATATGCACACTTGTTTATTTTTAGTCTATAGGTTTTTAAATTATTATTATTATTATTATTATTTTTTACTATTGTCAATAACCAAACTCTTTTAACATATTAATTTATGGAAACTTTAAAATGGAATTAATCTAAAAGAAAGAATATCAG
Organism: Radix auricularia; assembly: GCA_002072015.1. Lineage (NCBI taxonomy): Eukaryota > Metazoa > Mollusca > Gastropoda > Lymnaeidae > Radix > Radix auricularia. The sequence continues at coordinate 459,626 of MUZC01004227.1, read as the reverse complement.
CCGGAAAATAGAGCATACTTTAGTAGTCAGAAAATACTCAAATGTAAAAACATTTCCAAAGAAACAAAGAAAACTTAACAAAAAAAACTGCAGAAAACCTGTCAAATACATGAGTGAGGACAGCTTCAGGGGATGGAGAATCGAACATACCATGGACTGTATTGTGACTATACTATAGACTATAGTTTATAACAGGATCCCACGATAGTAATAGGAATATATATATATGCCCCAGATGGGACGACAGGCAATGATGATATATATGTATGTATATATATATATATATATATATATAGGTAGACTACTCGGGCAGGGCACAAAGAAAGAATGACAAATGATAGAGGGGCGAAGAGGGTGCTCCACCAAAACCCCTGAGTAAAACGGCTCAAAGGAAGACCAAGGCCTAGATGATTTAATGTTTGAGAAGAAAAACATTGGTTTGATCATCTGAGTGGAAGGAAATTGAGAGTTTATTTTATGTTTTTTTTTTCTTCTCTGCAAACTTTTCCCAAGTTGGTGCACTACACTTTAATTTGAAAATTTATTATGAAAGAAGAACCTTTTGAAAATACGTAACGAAAAAGAATGTAAACTAATTTATTTATAACCCCTGTATATTTCAATGTTACTCCACCTGTACTAATGCTTTGACCTAGTTATATATTCAACGCTGTAACTTTATCTTACAGTGTTTACCTTTCGCTTTGTTTAAACTTTCTTTCGTTGGATAATTCGACCCTAGTGTATTGGTTCATGAGGTCAATGATCCATATTATGTTAAGCATCCACTCCCTCTCATTCATGATAATTAGTTGTTCACACGTGGGTAATTTAATCTTTATCCGGGCAGTGCTGTCTCGCACATATTTTGGCCATACCCCATAGGGCGTGTGACCTGTTTCTCATAGAATATACTACGTGCTTTGGTAGGAATGCGATGTATCGTTGCTTGTTTCCATAATTGACATTGCATTGTGGTATAAATGTGAAAAGTGAGTTATATTTTGCAACTACGCAATAGTGTATTTGTGTGTTTGTTTGTGTATTAATTTATTTAGGATAATTGAGCCTCATTTATACGTAGTTGGTGTGCACATTTTTAATTCATTGCTTTGTATTCCAGGTACGGATTGTTTCTTCACATTTTGTCTTTTTCAGACTTTAAGTTACCGTTCTCTTATAATGCTTCTATTTTCAATTGTTTTTGTTTGTTAATCGTAAATTGATTTATAGTTTTGTTTTATAACTCGCATCGCACCGTGTATTTCTTTATCTGTTTTCAGTTAATAGTTGTCAAATAATTTAGTGGCGTACTTCTCTACGATCAGACTAAAATGTATTTTTACAGTTTTTATAAAATAAGCTTTACACGGCGCGAAACATCCACCTTAATCCCCCCCCCCCCCCCCCCCC
>MUZC01004227.1:389228-458145 GCA_002072015.1 Radix auricularia | reverse complement strand
CCCCCCCCCCCCCCCACCATTTTGGAGCTTATAGCAAAGTCTATTTATTGAATAGAAATGTATCAAGTTTTAAACCGTTAATTTCTCAGTACGGCTTTAAACTATGGTCTGCAGTAATGTAGAAGAAACTACAGTCTCGTGAACGCAACAGCTGCTGCTGGCTTTTAACGTTTGCATCGTGATTTTATGTTCGGACTGGCTCAGTTGGGACGCGGTGGTCGAGGGGTAGCGCGCTCGACTGCTGTACCGATGGTCACGAGTTCGAATCCACACGAAGGCGAGGATTCGTTCCCGGGCCTGAGGAGTCCCCGAGTCACCCAGCTCTGAATGGGTACCTAACTAGACAATAGTTAGGCGGCTGGGGTAATGCGTGGAACCCCTATAGCCGTGGCCTGTGACCGCTGCATCACTTGCCAACAGATCATCTCTCATGGTCTGTGGACGCAATTATCTTCTGCATAGAAGGAGAGTCTGTATATCTAAGAAAAAAAACAGAAAAAAACACTATATTTTCCCATGAGTGGGAATTTTAACATTCTTTTTCGCCAATTATCATCGGGAGAGTGTACTCAACAAATTCCCAAAGTTTCATGCGTCTACCTTATCGGGAAATAGGATAATTAGTGATTTTCAATTTTTATATAGCTCATCTCCGAAAAAAAAACGTGTTTTGGGCCTGGCCCCCATGAGTGTGAATTTCAAAATTCTTTTACCCCAATTTTTGTCGTGAGAGGGTACCCACCAACTTCCCGAAGTTTCATGCTTCTACCTACACGGGAAGTTTGATAATTAGTGATGAGTCAGTGAATCAGTGAGGGCATTAGCTTTTACTAGTATACATTTCTTTGTCGGACAGATGTTTCTTTTTGAACTTAAATGACTTTCTAAAACCTTTGCTTACTTTTCATTAAACAAAACCACTGGTTCTCTTGCATTTAATTATATTAATACTTCTACTTTGTACGCCAGATCTTTCCCTAATCGCAACCACAGTCGACGGAATAGCTAAATAAATGAAACGGTGATCTATTTGGAAGTGACGATTTTACTTGATAATTCTCCAATGTGAAGCTGATGATTACTTCTTTATCGGGCCCTTAACCCCGAATGCGTTATTGTACTTTAATAACTGTTTGGGTTGTCTTGAGCGTGTATTTTTTTTTAAAAAGTGGTCGCTAAGTCGCTAAACTTTAGGACAATGAAGGTCTTTCATAATAATCCTGAAAATGGCTACATTGTGAAAGCTGCAATATGAAAAAGTGTTTGAAATATATGTTATTATCAATTTTAATCTTAGAGCATGGTTTGTTACTCAAGCTAATTTTACAATTCATAATTAACAAGTTTTATTTGAGAGTCAAGTGTAACTTATTGTAGACACTAAAGCCCCAGTATCATAAAAGATAAGTAATTGGAATGTCATTTAAATTAAGCTGGCAACCTAGGTATTTTATCTCCCTTTGGCGAATCACGCCTGGAATGCCTTTTTCTGTACGTTTATTATCATTATTATTATTTATTATTATAATTATTTTTACATTTTTAATTTATTATAATTTATTTAAAAGTTTCGTTCTCTCATTGTAAAATGTTGAATTAGGTCACCATGTCTCATGGTGACAAATGTTTTTTCCCCAAAAAAAACTTTCCTGCTTAAATTATTAGTTTCAAAAAGGAGTAAATCACTGTACAAGCAAAAAGAAACTGTATTCGATTCCTCCCAAAATTAAAAAAAACAAAATGAATGAATTGTATGTTCTGAAAGTGTACGGATTTAGAACATTAGATTAGGCATACCGACATCTCCCGTAATTGTAGACAGGGGCATGTCTGGTGCGAGGCAAATGTCAAACCAACAGAGAGCTCACTAGGCCAGCCTTAACTACAGGTGTATCCCTTTCACTCTTTGTGTACACATTGTGAACTTTCCTAGAGGAGCCGAGATTGCCTCGGTACAAAGCCTCTCGAGACCGAGCACTGTTAATGTAAGTTGAAGATCCATAACTAGATACTAGATAGCACACGGCTCTCATTCACAGAGTAGAAAATGTCCGAGGTATAACTAAAACACCTTTTTAAAATTAGAATTTTATAGTTCGTGTTTTAAACTCATTTACAGTGAAGTGAGTAAGTGTGTAATTATTCATTGAATGAAACCCCCACTGCAGGTTTTCTCAACAGATGTATCTGCGCCATTGCTAGTTTTTGATGCCTTTAAAAAAACTATTAGATTTATTTAAAACAGAAACATTTTTTAAAATTGTTTTGATTTTCGTTAGCAGATTGACATGTTTTGTGTTGAGTTTCGTTTGCACTTGATCTGAGGAGTTGCATATTTATGATCTTTTTATGAAGTGTTTTTAATGCAGGAAGAAAAGTAAAACTTAATTATTTTATATTATCTCAATACTTTATTTAGGGAATTGTTGCTGGATATTATTTAAATTAACAGAAGGGTCACGAAACAGCAAGAAAATATAGATAAAACGCTGCTCCACTATTTAAATTATATACAATCTTGTTTTTCCACCAAATATATTATTGAAAACAAAATTTACATTTCTATGCTGAATAACTTTCTCTCCATTAATTATATTTAAATTGAATAAGCTTTAGGTTAACATGACTGCTTGCTCTGCTTCAAAGCAAGTCATTAGATACACAGGTAAAATCTGAAAACAGATGCGAGTAGCGAAGCTATCTAGACTGATCTGGGCTCTCTGATAAACTATCACACTAATGTACACACTATGTTCCTTTAGCTTCAGACAGTGGCTTATGCTCAGGTAAAATTAAGTATCAGGCAACACCTTTTCATTAATCTTTTGAACACATTTGTATATAAAAAAACTGAATGAAATTGACCTCGCTGACTTAAGTGAGTGTGATGTTGGTTATTAAATTCAGCTATGGTTGTCAACAACCCACGGAAAGCGGGCGTCTGTTTTATTAGTTATCAAGAAACCGACTATGAAAAGATGTACTGAAAAAGATTTAAACGAAGTTTTAAACAATTTTCATTTTGCAACGCATTAAATGTATTAATTATGTAAACCATTTAGTATATTACAAAATAGCTATATGGTGTAATAATATGCGGCATACGAAAAATTAGCGCGTTATAAAATTTGCATTAGTTTTTTTTAATTTATTTAATCACAACTAGATACGTCACGCGGCTTATTACTTGCTGAGAGTGGACAGAATGGACACAAACAAGCGCGAAGAAATGAAAACAATGTAGGTCTCGAGGCATGCGCACTGCGGTTGTTTTTACCCTCGCAATACCCTCGCTTGCCAAATATAAATTGTGATTGGTCGACCCTAGCAAGGGTCATTCGTCATACTCATTTGCACACGTCTTGTGCTTGTCCTAATTTAAGGCGAATTATATATATATATATGTTTGAACCTTTTGCAGTTGGTACGTTCCCTTTTTGTTACCTTTGTTTTTTTTAAAGAAAGACTTTTAAAAGTAGGGGTCTACCTGATTCAATTTTTATAAAATCCCGGAGTCCAAAACGGATTTGTAAAAATGACCGGATTTGCTGGAGCCGTTACACCCCTGTTTAAAATGTATTATAAGTTTTCCAATCATTTCTACGCTTATATATCTATAATCCAAAACAATATTGAAAGGATACTTGTATTCAGTATTTTTAATACACAAACTGTGTTCATACCCATTTACACTTTTAGCAGACTACTTTAAGTAGTTATAAATAAAGGGAAGAATGTTTAACAAGAAGGTGGAAACCAATGATCAAAGAAAGCAGTACCAGTATGACAAGTTCTCGTCCTTTTTAACTTTCACCACAAGAACTCAAGCCACATGCATTCATAGTTACTCCCGTACCAGCAGTATTTAAAAATATATATTTTTTTAAATTTAAAAAAGAAAATAATTAAGTTTAAAAATTCACACAGCCCTTCCAAGATGGGTTATGTTCAGGCAGGCGCTGCACGAGTTTTTAATGTAAACAAAGGCGCAAACTGTCGACATTCTACCTTTATTGTAGGAGTAGGATTACATTGGGGGGGAAGGGGGGATTAACACAAGCCCCAGTGGAGATGAAGGAGATTACGAATGGATGCGTCTCACCTCTGGTAGTTATCTTCTCAAATGGCTTTCAGCGTGTACAGAAACATTTAGACAAGGGAGAGAGCCGCTTCGTTGAGCACGTCTTACTCTGGTTAAGTTGGATACCTATATACATGTGTCTTTCACTATATACATATGTATCTTTCAGTAGTTTGCTGGCTAAAATAAGGGAACACCTTTTTGAGTTTTTTATCAAAATAATTTAAATAGTATCTCACAGCATCTTGTGTGATATTGTAAGTTAAATTATGAATTTAACGTCATTGCCATGCTTTAATCCAAAGATCGATCGCAATTTACCATTCAAAACTGATATTAGCACTGTTACTGTTAATACTACAGAAAACTACACACATTTTGTTATTTGTAGATAACCTCACTAAAAGTCTGAGAGATAACCTAGTGATCGAATTCTTATCTTTTAAGATATCTTCCTATTTCCTCTGAAGACTCAGTCTAGTTCAACTTAATGTATTCAATAAAGCTGATTAAACGCTACTACATCTTGACGTTTTCGTGAAGACTTATTTAAAAAGTTGAAAATGTAATTTTGACCAAAAAAACCAAAACAACCCCGACTCCAGATCAAAATTACCTGATAATCTATTTCTCAGCTTTCCGAATCTGGCCTATCATTAAAGTGTCAACATTGATCTTTTAGTATTGCCATTCTCATCAACTTAAAGACCGCTGATAATGAACCTGGTAATTATGATATTTTAAGCACATGGTCCATTAGGTTGTCCTGATTCACTCTAATCGAAATACTCCTTCGCATCTCCCCTGCCCCCCTCCCCCCCCACACGCGCAAGCTTTTTTTCTGAAATATAAAAAAGCCGATATAAAATTGCGTCTCTTATTATTCTATCTTATTTTATTTAAATTGGCTACAAACAACTTATCAATGATTTTTCTTTCGTGGGTTGCTTTCTTGCCAGACTATGCTTTAGTGTTTTTTCATTGTTCTGTCTATTGCGTGTCATTATTTCATTTCTGTCACATCTATTTGATTTTCTGTGAGATTGTATCAGCTGTGTCTTGCTCCACTGTGCACTATTAATATGGCTTTCGTATTATATTACACTTACTAAAACTACAACCCACTTAAATCACAATCCGCATTTGATGCCGAACACAATCTTGTTATATGCCGCTTAAATTTTTATTTTATTAAAGCTGTCTAAAGATTTATTTGCTGGCTGAAGAGCAGTAGACTAAGAAAATGTCCGAGAAGCTGTACGTTAAAACAAATGATACCGTACTTCCTTGGTTGATAAACAATATACCATTTGTCATTTATTAGTGTCTAAATGAAAGAAGAAAAAAAAGAAGTGAAGAAAACAGTAGATACTGAAACACACGGTAATAAATTTAATTTAAACACAATAAAAACAATACGGCCACAAAGTGGGATATGAAAAACTAAGAAATAATGTAGACCCGAAAACAATTATCACTTGTATGTAGCTGTCAATATTACATATATAACTCTCCCGCTGCTACTATCACGTCTCATTTATATGCTTGATTTGTTGACCTTTCTTAAATGAAGTGCTCCATATTAGTTTTTATGATTATTCTCACAATACATTTTTATATGGAAACCACGTGGGAAATTAGTTTGGCGGGATATATTTTACACCTCACTCTTACATAAAATACCTTACTAGTTAAAAAGTGAGAGAGCCACATAATCCACTACATTTCTCCATTAAAGCCCTAAATTCCCCCCCCCCCCCTCTCTTTAATTAATCCACAACAGACCTGTCGTGCGTTGCAACGATCTCAGTAATTAAACCACCGGTAAAAACAAAGTTTTTGACTATAAATCCCTTATATATATGAGACATAGCTAAAAGTATTGATTATATTCAAAATAATATGCACCGCGGGACAAACATTTACAGACTGTACGTGACTGAACTCCCCTTGCTGTAAAACGGGGTGGCGGGTGGTCACCAATAGCTTGACTGAACTCCAGCTAACACGTGGATGTCAATAACAGACGGCTCGCATACAGTTACATAGAGATAAACTAAAAGTGCATTAATTTAATTGCTGTACATTCGATCGATCTGAAATTTTGATACAAATCATTGTTAGATGACACGAGTCTGTGTGCAAAATTTCAGCTCGAAAGCATCATGGAAAGTGGGTCATTTTTTACTTTTGTTTTCTGCCGGCCCGACGGACCACGACCGAGGGGGAGAGAGAGATAGATAGATAGATAGATAGATAGATAGATAGATAGATAGATAAATAGATAAATAGATTGATAAGATAGATTGATAAGATAGATAGATAGATAGATAGATAGATAGATTGATAAGATAGATAGATTGATAGATAGATAGATAGATAGATAGATAGATAGATAGATAGATAGATAGATAGATAGATTGATTGATTGATTGATTGATTGATTGATTGATTGATTGATTGATTGATTGATTGATAAATATATTGATTGATTGATTGATTGATTTGGGGCCCCTGACCCTAAGGAATTGAAATGAGAAGTTCAGTGCCCTAGAATTTTAATATGGGCTACCAAGTTTGTATACAAAGTTTGGTTATCCCTTACACAGTAGCTAACACATAACCTTATATCTGTACAGCTCATGTAAGCAAAAAGTGACATGGGCCCCAAGGCCTATTCAGTGCAAGATCTAAAGTTGAAAACACCTCTTCATTTCAATCTGCATAATAATGGAACTATTTGTTATCGATAGTCAAAATCGTTTATAACTGAATGGGGAATAAAAATCTTAAACGTTTAAGAAAATAAGCATTTTGGGCCCCCAGCCTCGAAGGAATGGTCATTTGGAGTTATTATTATTTTAATATTAGCTGTCAAGTTTTCATATACAAAGTTTGGTTGAGATCCCTTAATTTACACAGTAGCTAAAGCTTAAACTAATTTTTTAAAATCTAGCTAATATAAGCAAAATTGACTTAATGGGCTCCGGCGCCCCATGACTGTTAGATTTAGATGAAATGTTGCCATTTACCATCACAGGAGCAACCGTAGCAGTCTCCAAAAGTTTCCTGATGATCCGCTGCATAGTTTAGTCAGCTATAAAGGACATGCGTGGACACTCACATATAAAAACAGCTTATTTGAAAGTTTACACTTGAAAAATATATTTATTTTTTAATGCAGAAGTTTGTATGTAAAAAAGCGAACTATTATTAATTAATTATTTATTAATAAATTGGGAAAACAATGCAAAACATTTTCTTTCAGTTTAATCGCTCTTTTATTGATTAAACAAATTAATTTATTTACCAATTAATCGAGAAATTAATCGTTAATTTCCGAAGCCCTAAATTTAACCATATATATATTGATTTCCAGATGTTTCTTTCTATAATTAAAAGACCTTGGCAGAGATTGGGGAATAAAATATTAAACGTTTACGTAAAAAAGAATCACGGTCCCCGTCCCGAACGTATAAACATTAAAGGTTCAATGCCCCGTAGAATTTTAATATAGACTATCAAGTCATTATACGCCTAGTTTGGTTAAGATCCATCCATTTTCCAAGTCATTTATGCTTGAACAGTGTGTATATATCTCATATAGGCAAAAACGGCATTAAGGACCCCCAGGCCCAATCGGTGCAAGAGATTAACTTTAAAGTACCTGTTATTTGAATCTAAATCATAATAGATATATTTTAATATTATTAAAGTTCGTGTAAAATCATAATTGAAATAAAGTATTAAACGCTTACAAAAATAAAAGGTTATGGGCCCCCGGCCCCAAAGGAATGGACATTAGTCGTTCAACGCAGTTTGGTATTTTAACATGGGCTATAAATATAAAGTATGTATGTCCTTAGTTTGGTCAAGATCCGTTCATTTTCCAAGTTGCTAAAAGTTAAACTAATTTTAAAATAGCTCATATAAGATACAAAATATTTAGGTCCCCCACCCCCATGAGTGTCAATGTTCAAACTGTTTTTTCACACAAACCATCCCGGAAGCATACTCAACAATAATCTTAAGTTTCATCTTGATCGGGTGATTGGTTTAGTCAGCTATAAAGGACAATATACATACATACTTTGATTAATATATATATATATATATATATATATATATATATATATATATATATANACATTGTTTTTAACTATTTAACAATAACAAAATTTAAATTCATTGACATTATATTGAACTACTTATTTTTAAATATATCCACTAACAATAGTAGATCTACGTGTTTTAAATTTAATTAAATTAAATACTTAGGTTATGTGCATTTTAAAAAATGAAATAAAGGGGCACAAAATATGAAGGAAAACGAAATAGTGAAAAAAGAGATGATGAGGTCTTAGAAAAAAAAAGTCATAGCTTACGAACCACTTGGGATAAAAAGATGATCTTTATGTTTTTACTAATCATCAAACAATTTCTATACAGCTGTATTATTTTTATATTTATAAAATTAATTTGAAATTTTCATTCAAGTGCCTCATTTTAATAAGTTATTTAACTTGTTTTCAGTGCTAACTGTTTTAAAAATAACTGAATGTACATATGTAATAACTTTTTTTTATTACTTCCCTTGAAATTTTCAGTTTAATGACGTCATTCATCTTTATTTTTAGCTTAACAAAATTATCGATTAATTAATCGGTAATTTTTCAAAAGTTAACGATTAAATTTAATTTAATCGATAACAGCACTAATATATATATATATATATTCATATTCATATTCATGATCAAGAGGTATAATGCATTGGACAAATGTCCAGTGCAGACCAAAGTTGTTAAAAAACACAATTCAAAATTATAACTGAGAAACGCTCCCTTGACCAGTCGTCCCCACCCGGTTTCCACTTTGTTTCTTATTACGTTCCGATACCTAACCGGTGTGCAGCTCCTAAGTCCCCGACTTGGCTGTAATGGCTTCCTGTCTCCTAACCTTCTATGGCTCTGCTATTGAATATTGATTCGCGTCTTGCTTGGGAACAAGCCCTCATCTCCTCCTGACCTACATATTAGAAAAGAAAAGCTGTTCCTTAGGGCAGACATATTTTCTTTCCATTATTTCCAACGTTTTCTGATACTAGATTATTTAACATTTTTCTGCATTTGCTTGTACTCGTTTGTATGTTATTACACGGTTCGAGCAACTTATTTTCTTCTTCTGTTAAGTGTTTAATTTATAAATAATTTAGGAGACACAAATACTTAATACTGAAAAAGGTCTTAAATCTCACTGATATTTCATTAATGTTTCGGAAATACGTTTTTCATACTATGTGCAAATAGGCAATGGAGAAAGTATGCCCATAACCTGCACAAATAATTGAGCACTGGCTTAAAAAACTATTGATATGTTAGAGAGTGCCGAGCTGGGGCTAGGAATAGCAGTGCTGTTCTTGTCTCTTGTAGTGGGGCGACGATGCTTAGAACGTGTTGATACATTGCTTTGTCTTTTATACAACTGTTTTGCAAAGTAAAAAATAAACGGTTGAACGACGGTGTTGCGTTTTGATCTTGTATTTATTCAACCTTCCACGATTAGTACCTAAAGACTCTTGGTTTTCAGACGCAAAAGAAATAATTAAAAAAACCGATAGCTAATTGGGTACGTGCACTATTTCTGTCTAAGGTCATGTTGAACATTTACAAACAGGATTGTCAATGATGGACAAGAGGTGTGTAAATTGGCCTGCGTATTTTATCTGAAATGTTTAAAAACAACGGTATTTTTTGTTTTTTTTGTTTTTTTTTGCTGCAAGAATAAAAAAGCTATTGGCTTGCAACAGAAATCTATTATACAGCAAACTGCGATATTTTAGCATGCAAGCTACCTGGCTTGTATTATTGGACTATTCTCGTGCTTTTGCGACAATCGATGCTTCATGAACAATATTTTTCTCACCGCCATGTTACATGATTTATACGTGTACCATTCAACGAATTTCCATCTTTCTTATTCCTATTAACATTTGTTAAAGAAAGTTTCCCATTTCATTATTGATGTGCTGGGATTTCTTTTGACGATGTTACTGTCCAACTAGTGTGAAAACTCAACTCATCGTTGGGGGGTTTTAGTTTCTACTCATTTTTGCTGATAAAATATTACTTGCTCTATTGATACCATCTTCATGGAATAACGCCACGACAAAGAAACTTCTATAGCTACATTCATTTTTTCCCTAAAGGATTTAAGAACATTATAACGCGTTCGAGCATGCATGTACAAAAGCGCTTTAGAAAACATCAACATATTGTAAGTGTTCTAACTTTTTAAAATGTATCTGCCCCTAAGCTCACCACAGAAAGTTGAGTGTATATGACTTTTTGTTGTTATTGTTGACGTCACGGCATTCATCTGTAAAGGTTTACATTCTTAATTTATACATGAGGCATTAGTAAATAGATAATGCGATAATGTATAAATCTCCTAATTACTTTCATTACATTATTGGCATTTTAGTCACTTCATTATTTACAGCCTCTACTATTATTAAATTTAGAGAAAGAATGTTAATAAGAGGTCCTCGTTTCCATTAATTTTCGTAGTCTTCTTTCAAAACTCTAAAAGTCATGATGGCACAGCGCAACATTTATTTATCATCATAAATATAAGTTGCATCTTTCTTTATGCTGAGAACCCTTGTGTTGTACATATAACCATGATGCTAACAACAACGCCTGTTCTGCGCGTCTTTATAAAGATAAATGGTTGGATTAGATTGATAAAATAAACACGCGGCGATAGTATAGCTGTCACCTGGTGTTAAATAATTGAACCACCCGACACAAGACAGATGTGAAGGCGAGCTCTTTTATGAAAGATTGTGAGCTTTATGCAGAGATTATCTTAATTTCTCTTCGGGGAGAAGATTTAATGTTAATGTGTTTTGATTTGTGTTTACCATTTTTTAACGTCTCAACCTTATATTGCCACCCTATTTCGTTTGACATAGTTGCCGTGTGTATTCTTAAATCAGTAAACCTCAGTCAGGGAAAGGGAGGTTTTCGTATTCAACTATATATAATTTTATTGAACGGGTTCCCTTTCGTTGAGACTTCAAAAACACACATTTATTTTGTTAAAATTTCCAGCAGCCACTGATATGTCGACTCGATTTCATGCAACTAAACATAGTTTTCATCTGATTCACAGCATACACACTTGTCCTATAGCTTGACTGAATCCCCATATCATATGTATGCAGCCAAGTTTATGTTATGTCAACAAGACCTTAGTATTTAGGTCATCAATCAGACAGGCCTATCAAAAGGATCGCATTGTATTTTTTTTTAAACCAGCGGTCTCCTAGCCCTAGAGGGGTTCATGATTGATGATATTATGCCATGACTCAGCCTTACCGCTGTTCAATAATGTCTTATGAATGCTCTGGTAACACGGCCTCGAGTATCGCTCGTGAAACGCCAAAGATAAGATTTTTGTTTAAGCTGACATGTATCGTTTTCGCCCACGGTGAAGTAACTTGGAGTGACAAAGGGCTTAGGCACTTTTCACCTGTTGGCTTGATATATGTTGTCAGGTCTTGTATCGGCTCAAATAAGTCTATTAATAGGCGGGTCGAATTATGTAATCTCACTAAGTGGTCTATGCAAGAACACATAGAGGCTGTGTAGTTCTATCAAAGTGTTGAGGGTGATACATGAAACACGGATACACTACTGAATGCATGAGCAATATTTTTAGTAGATGCTGTACATCAGCTATTCCATTAAATGCTCCCGGCTGTATTTAAATTGATGTTAGTAAAGGAATGCACATGTATTGACATCGCTTCTTTGCATTTACAAAATCTCGGAATTCTGTCTAATCTCATTTTTATTGTTTACGTAATAAAGTACATTGTGACAATGACTTCATTTTTTAAAGTTTATCTTATGATACACATTTTAAAATATGCATTACGTTATCTAGCAGTTTGATATTTTCCCCTGATAAAAACCGTTTACGGCATATTAGAGGTTACCGATATTAGAAATGAGAACTTTTTACCCATTGTGCTTTTTTAAAAGAGCCATTCCTCTCCCACTTAGAAACTGTCAAGCAGGAACATCTCAATTGTATAATTAATGTAGCTGGTGGCTTTGGATTGTACCCAGGGGGTGGCCGGATATGTTTTCTTAAAACTATTTGCTGGATCCGGATAGTTGGTCCCAAATATTTGCCGGGTCCGGATTTAAATGTAAGAGCTAAGGGGGTGTACTTTACTACTTTCTATTTAGTACTTAAAACATTAAAGTGTTTATTATCCAACATATGGAGAGTACCTGCAATGACAGTCGTTGACACTGAACGTTAACGATGAACATTTGACAATGAATTGAATGAACGATATCGAACGAAATTCAACGAACTGTGTAGTTTGTACCAAGCGAACTGTATTGTATCGAGTGTGTAGTGCTGTTTACTAAGCCTCGGCAATTAAGTGAATTATTTAAAAAATCATTCATTAGCCGAACTCCTAATAGTGATGCCGTGTATATTATTTATATACCTGAATATTCAGAAGGCGCTTTGATGTCGCTCGCGTGTTTTCTCTTCGTATGCTGCGTAACAAAACACTAAAAGAAATTCGGGCAATATGCTTATATCGACTAACTGAAGTTACGGTACAAAAAAAAAATTGCCATAAGTATTTGTCTAAGCCGGATAGTGCCGGATACTCAGATATCCGGCCACCCCCTAATTGTTAGCACCTCTTTGAATTTCAGACTGCATCTATGCGTCTGGCTTGACATATGACTTATTTACATTGAACAGTGCTTTTAGACCTAAGTTGTTTTAGTTTGATATCAAAAGTATATTTTAGGATCTTGGGGAGAGGACGTAATTCAGTTTTATTTACATATTCTTTTCTTTTCCAAAACACCCCATTGCTAAACATATAAAACTTTCTGGACTGTATTAAGTACCAGGACACTGTCTCCCATAAACATCCCCCTCACCCTATCCAACTCTGCTCATATAAAGTAGCCCTTTCCATCGAATTCCAAACATTTCTCTTAATCTAACCTCACTTACCCTTCTGTCGTCCGTAATTACTTCAATTCATATTCATGTTGTTAAACATCTCCATTACTCAACAAGGCCGACCTTCTCATAGATCTGCTCAGACAAAATTCCAGCGTGACTTTCATTCCTTTCCTATTGATCGAGCATACCTTTGAGAGGCATTGTTTCTTCTGTGCCATCATTATGTTGAAAACGTCTTAGCAGTTCCATTCTTATCAGATCCATTCTCGGGAGAGATGAACTAGTCGGATTTTAAAAAGGGGAAAATTGGTGTAGGGAGGTGTCTGTGGGGGGGGGGGATAGAAAAAAAAAAGAAGCCCAAGAACCCGCCGTGAAGGAAATCCTCAAGTGACTTTTTGAAGACAGGTAGTGATCCATATCAACTTGCCTACACGTCTCAACGGGGCGCCCATTAGCTTACCAAGAGGCGTGTTGGGCTCTGGGAAATGAATCATTCCAAGAGATGTCTATTGTTCCCGCGTCACGGCAGACAATTTCTCATTGATAGAACTAAGGAGCTCGACTTTTGTATGCATGAATATTATAAATAAATGGACGGAAGTTATTTTGTAACGGCAGTTGCAACTGTCACTGGGAACAAAAGTCAGACATTAGCATATAGTTTAAAGTTTATAATTTATAAAAAATGAATTAGGATGATGTAAATACGGTGCTTTTTGTATGTGTGATTATGACTTCTGAAAAATTTCCAATTACTTTTTCATTGTTAATGTTTCATTTAAGATTACAACGAAATTAAAACAAAAATCTTTTTAATAAATGTTAAAATAAATAATAATAAAAGACTGGTGTTAAATACAATCCTCAGATCACTTAACATCCCACTACATATTACACTTCAGTTAATATTCAGTGTCATTCAGTTTCCACAGCAAAATAGCTAAAGAGAGACCATAAATTAACGTAACAGCTTATAACCATCTGTGCTGAAAGCAACATGAACTTAATACGTATTCTCACCTATTGGCCATTCACAGTTAATCCATTCTAAACCAAAATGTGAGCTATCGTTTCAGCTGGAGCTCCGATTGCGTGTCCATTGTGTGTTTATGATTATTAACAAATTTTAGAATGTAAGTCTTAAATTAAAAGATCAATGTCTGTGGCTTAATATAGAGCTTTACAAAAAAGTGATAGATCGGGCATATATTTTTAGTGTACATATGATTATGTACACAGATATAGCGTTCTGTTGTTAAATAATTGACATCTTAAAAGGGCAAGAGGAAAAACAGACTTGGTCAATAATGTTTTTATGTAACATCAACTTTTTATTTTCTTTAAAAACTTTCTAAACATGATATTTCATCAATTCCAGAGTGTGACCAAGAAAAACGGATGTATTAAAAACAAGTCTGTGAAACCTCAAGACAATAACTCGGATACTCTTTCACTCGATAAGGATGATAATGTTAAAACAAAGAAGAAAAAGGTCAAGAAGGTAAGACCTGTTTATTTATACATTCTCCTTAATTTGTTTGTCTAACAGTTCGTCTTTATTTACCATCCCCCCTGCTCTTTGTTTATGTGACATAAACCTGTGGTCTGTGCAATCTTAGCTGGCCTATTTATAAAGAGCATACGCGAAAAGCTGTGCCTTCTAAAACCTAGTTTTACTTATAATCCTGTTGATTTTTTCTCTCTGTTATTTTCAATTCTTTTTATCGGTATGTAACTAATTAACGGTGCTAGCTTGTATTTATGGTTTTTTATAAACGATGAAGTATTTTACCACATTAGGTTATTCAAATATAAGTACTTCCTCGGGGGTATATTTAACATTTGTCGTTACTTCCTCATTCTCCACAGTCACTGGTATAATTTAGTGGATAAAAATATATTGGTTCTGTTCAAGGCAGTCAACATTTCACATAAATGCAATAATTATTTTGTGCTCTAAAGATTACACACATCCGCACAGTTTTCATCCTGACATAACGTAAAAATCCCTCATTGATGTTCCCCATCAAGAGAGGGTATGAAGAAACGCTGCAGGTGATGCATTAATATAATACGCTTGTTGTTATATGGAAGCTCCAGAGCCTTAGAGTCCACGGCAACCACACCACTACACACGCTGTAGCTTACTCGCATACCCTCCCCCTTGCAGGCTATTCCCCAAAGACTCCATTTGTTATGTTTCTTCCCCGTGTTGATGATGACTGTGGCTTGAGCATGCGTTAGGCGTTAGCCATATCTCCTCTACTCGAATTTTATTTTAAGGTGGCTGGGCCCATTTATGTACTGTTTTCAGAAATAATAAGGGCCAAGATTCATAAAATTAAGAACTTGAGATATTATTTGAAAACATAAAAACAATTCCATGACCATGTACTTTGGGAATTAAATGTGTTCTTATTAGTCGACAAGAAATATCACTGGGAAATTTGTAACAGTTGGAAAACAAATGTCTTTTTTACATTTATGTCAGCTATTCCGTGATGAGGGAAAAACAACATCCGACAAATGTAAGTGCTAACGGAGAAATATATATTTAATTTTAATATTGAGTTCAGGAAGGGTAATCAGATAAAACGAATGTTGGGAATAAAGGCTATTTAGACAGAAAGTGTTTGGTATAAACCTTATGGTTGGGTAAGAAGGGTGTTGTTAAGTTAAGGTCGTAAAAGAGTGGATGAATATTATGTGTACATCTCATGCCTGCATTTTTAGAAGAAAACAGCCGACCTATTGCCTCTATAATAAAGTCTTCTTTAATGTCTCTTAAAAAGAGAAGTAGAAAGAAAGGGCCTGTCTTTCTCTTGACGTTTATCACACACTTTATATTGTCCTAATTTCACATCTCCCACCGGGAAAGAACCTTGGCTCTGACATTTAAAGAAAAAAAAACATTAAAAAAAAAACACAAAACAACTGCAACACATGAAACCCGTCGCGGAGATTAGAGCTGGGAGATATCTTCAGACTTGGGATTTATCAGCTGAATGTCAGTACAACTGACACAAAGAATTCAAATCACGACTATTATTTCGCTTCCCCCTCGCTACACTGAATATATGAAAAGAAGAAGGGGAGAGGGGAGGGGGAGGGCTCTAATTGTTTCAAGAGAGCTCCTCATATGCCCCCCCCCCCCGTAAGGACTATTTAAAGCACACAAAAATATTGCGTAAAAGTGTTAATTTCGCTTGTTGTGCTAATTAGGATGCTTAGAAGACTAGTAAAAAAAACTAACTAAAGTTTATCGTAAAAAGGGGTTTAGCGATGCCACTTTGAAAGCCTGACGTGTCAAGTATTGGAGTGTGGCAATATCTGGTTACCAATAAGTGATTATTAGGTATATGTGGATCCCAAGTAACTACGTGAATGAATATAGACAATAAATTAAAAACTAACTTTATGTGAATATTCTTAGACAAAGATTATACTTTTTATTTCCCTTAACTTATTTAAGAGGTTTAAGGCCTATTATTTATTGTATCCCTTACTTAGGAGTCAGTGGGTACAAATACTGACGTTTTAAAAACCTTTGCCCCCATTCGTTTGAGAATGATTAATTAAATGAATATCTGCAGACCACTCATCGCGAAGGACATCAAGGAGGCTAGGGCTTCCCAGGGTCGTTGTTGTACCGCTCACAATCGCTCCTAGCAAACAGTGGAGTGTACATTGATTTTTGGACTCGGTCGTTCAGTGTGCAGCAGTGGCGATGCACGCTCGTCCTCGTCTCTAATTCAAATCAATTGCGCCATATGGGGCTCGAGACAGATTTTAACAATTCTCTTTCTGACAACCTCTTCGTCCCGGAGTAAACCGAGTCAGCACACAGCCACCTGCTTACATTTTAGTGTAGTGCCGGGAAGGCGAATCTATTAAACCTTACCAAACAGCCTTCTGGTACAAAAATAGTAGTATTTAGTAAGTGACACCTACAAATTACGTCTCACATTGCTATAACCTTATCTCTGTAAAGAAATTATATATAGGAACATATGCAGACCACTTTCAGCAGTGGGAGACTCGCAGTTGTAATGAGTGTTAAAAAAAAATTAAAATAATGTTGAACTTATTTTAAACATTATTTTTTCACAACATAAATTACATATATTACACCCAGATATGAGATACTCTATCAAGAAGCATAGTACTTAAGGTACACAAAAACCAGTTAATCAGTTATGCAACAAAGATGTATAAGCTAAATGGTATTCTTAAAAATGCCTGTTTAGTTTGTTTCGGTACATAACATGTTCCAATTTTTGGCGGATATTTAAATATTGTTGTCTGAAATAGTTGTTTCAAGATAAGTGGGACTTACAATAATAGCACTAATTTAAATATTAAAAAGTGCGTCACTGGAATGCATTTGTTTTCCAACAAACTTGTAGCAGGCAAGTTTTTGCATTGCCACCACTTGCATTGTTCGTGGGGGGGGGGGGTATTTCTAGCTCCCTTTGTTTGACTGTTATATTAATTCTTGTGTTTATTAGCAAAAATTTGCTTTTATTTGCCTGCAATCGTTTTTAAATAAATAACATTGGATACCGTTAAGTGTAATTATAAATCTAGCAATCGATTTATTAGTTATGAAATATTGATTATTATTGATTTTATTAGATCGTTAGCTATATATATATATATACACGCAGAGTAACACATTTATAGTTTACTTTCTACGTTAAAAAAACATGAATAATAAAAGAAAGACCTTTGATGTTTATTTAATATCATTTTAGATCCGCAGTTTAAATACAAAATATGCTTTACAGTAATAAATGATAGAGCAGTAATAAATTACTGTTTAACACGCCATTGAAAGGGAACATTTATGTCGATCATAAGTCTAGGACGTGTATGCATTTGTTAAAAAAAGATTGATCTTTGTCAACTGTTTGACATTTATTAACTCGCAGTGTATCGTAACCTTACAAAACAAGTTTCATTTTCTTTTCTTGGTTAGGAATCCAGTGGCTTTCAAGAGACGTCATTTTTTAAAAATGGATCTAACCACATTTATTCTTTTCCGCGTTGAATGAAATTAGTGCTGTAACGGATTCCAATTTTTGAAATCCGATAGAAAACGGATTTAAGAAGTGAAATTCGACCGGAGCCGGATTTGTAAAAATGGCCGGATTCCGGATTAGCCGGAGGTGCAGCCGAGATCCGGTACACCCCAAAATGAAATTAAATATTTAATTTTCAATGAATTGATTGTATATTTTAGTGTAGATTTATAACGTGTTTTACAATAACATTCAATTCCTAGGCTCCAACTTTCATAACTTCTACCATAATCCTCAGTCAGTCCAATTTGATATTGTCTCCCCTTTTGCCTCAAGTCCTAGCTTATCCCACCAAACACAGGGACTAGGAGACTATTTGTATTGTTGAGATAGGGATTATGAATAATGCACGCTCCCCGTCATTACTTGTGCTATCGATCTGCAATTTGATATCTCGCCCCACGGCGTATCTCTCGTGGTTTGAACGTGAGTTCACTTATCTCCACATCTGGGTCATAAAAAGCACTGGAGTTTCAAGGGGTCAGTGATATTACAATTAGCATCGACTGAAAAGACCGTTTTCTTTTTTTGACCCCACCGCAAACCTCCCTTTCAATATTTTTCTTTATTTCCAATCTGATGTGATATTATCCTACAGTTAAGACCATTTTAATGTATAAAATTATCAAACCGACCCTCTTTTGGGTTTTCTTAAAAAAAAAAAAAGTCACCCCCACCAAAAAATAATTAAAAAATGGTATGGTTAGCGATCGATGTGAGATAAAGGTTGATAAAATAGACTGCGGGATTGTGGTGAAGGAAATTGATACAGATCGGAGAGTCCTCTTTTTCAAAGAAATCTTCCCACGTCTTTTATTCATACCCCCCCCCCCTTTTTTTTTTTTGGAACACATTTACGGCAGATAACTTCTACCAAAAATAAACATCTAACCAATTATAAATGACAAATATGATGCTGTTATCACACTATGACTATAATTACTCCTCTAGAAATAAATACATATTGTTATCAAAACAAAAGGCCTGCATTATCATTAACTGTCACGCGTTTTCTTATTTTAATTTTGTATTTGCATCCCACTGCTGTTTTGTCTTAGTCGACCCGTGTTCTAGTCTATAACCTTAATAACCGTGGAAAGGGTAGGGGAGTGCTCCACTTGTATTTACGATTTGCCTTTCAACCCGTAATGATCTTCACCGCAGTTCAACCCTCGGAATGTTGAGCAGTGATAAAGTCAAGGCCTGCGTTCACTCCCCCCGCCCCCAGTCAACAGTAGCCTAGTTCTGTGGGTGCAGTTTTTATTCTCAGCCAGTCCGTGTGAGCTTAGGGGGGAAGTGTTTGACATTAAATCCCCCTCGCAGCCACCCTTCACGTGCTGCACCTGTTACAACAAATACACCAGACATGACAGGAAGGCCCTGTATGAATACAACGTTTCGGTGCAAAGGGATAGACGTCAAGCTATTTCTTGTGTAGTCTACTGAACTGAATGTCATAATCAAATTGATAGATTTTTTAAAATGTTGGTCTAAGAAATATCATATACCACGAACAAACAAGCAGGGACTTTGATTTTTTGACATTTCATTAGCAGCATGCATCGTAATGTTTCTACGCTAAATTGTCTTTATGTACATTTTGAGATCGTCATTGAATTATTGTAATACTCTCGGATTAATGTTAAAAAAATCAAGTCCCACAGTCGTGGTATCGCTTAGTTCTAAGACACAAATTCTTCATTGTTGTGAAATTGGCCTCTGTTAAATTTAAATGTTGAATGAACACTTTCTTATAGTAGAGGATGTTAAAGTTAAGTTGTGGATGCAGTAGCCATTTGGCCTTGCGTGGTGGTTTTTTTTTTTTTTTAAATTTAATTTTTTAAAGACAGTACATTTATTCTCTTAGCCGACTTGAACGTTGCTCTTATTTGTGGACTGTATTCTCGTTCAACTATTTTTTGAGCCACACGTTTAAAATGTTTGAGAATCAGTAGATAAAAGAAAAAATTGACTGACAACGCTTTTATTAATATTTAATCAACATACAAATCCAATTTATTACGAGTGATTGAAGGGAAAATTAGAAGTAAATTTAACTTCACGGCGTCCACTGTGATAAAATAACAGGAACTGGTAGTCTTAGCCCCAAACACCGGAAATAGGTTTTTAATATAAAAATCAAAATAAAAAAATGTATCTGAACAACCTGGCAGGATATAATTACTTAAATAGTTTCAACCACTCAAAAATATGTACTCATGTGTACTATACTGTAATGTCGACTATGCCCGTTATGCATATAACTAATGTTAAGTTATTAATGTTTTAGAAATTATGTGGCATATATTTTGCAGTTTAGTGTTTTTTTCAAAAGAGGTAGTGTAAAGTCCATAGTTTGAGAATCGATTCCGTACAAATATGTCTGATTATGTTATTATGTTGTCGAAGAAAAAAGGGTGGCCAAATATTAAGTTTTTGCGACAAGCGCTGACGTCATCGCAGTGTGTTCCTGTTTAGTATTAGTATTACATGGTATAGTTCGATATATACTCAGAAACTTCGTGGTTCTTAATATAGTGCACATTTGTGAACAATTTTGCTCTTTTTCGTGATGTTTTCCTTTTTCGTGATGTTTTCCTTTTTCGTGATGTGTTCCTTTTTCGTGATGTGCTCCTTTTTCGTGATGTGCTCCTTTTTCGTGATGTGCTCCTTTTTCGTGATGTGCTCCTTTTTCGTGATGTGCTCCTTTTTCGCGATGTGTTCTCTGTTTCGTGATGTGTTCTCTTAGACAGTGTGCTCTTGTCTTGGGCAGTGATGTAATCGAGACGGTTAGTCTTAAGCACACGAATGATTATGATACATTATTGAAGGTTATCTGACATTGTGACATTATAATATACATGATTATAACAAATAAAGCATTACAAATTGACATAGAGGCAATATCTTGTATATTATAAGCTTCACCCCTCTGGCAACAGAATCATGTTCTCTATCTGGCTGTTATCGAGCAAAACAGCATAGACCTGTCACAGACACTGTTGTTAACCGCGAATACAAGTACTTCCTAGCTGGATCAAGTTTCGGTATTAAAACACCTTTGCTAGTTGCGTGTGTCCTGTGCACCCACTGAGTAAGGGCAATACCAAACTAACGCATTCATTCCCTGTGCATCAGTATTTATTAAGAATATTCCAATGATAAAATGTCCGACCACAGGAAACAATCATTAAACATACGATATACATTTTCACCCTGTTGACTTGAAGAGCTTATATTGTCTAAAAATGCGTTGGTCGAAATTCCTTGTATGTCTGAGATTAGAGAAGACTTTTAAACAACAATTTTAACTTAACTTGTAGCTCTTTAGCAACATGGGACTATTTTAAATTCGTCACCTCGCTTATTTAAACCCCCACCTAAAACAACCGACTGTTGGTAAATATTTAAACTTACCTTTCACTGCGTACTAGTCTGTTACTAGTCATTGGCGTGACATTTGGTGACTTATTCAGGTCTTTACACCTAGGTGAAAGCCTACTATAGTAAATTGTGTTATAGAACGTAAAGCCTACTATAGTAAATTGCTATAGTAAATATTGTTAAAGAACGTAAAACCTGCTATAGTAAATAGTGTTATAGAACGTAAAACCTGCTGTAGTATATATTGTTATAGAACGTAAAACCTGCTGTAGTATATATTGTTAATAGAACGTAAAACCTGCTGTAGTATATATTGTTATAGAACGTAAAACCTGCTGTAGTATATATTGTTATAGAACGTAAAACCTGCTATAGTAGATAGGATTATAGAACGTAAAGCCTGCTATAGTAAATAGTGTTATAGAACGTAAAACCTACTATAGTAAATAGTGTTATAGAACGTAAAACCTACTATAGTAAATAGTGTTATAGAACGTAAAACCTAGTACCTACTATAGTAAATTGTGTTATAGAACGTAAAACCTAGTACCTACTATAGTAAATTGTGTTATAGAACGTAAAACCTACTATAGTAAATAGTGTTATAGAACGTAAAACCTGCTATAGTAAATAGTATTATAGAACGTAAAACCTACTATAGTAAATAGTGTTATAGAACGTAAAACCTGCTATAATAAATAGTGTTATAGAACGTAAAGCCTACTATAGTAAATAGTGTTATAGAACATAAAGCCTGCTATAGTAAATTGTGTTATAGAACGTAAAACCTGCTATAATAAATAGTGTTATAGAACGTAAAGCCTACTATAGTAAATAGTGTTATAGAACGTAAAACCTACTATAGTAAATAGCGTTATAGAACGTAAAACCTGCTATAGTAAATAGTGTTATAGAACGTAAAACCTGCTATAATAAATATTGTTATAGAACGTAAAGCCTACTATAGTAAATTGTGTTATAGAACGTAAAGCCTTCTATAGTAAATAGTGTTATAGAACGTAAAACCTACTATAGTAAATAGTATTATAGAACGTAAAACCTGCTATAATAAATAGTGTTATAGAACGTAAAACCTACTATAGTAAATAGTGTTATAGAACGTAAAACCTGCTATAGTAAATAGTGTTATAGAACGTAAAATCTGCTATAGTAAATAGTGTTATAGAACGTAAAGGTTCAAGAGATTTTCGCTATTTAATGTGCGTCTTTCCTTGCCACTTGGTTGGGTTTTAGAAACCGAAATTTGTTTATTTACTGGCTTAATTTCTATAGCGCCGTCTCTAGATTAAGTATTCAGTTATTGCTGTTTCCCTAATACAAGGGTGTCAATATCAAGCACTCAGCGTGGCAAAATATCATACGTAAAGTTGCGTGCCTAAAGGATAGACAGTCAGTAAATGAAAGAGTAAACAATATGAGTAGGTTATGACCTAAAACTGAATCTTTTTTAAAACAATTAAAAGCAAACAAACAAATAACGCTGACATTACCCATTTTCACATGCACTGTTCTCGGAGCTGCAAATTTGGCATCTGAATGTTAATGGTTTATATAATGACGCACATTCACGAACTTTACTGAAATAATGGTACACTGTTCATAAACTCTTGGGCCAAATTTAATTTCACGACTTGCCTTAAATCGCCGTGGGCTTTGAGTTTGACACTTGACATGTGTTTTCAGCTTCCAGCTATTCTAAATTGATTTTTTGTAGTAAATTCGCCCGTATGATGCTCTTACAATGTAAAGTTTTTCTCCATATATTTTCAGTCTTTAATCATTTTTTTGTTTGTTAACTAAGGGGATTTTTTTAGCAGCTTATCTTGTTGTGTCCTCTTGGGACGCTGTTCCCAGATTTTCAAGATTCTATAAATAGTAAGTTACGCATGTTTGTTACTCCAAAACAAGCTAAAAACGTACTTTTATATTTTACCCAAACGCTATTCTGCAATAAATCTACTACAATTAATAATACTTAGCCAATTTTTGGTACTACGTACATACTAGAGGTTTAAAAAAAATAATTTAAAAGCAAAGTATCCTTTTGTTTGTACTCAATTATTTTTTAAATGAATAAAAATCACTTTGTACTTCGCACAAATCGTGATTGTTTGGATGAACAGCATCGAAGCCTTGTTGGTGCTTTGATACTTTCACTAAACAGTCTCTTTATTTCTCAGGAGATCTGGGTTGTAAAGAAAGTCTTTGTTGAAATTTTTTAAAGAAACAATTATTAAAGGATATTTAAACTCGCATCATTTTTTTGCTTCTTTGCACTTGTGCACTATCTGTCTGTGTAATCATTATCATTTTCCCTTAAAATTCCTTGTTTTCGCTCAATCAAAGCTTACCACTTTGCACTGTCTCATAACTTCACCCCAGCTCTTTCGTTCCCTTCTGCCTCATCAACACACTATGTAACCATGTCTTCTTGGGTCTCCCTCGTCATTTTCCTTATGGTTTCCATTCTAGTGTTTTTCTCTTTATATTTTGTTGTCTTACCGACTCTTACCTGATAGTGTTTTCTACACATCCCCATTTTCTCTCAAGGATTTATTTTTCGATCGCTTCTTTTCGACACTTATCCCATAGCTAGGTATTTTTAAGTTTCCACCATGTTATATTTAATATATTTTCCAGGTATCTGTTGATAAATGTTTGCTTTCTGTTAGTTGTATTTTCTGTTGTTCTCAATTTACCTGATCTTTACAAAATGAATGGTTTCACGTTCAAATTAAAATTCTTATTTTAGCTTTAATAGAGTTGTAGGATAATTTTCAAACTTGTTTTATGTTTTTAAATACATGTCGTGCTACATTTAATTCGGCGTATAATGTCTCCGTCTGTCCTGCAGACATCAAAACAAAGGTCAAGAAGATAGCTTCAAATACGTTGTTAGCGTGGTCATTATTTTCTAGTCTTATGTCATCTTGTTACAGGTTTATTTTAAGCATTCTGTGTTTTGGTGGTTTATTTAAGTCCTTTTTTTCCCCAGCCTCTATCAAGACTGTGATTTTTTCTTGCGTGTCTTGTAGTCTGTGGGATAGCATAGCTGTCAATTGAAAAATCAAAGTCTTTTAATTTGTGTGTTAGTGCCCACTGTATTCCTTCTTCCTGAAGTAGTGCAGGCCTCTTTTGTGACCCTTTCTAGCACCAAGAGGAACAGGGTGGTTTTACTTCAGTTTTGATATTAAATTCATCTAACAGGCGGCCATTATTTAAAGCATGGCTGGTAGTCTTCATAAAGGTTGCTGGTGATGTTTATTACTTTTGCTGGAATGCCATACTGGCTCAATACTACCCACATAGATTTTATGTCAAAGCTGTCAAAGGCTTTTTCAATGTCTAAAAATTTGATGTAGATAGTTCTTTACGAATCTACCGTACTTATTGCTCAATATAATTATGAGTGTTGCTATCCATTCATGATGATTCTCTTCTAAAAAGGCCCTGTTATTCCCTTAGTTTAATTCTGTAAAGTAGGATAATGCTGAAAACCTTGCCTGGTACAGAAATTAACGTCTTGGGTTTGTCAGTACTGGTGAATACCTCAGCGGATCCACATCAATTGAAATCAACCGTGTGCTGAATCTAACTTACTTGCCAACACACTCCCCCCCCCCCCTTTAAATTTTTAAAAAAATTCTTCTCCAAACTATTTTAGGAATTTTCGATATAAGTATGAGACATTCATTGTTTGTAAAATCGCGTTGAAATTAAGGATTAAAACCAAACCAAAACATGGCCATCTAGTTCTTGGCTTAGACCTAAATTATACGCGCTGCTAGAGATTCTAACATTTGTTCAGGGGTGTAGTCATTAGTTCTCTAAACTAAAACTTAACCATAAACTGTAG
The DNA here is from genome assembly GCA_002072015.1 of Radix auricularia. Classification (NCBI taxonomy): domain Eukaryota; kingdom Metazoa; phylum Mollusca; class Gastropoda; family Lymnaeidae; genus Radix; species Radix auricularia. The sequence continues at coordinate 432,713 of MUZC01004227.1, read as the reverse complement.
TTCTGAAAAATTGGTATACATACAAATCCTCCATGTAAATACTGTTGATTGTTTCCTAAAATCTTTGTATTTTTGTGCGACCTGTACTAGAATATGCATGGAACTCATCAAGCGAAAAAAACATTTAAAAAGAGCTTCCAGATTGATTACCGGAGAATATTCTAAACTGACAAGAATAACGCCATTAGTTAAATCATTAAACCTTGAAACACTAGAGGATAGAAGAAACAAGAGTAAAGTAGTATTAAATATAAAGCAATTAATTCTGATTTATAAATACAAAATAAAAATATCTTAATACATTCCTCAGATAGATTTAAAGATAAAAACACCTTACTTATTCTTTATGCAAGAACAAACATGCAATTTCTCTTTCCTCCCGTCCGGAATAATTGCGTGGATAAAGTTGCATATAGAAACCAGGAAAACCAGAAAAACACTTTATCAAAATTTAAAATCTAATTAGAATGCAGGACTAGACGCAAACCATAGATACGCGTAGTACGCACTAATCTTCTGTATAGAAGGAGCGTCTGTAATTGATAAGGTAAGTTAAGATGGCTAGAGATTCAAGGCTTCAATAAAAATCCCAGTTCATAAACATTTCAGTTAAATGTTATACGCATGCATGAATGGGCTTTTATGGCACAATCTAAAGATTCTCGTTTGACTAAGTCACCATGACTTAAATGTACAAGTATCCCCTACTTAAACAAACTTCTGATTCCCAGGTCAAAATAATAGGGGACAACCCCACAAGAAAGTTGTCAGTGTCTTCCCCTGCTATAGTTTGGTCTCTGTTACCAAAGGACTAAAAGTGCCAGACTCTGGTCTGATGGAAAGTGTATTGAGTAGTATTATCGATCCCTCCTGGTATCGCGGCTTTACACAGACGACATAGGAGTGATGGCTGGAGTGGGTCAGTGCATAAAAGTGCTGTCTCTAAATGGTCATTGGCATTATTGCTAATAGGTAGCTTGGGGGGGGGGGGCATCTTGTCGCATGTAATCGTGTGTTGCTTCCCATGGATAAATGTTGCGTTTCACTTTTTGGGAAGTTATTTGATAATTTAGCCCACCGTCTAAAAGAGTTTAGCGGTAGCAGCCATGCAAGATAAAAATAACTTTTTTCTTTTTATGTAGTCGTATTGGTGTGTGTGTCTGGGTGTTTGTTATTGGGAGGGAGCTATAATTAATTTTACAAGTTTAATTTGACAATATATCTGTTTGCCATCATTACATTATATACACAAATTTTCTACTTGTTATGATTTTTAAAACTATATTTTAAAAAATTCACATTCACCACGCAGAACTTAAACAGGGTCATTCATCATTGAATAACTAATTTGTGTGACCTTTAAACCAGACATTTACGTAAGATAGGACCAATAATAAAACTTAACTCAAAAAAGCATTTCTGGTGGTGGATAAAAAACTCGGGTATTGCCTTTGTTTAAGTATCAAAAGTCCAGACGAGTTATAATGTTACAGTATTCTTGTTTCTATATCGGTTTATTTCTTCACGTCTACCTTTTTATGTAATAAGTAGTAGTCGGATATTTAATAACATACAATTTTTAATAGCTATTTACCACAACAATAGAAAACTCTTTGTACACGAACAAAGATGTTCAATTATAAAAAAAAAAAAAAAAGACCAGGAGAGAATAAAAAACTAATCGATTTTCCCAGACAACTAACAAGCAACCGATATTGATTAGTAGATGTAATATGGGAAGGTGTATAAAATACTCTTCTTTTTCTTCAGACAATAGTTTGCAGGAATTAGCTAAAACACTGTCCGCGATTTCAAGTTTAGTGTACAAACAATAAATACAAAATAAAAATATCAAAAACGTAACCAAACAGTAACTCATACCTTAAAGTTAAAACTTAAAAGTCAAAATTATTCCTAAAAGAATAGTAACCCTGTGTTGAGGGGATCTCTTTACCATCGCCATGTTGATTGCTTGTTACTGAAATCGCTTTGGTTATCATCGCCCGAAGGTTGGCGGTTAAGATGAGCGACATTTACTGCAACATTTTACTCCCTGGCATCATCTATTATTTAGATTAAGGGCTTGTTTGATAAAAGTCAATGGCCACATCGTTTGTTATTTGCCTTAACCTGTGAGTCCTCGCTCAGAGTTTTAGGACAGTTCCACCCCAACCCCCTTTTCATGATTGGTATGAATCATGAACCATAATCCTTCCATCCACGCATTTCAAGGCCATAAGAAGAACTCCATTGGCAGGTCTTAAATAACGTATGATACACTAAGGCTTTCTAGCTCGAGGCGTTTACATGTCTATAAAAACTGAACACCGTCGAGTGTAAGTCAACTTTTGCTGACGTAAAAAATGGAGCGCTTGTAATTGACAGTCTGGCATTAGGACTAGCCCCCAATTATTCCAGCGTCGCTAGTCTCAGCGGTCTAGTCGCCCATTTCCACATATAATAGTGGCGGTGAAGCGTTGATAATGCACGTCTCAATGAAGGAGTGTTCTGTATGGCCCGGCCTGGCAAGGTGTTCTCAACTAGCTTTTTCCAGTTGAATAGAGGTTACTGTAGATTAATTATGAGTGGAGCTTAAAGAAGAAGACAGACAGAATAAGTGAAAAAAAGCAATGGTTGTTTTTATTTGGTGACCATCGGGATTGTTACAAACAATACTTGGTTTGGCAAGGTTTTAGTGTGCGGGAAAAACAAACAGTAATAGTGGGAAAATACACAGTTATGATACCGCGTCATTTTTTGAAACAGCATTATTATTATTTAAAACAAAACAGACAATGAATACAAAATTAAAAGCCGCATACATTTCAATGTTAAAAGTTAAAACTTGATTGTTAAAGTTAACGGTGAGAGGAGCATAACACTAACACATCGGAATCTATTTAATATAACTATTTATAGAATCATCCTAACGCAGCCATCAGTGTGTCTGCACACGCGCATTCAGTGGTGTTGGGATAAGATGACGCACGTCTCCCCTTTCAGGTTAACCGTTTTATGAGCTGAGATAAATGTTGCCATAAACACACAGGCATTACTGCTGTTACTTCGTGTCCGTTTACAGAAGTAATATCTACCAATTTATTACGAGAATGCACGTTGGAAAACTTAAGATGTTGAGGAGGTCATTTAACTTACATAGAGAAATAATTGAGCGATGTTTGCTCTAATGCTATCAAAATTTATCTCTCTATTACACGACGCTTCTTCTTTACAGAAGATTATTATTTCTTTGCCATTGGTTCTATTTCTTGGACTCGGGCTGTAGTTCGTAGAAGAAGAGCGTATAGTATTAACAATGTAAAGTGATAACAACAACTTTTTGATAATAAGTTACAGTTTCTTGGGATCACGCGGCTATTAAACCCATTTCTATTTGGAAGAAAAAGAAGAAAAAGACACGCTATCTGACGAGATTTTTTGAAGGTCAAATGAAAGGCATCTGCCTCCCGCCACTGCCTCTTGGTTGTCGTCCCCCCAAACCCCGGAATAAAACTTCAATACAGCCGACATGGCGTTCGATATTGGGTTAATGATTTTTAAAAAATGCTAATGATGTTTAATACAAGTAGTAGAAAAACGCCAGGGGAACTTAGTACACATTTGCTGTGATTTGTGTGATTGTTTGACGCTTAGAACCAAATTGCCGTCTTCCACCCGGAAATGCAGAGGAATATTGTCACGAAAAACCGATACATCAATAATAGACTATATGCATTTCTTTTTATGAAGGCACTCGAGGAGCAAATGGTGTTTTGTTTAACTAATGCGTTTCCCGATATGGAATATGTAATCAGCTGGGATTTTAAAAGATGCGCAAAATAAGATATGATCAAGAGTTGTCATAGGTTGTCTGAATTTTAAGTTGACTTTATGTCAACATTAAATGTGTAGATGTGATGTTAACAAGACTGACCATTAAGAGTTCAGATTACTTTCATGTTGGTGTACCATTGGTTAGCTCGCCCATATTACAGAAACTCCGTACCCGCCCTCCCTCCTGTTCTTTCTCTTTGTTTGTGTGTTGGAGTAGGCATTTGTATGACAATATAAATGTCAAGCTGGGTATGCTCATTGCCTTTCTTATCTCAGCTAGGTCGTCTGACGGTCGTCGGGCAGCTCGTATCTCAGCTGTCAGCAGGTACTAATGTTGGGCTTAAGTCAACTCTCGTCTTAGAAAGGAATCCTTTTATTAGCTCTTAATTTTAATAAACCGTTTTAAATTAAAATACAAATGAACAAAACAAAAGCAAATGACTTGTGCCCCCAGTTATTATGTCTCTCATTGTCGGCAGCACTGTCTTTGTGTTTGTGGTTTGTAAACAAATAATAGTGTACTACATTTACTAAAATTTTGGACGTGAAATGGCATATTATATCAATAAATGAGTTTAAAGATAAATATTTCCCATAAATTTTACAAGACCATATCTATAGCAATTCACTTGATGATTTGATTTTATAAATTAAAATTATAACATATCTACTTCAGTGGGACGATTTAGAATAGTGCACAGCAGGCACTTTGAATGTGACTATCTACTATTAACATTTCCAAAACTTTTAAGGTGCCGGTCAGAGAGGTGCTAACCAAAGAAAAATCGTTTACCTTTTAAATAAATGTTTCCATTTTCCATGTAATAGTCTTGGTACATAATACCTCCTTGAACTATAGACTATGGAGTAAAAGTTGTCTGTTCTCAAAATAGTAAGTAGTAGGTAAAAAGCAGGTGATAATTTATTAAGTAATAAAGCTGAAAAGCCAAATCAGAATATTTTTATTTTGCTGAAGTGTTTAAAAACCAATTCAAAATGTGGAAACTAGCAGCGTTTGGAAATAAACTCTACCGACAGTGACGTTTTAACGATATATTTCCTATATTAAGCAGGTCGAGTTGTTACCCCTGCCCTATTTTCACCAGCCGCCAAGCCCAAGCGACACTCTCTATGAAAGAGTTACTCCCCCTTCTCCACCTAGTGCGTGCTAATGTACTACCAATCACTCCCCACCCTGTTTTATTCCCCCAACACAAAAACTGTATCAGCTCATAGCCTCGCTATCCACCTGTAGACAATTTTGTCTAAATGCCCGTTTCCCATTCAGATTTACTTTTTCTTTCGTCACGTCTTATGACATCTGTTTGGTATACTATCGGTTAGTCATTGGAAAATCTAGAACATTTTTAATTTTTATATCAAATTTGAAATATTCCGGAAAAAAATTGCCATGGAAATATTCCTTGTTACCACCAATGTGCAACGTTTAGAAAATTTCACAGCTTCTTTCTGTGTGCATTATTATACTAAATTTGCTGCGTGGTAATTCTAAACTGCTGCGCGACATCGGTCAGATATCTGCGCGGCAGCACAGCTTCTAAGAGAACATTGGTCCCCACCCAAGTCACCGTAAAAGTGCTTAAACTAATGAAATTGGGTTTGGTTTAAATCACATATTCTTTTAGAAATTATATTGGATTTTTAAAAAAAAAATGCACATATCTTTTCAAGTGCACTTGAATCACGTGTACAACATGACACGACTTCATACATAACTGTGCACCAGGGATGGCCAAACTTTTTGCATAGTGGGCCATATTTCATTAAGTACAAATATGTGGGGTCGGTAATAAACGAAACGACATACTTCAATACTGAGTTAGAAGTTAAATGGCTTTTTAATTATAGATCTATACTTTTTTGAATTGTAATGTGTAAAATGTTATTTTGTCGAGAAAATTGGGGAAAATAATAGCAAGATTTTTTTTTAGACCTTATAAATATCTTATTCCATCATTAAAAACTACTTTAATGGTTAGATAATAGCAAAGTTAAAGAATTTTTTATTAAAAACACTACTTACCTTAACTTATCGTATCTTATATTTTACATACACTCCTTCCACACAGAAGATTATTGCGTCCTACGCTTATCTTTGGTTTGTGTCTAGTCATGCATTCTTATTAGAGTTTTAAATATTGATAAAGTGTTGGTTTTCCTGATTACTTCAAGCAACCCAATCCACGCCCGAACTCTGGATGGGAAGAACGAAAATTTGTATGTGTTTGTTCTAGCGTACATAATATGAAATGTGTTTTTATCGTTATGCCCCTCTGAGGGTTGTATTTGGTTATCTTTGTGTTGTATTTCTAAATTAGAATTAATTGTTTTATGCATAATTAATTACTACTTTACTCCTGGTTCTTCTATCCTCCGGTGTTTCAAGGTTTAATGATTCTAATGGTGTTATTCTTGTAAGTTTTGAACATTCTCCAGTAATGAGTCTTACAGCTCTTTTTTTTTGAATTTGTTCTAGTTTATCAATATTTTCTTTGGTGGATGATACAGAAGATGCATATTCTGGTACAGGTCTCACTAAAGTGAGGTAGCATTTTAGTTTTATATCTTTATTACATTTGTAAAAGTTTCTTTTTTTAAAACCTAAGGTTTTGTTTGATTTTTTAATAACCTCATTGACAATATTGACATGGGTATTCCAAGATAGTAAACAAAATGAGGGGTAGGACTGCAATCAGGCTTATAAAAAATTAAATGGAAAAGACGTAAACAAGGTAAGGGTTAGCCTGACCGGACGTAACAAAACAGCGAATGTTTCGGCAACGAATATACAATACACAAATAAAACGAATATAAAAGTAAAAAATAAAATGAAGAAACTTAGCTGCGGTGAAATCCAAAGACTCTAAAAATTTAGCATCTTTAGTTTGTGTTAGTTCTTTTCCATGAATAAAATATTTTGAATTTGTTTATTTTTCTTTGTTACACTTAGTAATGGACACTTCAGTGTGGATAGACATACTCCAGTTAGTTTCCCATTAAATTAATTCTTCTTAGTCTTTTTGTAAAATTTTGCTATCTTGTTCTGATTTAATTGTTCTATAGATTATACAATCATCAGCAAATAACCTAACTTTTGTTCCTGTTGAGATATTGTTGGGTAAATCATTTATATAAATTAAAAAGAGTAAGTGGCCTAGCACAGTTCCTTGTAAAACTCCTTAGTTAAACTTTATTGGTGCAGATTTACATTACACCCATTAATTATTACAGTTTGCTTCCTACCGAAAAGGAAGTCTTGAATCCAGTGATGTAAGGGACCAGAGATTCCAAAGTAGTTAGGTTTTTAAGTCTTTTTGTAACACTTTGCTCTCTTGTTCTGATGTAATTATTATATAGATTATACCTTAGAATAAATAAAATGTGTCGAAATATAACCTTAGCGGAAATGTCTAAATAATTGTGATATAAAATTTTTATGTAGCCTACGCCGCCGCCACATTCATTTGTCTTTTCGGATGCGAATGGACAAAACTAAACATTATTGCGTCATCGACTTTGCTATTGGATGCCATCAAATTTCGTACACATAACAGCACCCAACTTAAAATCAATATCCACGTTTATAAATGTAATTTGTCAACGATTTTGCCTTCAAATAATTTCGCTTTAAAAAAACAAACAAAAACAAACTAACAAACAAAAACACAAGTTAATTAATTATTTATAGGAGGCGCGGCCCCGTTAAAATGTCCTTACAGGCTGTTTGTAGCCCGCGGGCCCGACTAAGGTTACCCCTGTTTTGCATGCATTGGAAATATCTATAACGTAGAAAACCTTATGTTGCTATAGTTGACGGGTTTATGTAACTATTGCTGCAACTAAGATCTTCATGTCCCATGGCCAGTTTATATTAGTTTCTAATTCATGGTTTCAATAGAAATTTGCGGCGTTAAATTGTTGTTATATTAATAAAACAGATCGTCACATTTCCATAAATGGACTAATCAACTTATTTTCAAACGGTTTTTTTTTGGCCACTCAATGGTCTATATTTTTGGTCAGATATCTATCTAGAAGACAGCTTACTCAGTATATACATGAAAATCCCCAATATGTACTATTTAGCGTGCCAAGAAAAGTTTGTGTTCAGAAACATTCCTCGTGACAAACCGCGGTAACCATGTTTAAAAAGAAGTTGATATAAAAACTAACTCTTACGTTGATCAAACCAACACTACAACAATTGGACTATTGAAATCTTAGCGAAGAAATGCCCCTGCAAGGAACTTTGGTGGCAGACATCAACATTGAAACACGCCAATTTGTTTATTTTCCCCCTTCTTTACTTTCAGCCGCCTGTGTACGTTTCCCATCTGATCTTCGCTGTTTGAGTAATGTAGTAATTAAGGTTTTTTATGCTAAGAAATATGCTGGCACGTCTGTTATGTGCCCTCCTCCTTCATGTTTATCGCGACGAGAGGGTTGTAGAGAAGGGGTTGGGGGTGGGAGGGTTAAAGGTAGCTCCGTGTAGTTTGCTTTCCAGGGCTCGGTAGAGGCGTGCTAATTTGTTGATACAAAGCTACAAAAGCTTTTCTCCTGGGGCTGACACGAATGGAGGAGGAAATCTTAACCCCATCAATTTAAATTGCTCTCAACTGAAGATGTTCGTAAAGTTCCCTTCATAAAGACCACGGTTTCCTAAGCGGTAATAGTGGTTTGAGGGGTGGGGCGCGGGTGGGGGGGGGGAGACTCCATTCCCCTCGACAAACTCAAAGGCCGAAAACGTAGGACTGGTTACACCAGTAGCAAGCATCGTTTGTCCTTAAATCACGCCTCTACTTAAGTGTTATTCTCTGAAAGCCGTGGTCGTCAGGACTCTGTGGTACCATGGTTTGATTACCAGTTGGTAGGGGCTAGAAGACCCATATTATTATAAAAATTATAACAAATTAACAAATATTCATCACCCCAGAGTACTCGGGGTGAATCTTTGATGAAGATATAACACTTGTATAACTTTAACATCAAGAGTCCTTATGAAGAGGTATATAGTTTGTGATGCTCCGTGTAAAAAAATGTGTTATAGGGTTAATATGAGCCATTTCTCCCTGCAAGTTGTTCTTTTTTTTTTTTAATAGACAAGACGAAAACGTCACACAAAAAATGTTCCCTCTGGTTTGCGCCTTTCAATTTAACAAATTCCAGATACGCTTTGATTATCTCAGTTTTAAATGTCCGTTGACCAAGAAAAATAAGACGCTTACAAGCTACAGTCGGATATTTGTCTCTAATCTGTTGTAATCCCCCTGTCTAGCCAGACGCGCTCCGAAATATCTCTGTCTTAGTTCCTCCCATACCGCGTCGTGCATTTGGGCAGCCATTGAGATATGCCCTGAGATATGCCAGCAGTCGACACAGAGCACTAATCTCTTTGCTCTGCGTGTACACAACACCTAACCAACAGGGTGACCCCCCTTTTCGCAGTATAGTTTCATCATCAGTAACGGTATGTGGTATGTATACATCTGTTAAAATAGCCCAGGGAAAATTATTGGGCTTATACATAAATTAGAATTGAAATAGCCTTGACTACTCCATGAAAAAAACAAACAGATCAGGTTGTCAACAGCTGTTGTTAACGTCCACTTTCTAGTCCTCCCGCATTTTGACTCCTTTCTCTCCCCACCCTACCACCACCTCCCTGTCACCATAACACCCCGCCCACTCGTGATACTCAAACTCAAAACGCGCATTTAGCCCCACTCCACACCCATCTCTACCGATCATCACAGTCAACAGCTCTCCTGTCGTGTGTGTGTGTGTGATTACTTAAAACATATTTAGACATTTCACTTTAACGATTCATATTAAATGTATTAGGTTGGCGTTACATTATTGATTGTTGCAACAAGGATATCTATTACCTAACACCCACCCCAAATAAGTCACGAGTGTTATGGCATATGATAACATGTAAACTAGGCGATATGAGGTTGAAAGGTAATCGAGTCTAAATTAAGAGCTTGTGTACTTTGATATATTTTCTTGTGAAGAATTTGACAGCTTACTGTGATTAGAGCAAGCATCACCTGCCCCCATGCTGTCAAGTATATACTTTCCAATGGCGAAGGCATGCGTTGAAAATCAGTTTTGTAAAAAGAAGTAAATTTCATTAAAAATATTCTGATGCAGTCACATTTTCTTCTATTGAGTTCTATTCACTCACTAATGGAAATCGTTTGGTTAGAAATTGTAGTGGTTTGACACCTGAGAGCTATCTATTCAGTCAATCAATCTGCTAGCTCTCTTCTCAAGCTGTTTGGTTAGAATATGTGTAACACGTGGCTTAAACTTGTAATCCAAAGCTACGCCCTTTAGTTAAAAAAAAAATAGTTTCATGTTGGAAACTTATTGATTTGGCAATTGCCCCCCCCCCTCTTTTTTTAAAAGCTTAAAAATGTTTTTTTTAAAAAAATCATTGAAGTAACTTACTTGTGTTTAATTGTAAATGTTATGGGCTAACATGTCAGACTAGTACATGTGTCTCATATGAATCTGAGTTTTTTTTATTAAGTATCTCTCGTCACTGCAGTTTTTTCCAAAGTCCTGATAGTCTTAAAGCAATTCTTAGTACTGAAACACTAGGATCTTCACAAACCCAGTGTAAATAATTCTAATTAATATCCCCGACCTTAGCGCACGGTCATGTGCTGGAGCAAACCCTCCCTTTTTGTCACCACCGTCTGGTCAGACAATGAGACAGAGCATGAAATAGCAAACCCTTTGATAGGATCACCAGGCAAGGGCGTTTGTAGTCACTCCGGCTGGCTTGGCTGAAAAGGCTCGCTCAGCCATGGGAGAGCCGCCGACATGCCGAGATTTAAGCTCGTTTACCGTTCCCTTATATTTCATCTCCCAACTATCCATACATTGCTTCCTGGGTGGTCGGAACTGAATGGTGGTGTATTAGAGGGTGGGGTGGTGGTGGTTAGAAACGGCAAAGGTTTGTGTGTGATACAAACAGGGAGATATAACGTGAAATGACCGAGTTGCTTGTACATACCACCGGCACTGGTCTTTACAACGGCCGTTTTATTCGGTAAGGACTGCCTGGCCAACGCAACAGACCGACTTTTCACGGTGCAAGTCTATATTTATTATTAACTTGGAGAATTCATCTCGAGTGGCTAAAAAACTGTTGAGTGAAGTAGCTTAGAAAAGTGGGCCGTGGTATTTTGCGTGGTGTCTGTGAGCAACCACTCGGTATCAACAATCATATAGCCCCCTGCGGGAAACGATTGTATTAGGACACAAGCTAAAGTGTTCGCATCCGATCTTTCTCTAAAATACATTTCAGTGTAATGGGGTTGAGGCATAACGCTGTCTCCTCAATTTCATTTTATCTTTAAACACATTGATTAGCTTTTTATTTTATCAAATAATGTAATAATTTGTTAATTTAAAGTTAAACCCAAAGTCAGCTTAAAAAAACAACAATGAATAAGTATTATTATGTCTAGAGTGCGTGTGTGTGTGTGTGTGGAAGGGGGTGGTGGTGGTGGTTAATGAATTCCGAATAGTTGCTACCCCGAAGTTAAGACATGATAAAAGAATGATACAAAAAATAACCTCCTTGTCTGAAATGCGTCATTGAGTTTTCGACTATTTGTGCACGAAGAACGGGAAACATTTGGATGACGCTGTTAAAACACGTTCATGTTCAAGTCGAAATGTAACTGCCGAGAGCTTCTTTATTTTGTTGTTATTATTATTTTTTTAAATAAAGCAAATAATTTATTTAACAGACACCCCCCGCATCTCTTTCTATTTCATGTGTATATATCCTGATGATTATGAAGCACACGTTGAAAAGAAAATATCTGTCAATTGAATTGTGCTGGTTGCCGTGACTTCCTTTTATTGTCGTTATAGTAACTCTGCCTGGTTCCTTTAATAACTTCCCCTTGCTTGTAAGTCCACCTCAGTCCCATCCCCCTCTCACCCTAGTAACACGCTGAGTCTCGTTGGCCACAAAAGCTGCACCCCGGCTCCTGGTTAAATGTATTCAAGTTGGCCACTAGAAGCGTGTCAAGTGTTCAGTTCAACTCCTCCGGTTCAAGATTTATGTCTCACGGACCAAAGTGTTGAACATATCCAACCAGCGGCTTGTATATAGTGCCCATATTTAGTTTGACACATTGAGATCATTTTTATTGTTTTTGTCTTGTTGTAGCACGTACCGTAGTAAACAAATTAAATTCTCCACCATTAACCAAGAGATTTGGTTTGAAATATGATTCGGCTTTATGATTATGAACAAAAGCAGACGGCCGACATTGAGTTTCATAGAGAGAATCTAATAGTGCATTAATTTTACTATGGTACATTCCATCGATCTGAAATTTTGATACAATGCATTCTTAGGTGACACGAGTCTATGTGCAAAATTACAGCTCGATAGCATCACGGGAAGTGGGTCATTTTTTAAACTTTTGTTTTTCCGCCCGATGAAGAGACGACGGTGAAGTTAATATAAAGGATTTAGTAAAAAACGACCTGTAATAAAAAAACAACCCGTAAAAACAAAGTTTTTGACTATAAATCCCTTATGCATGAGACAGAATTACAACTATTGAAAATAAAATGCACCGCGCGACAAACATTTACAGACTGAACGTGACTGAACCCCCTTAGCTGTAAAACGGGGACAGGGGGATGGGGTGGTGTGGTCACCGATGTTTTGACTAAACTCCAGCAAACACGTGGACGTTAACAACAGACAGCTACTATACAGTTAAATAGAGATAAACTTAAAAATACTAAAAATCCATTAATTTAATTATGCTACATTCGATCAATATGAAATTTCGATACAATGCATTTTTAGCTGACACGAGTCTATGTGCAAAATCAGCCCGATAGCATCACGTAAAGTGGGTCAATATTTACTTTTGTTTTTCCACGTGACGGACTACGACAGAGAAAGAGAGACGGTGGTGAAGTTAATGTAAGGGATTTAAAAATAGATAAACCTATATGAGTATTATTATGTCTAGATTGTGTTGAGGAAAAAACGAGGGGATGAAGTGAATGACTAATACTTGCTGCCCTGAAAGTCTGAATGTAATTATACTTCATTTCGTCCTTAAAAAATAATGTAGAAAAAGGAAAAGACGAACACATTTCTTGAGTGAACCATCTGTGATCTCAACACTCAAACCCCACCCCGTCCCCCCATTGAACCTACTTTGCTTAAAGGTCTTGTTCCCGTGGAAGTCAGATTGACCACATGACTGGCCAGTTGTCCGATATTGACCGCTAGCTGAATTCATCACTGGCCAGACTTCCTAATGCGCTCGGGGTTTCAGAACATGGTCGGGCACCATAGGGTCAACAAATTGGTGCATTGATCCCATTAGGTCAGTCTCGGCCAGGGTATGACATTCTCGTCAGTTTAAAATTTAGGTTGGCTTTGCTGCTCGTGGAAAGCGTAATGGAAGACGTTATATTCACATAAAAATGACACTCAAACAGTACACGACACTGTCATTAGACAGTTGCGCACATTGCCTGGGGAATAAACGCATTTTGGAAAGCATAGTCTCAATACACTTTGGGGATTTAAGAAGATGGTCGCATATGTATGCATAAACAACACTCACTATTTTAAAGGGCTCAAAGTGCACTAGAAAAGTTATCTCAAGTTGGACCTTTCATTTTTAATGTATTTCGTCTCATTAGCTTTTCATATTTTAAATACTGAACAGTAAATAAAAAGGCTCTTAGTTTGAAACATGACGACCTCTTTCTAGGTAGCTTCAGAACCTGTTATTTGAAAAAAATAATCACTAGGACCATCATTAACGTTCTCGCTAATTGGTATTAAGATTCCACACGCTCAAGCATGTGACGTGTCTGTGTGATATCAAAACTAAAACTTCGATTGATTTCGCCTTAAAAGAGGATCTTCCAGGCCAGCACCATGGTTCAGTTTCCCCTGTAGTTTGTCCAGGGATGCAGCTGTAAATACCCCCCCCCCGAAGTGAATGACTTATATAGTCATACAATAATTTACACTGGCAATGGTTGATTAAAACTATTTGTGAAAACCAGTTGGCTGATAGAAGTGGTTATCGATTTCCTCTCTCCTTTTTTGCAACTTTTTATTGGGTTTTAATAATTCATACCAGCTCTGCCGGACCCGGTGCGCTGTAATACATCTGAGCCCATTTAGCGGAAGTAGTCCTGGGTTCTGCTGGGCAATTTTGTCGGGCTATTGTTTCTATTATGTCAATTGTTTACTTGTGTATTCTAGTATGTACCGCCTATCTCTATCGGTCGCTTTGTTTTAGTTTTCTTCCCCCCCCCCCTATTTTTTTATAGTCTTCATTACTACCCAAAGATATTATACACAACAAATATTTTATTTACAAGATCAAGATCTATTTCTAAGTGTTCCAAACATTTATTCGAAGCCTCTTAACAATTGTTTATGACAGAGGAAGACAAAATAATATTTTTAACGTGTTTATGAAACAAGATTTTCTTCGGAAAAGCTTAAAGTAGAAAAACACGTCATATTAAAAAAAATAAATACATTATTTTTGTACTATTTTGTTGGTCTTTTTCAACGAATTAGGATAGGGCTAAGCGCTAGAGGTTATCCCTTTCCCAATATTCTTGTATGTGAATTCGAGCTAAAAAAAATAACAATCACAAAAAATTGCCCTAAATATAAAAAAATGTAACTATGCATGTTATGTCGTGTCAGTGTCTTTTATTTCACTGCTTGTGTACATATAAGTAACTTCTTTAAAATTAGACTTTTTGTCACAAATTTAAGTTACATTAACGAAGCTAAAATAAGATTTCGCAATTGTTGGCCCTGTTTGTTACTCAATACCAACATACCAACTATTGAAAATTTTCATCTTGCTGTGCAAATTGATATGACCTTGTGAGGATACTTCCTACCAGCTACTGCTGGAGATACAAAAGTTATCCTTGTTTAGAGATCGTTACACCCACCAGACGACAAAATTATATTAGCCCGCTACCCCTCTCTCCAATTACGAGGACGGAAGCTCGGCTCAACGTCAGTGTATTGAAAACACCAACGTGATAAGCAACGCTAACCCTGCTAATGATTGCTGGCAACCAGAACTGCATGTCTTTCGAGATTGATTTCTTCCCCTCATTGAAATCCTCGTAAGGCAACCTATGGAAGCGGGCTTACTGTTTGTTTAAAGATTAGACGTAAGCCTTTGGAGAGCACGGGACACTGCGTTGGTTAAATCAGAAAATACACCCTTAACATGTATTCCGTACCGGGTTCGGTAGTCGTCATGAGATGAACATGTCCCCACAGCTCTTGTGTAGAGTTATTGCCTAAGATTGTTGCTGTTTGAAGAAAAATGATTGTATTTATTTATTGATTTTTTTATGGGGTTCGGTTGATAAAGGTAGATTACTCATGTAATGTTGGACTTCAGTATTTTTGCAATAGGATTAGAAGAGACTTCTTAGTGATGAGCTAAGTAGCTCATTTCTGGTGTTGAGATCGAAATCCCTAGATAAATTTAGATTGTATTCTCTTCAATTATCATTTTTCTTAAAACATCTTTATTACTTCGTTCTGGAAACACTGAGGCATTGTTTACTAAGGCTAGGCGCAATCCTGAGTTTTTCTCTATATTTCATTGCATTTTTCTTCTTAAAGTCTTTGGCATGCCAGACACATACCTGATTACATGCAACATAAATTCTTGCATAAACTTTTTGTTTCAGCAGATAGCTTTCATAGTTAGTTCCATTATCACACCAACTCCAACCCCATATAGCATAGGCTTTTATTTAGATCTCCAGTAGTTTTCGTGAGCACGGTCGATTGAATAAGGCTTGTGTTATTGATTGGGGTTCAGTACGTTAAGCTGACCGATTGATTGAATAAGGCTTGTGTTATTGATTGGGGTTCAGTATCGTAAGCTGACCGGTTGATTTTATTTTTTCCCATAAAAATTCCCAGTTTTATGATTTTATGTAATGACTCACTTTTATTTTTCACACGTTCGCTTACAAATTAAACACACCTTTTTATTAGTATACCACGTGATCAATTATTTTTTAAAATAATAATTTATGTATTTTTAAAAATAAAAAAAATGCCATTGTACTTTTCTAATAATTTACCCCAACCTATAATTTATTCTTTGTGGTTTTCTTTATTTCAAGTTTAACCAAGGCATCAAAAATAGATCAATTCACGATTGCCTTGATATGAAGCCCTCCATTTCTTTCGTCTCACACATCATCAAATACCCGGCTCTTATAATAAAAAGGGCGAGGAAAAAACCATGAGATTGCCGGTGGTTTCCAATTCCTCCTGGCAACCCCACTGTTCTTGGCTCTCATGACCGTACCCTTGTATTGCACAAGTTGAATGGGTCGCCGTGCTAGTGGAGGGTACGCTGGGTTTAGTGACACGCCAGGCGTAGAGTATCTGGGCTGATTGGCGCTAACATTCCAAGTCGGATTGTACACATGTTCACGATCTGACATTTCTTTGTCACTAACCATGTAGGACGGCTTGGATTGTGAGCCTCCCTCCACCAACAGGCAACGAGTTTTCTTCAGCTCGGTTGGAAATAAGATATCTATATTTTAGTTTGTGTTAGAGCTTGCGGGGGGGGGGGGGGGGTGGAATGGGCGAGAGAAATGATCTATAATAGCGAGTTATTGTTGTTCACGATGTGAGTGTGTGTAAAATAGAGGATAGAATTGTATGCGTCAATTTTATATTCAACTGTGTCCATCCTCATTTGTTATTAATAATTTTTTGTGTTAAGTGTGTTTGTGGGGGGGGGCGCTAATAACAAGGAGTAGGTTTATTTACCCAAATGTTGTTTTTTTATATGGATGTTAAGTTAATTTCTCTTACAACTAGTGGTTTATATTTAGCTATTAAAGTCATTTCTAAAATAAAACACTTCAGCGTGTTTGTTCGGTTTTGAACGTTAGAAGTCTATATAAGATTTTCAAATCTCAAAACAATAGAATATGACCCAGAAAGGTTGCCATACTTCAGTTAAGACTCTCTTGCTCCCAGCGCTGGCCTACGTGACGCGCGGCGGAAGTCTGCTTATAGCACCGAACCCCCTTTAAGCCGCCCGCAGTTAAAACCTGAAACTTGACTTTCGCGGCCAGGGAGAAAATCAATTGAGTTAAAAATGTTCAAGTTGCTCTGGTCATGGTGGTGGTTTAGGAATGCTTAACACCATTTACGTGTAGCGGGGAAATCGTGTTTGGAATATGTAAATAATGTATGTAACATGTATACACTGAAAAGGCCACCTTTGTGTGTATGACCCGGGGTGGGGGGGGCGGGAAGGTTGATTATTTAGTTATTAAGTCATGATTATTAAGTAAGGGTTATTGTTTTCATTACTCTCTTCAGGTCATCTCACCTCTATTTGGTTTTATTATTGGAGGCGTTTCATGTCAATATCACATAATCCATTATTTTTTGCTTCTAAATTTGCATTATAAATAAATGAGTTGTTTTAAAAAAAATTTTTTACAATTTCTTTACAAAAATCGTTACCTGTGAAGTATTACAGACACTTAACTTTTTTGAACATTATATAGAAACAACATAATAACCACCACTTAATTTTAGCTGAGTTGATGGCATGTATTTATCTTTTTGTGAAAGTTATCACTTGAGACAACATGAAACAATTGGGCTTGTCATTAGTTTCTCTCTGCACCATATCTCATTTCCAAATCAATAAACAAGCTACTCGCGAAATGAGACAGAAACCGATGCTATAAAGTTAGTTTTGTGTAACGCCCACCTCAACACCCTTCTGTGTACACATACATTTTACAGATTACTTGCTGCTGCTAGTGGAGGAAGGGGGCAGTGATGGGGGGCCAGGGGGGAGAGAACGCAGTCTGTGGCATGTTGCTATTGTTGTAGTCTAGGAAACGTTAAAGGTCACGGCTAAGATAAACACGCAAACTTTGCCTTGCCGGTATGCAGCTTTCTTTACCCCAACAAAACGTACACAGCAGCCGTGTGACGTACCTGGCTCGTGATTAGTTTTGTTTAGGGAAAGTTTGCTTTTTTGGAGTGTCATGTGGCCAAACTGTGCTATACTATACACCGGCGTTGCCACTCCTTGGTTAATGGGGATAATTTTTTTTTTTTTTTAAAGTTTAAAAATTCATGTTTGGGTAAAAAAAAAAAAAAAAAAAATACAACTTTGCTTGCAATGATTTGTAAGATTCGGCCCGATCAGGCCATTGGGAAATATTATAATCCCACGTTCAGTTATCAAGTTTATAACTGTTAAGCATCGTGTATGGGTCACGGCCACCTGCTGGTTAACAAGTCTCTGCTGGGTTAAATGTAGAAGGTCGGTAACAAAAACTTATATTCTTTAAATAGCTTAACTCAATATATACGTCAAAATTATATGCATTTCGACAGATGTTGCAAGCAAAAAAATGAAATTATTTTACTGCCTGAAGTCGATAGCTGCCTTTTCACAGCAACTTAAAAAATAAATAAATAAATGAGAAGTCAACGGGATAAATAGCAATCAGTAAAAATAAATGATATTTGAAAATTACATTGAAGCGTCTAGAAGTTGGAATATTAACTTGTTCTATTGTATTACTCAAATCAACTCTTACACTGTCTGCCATTTCGATTTCCTCTCCATACCTCCCGTAATAGGTATTGTCTTTAGGGGCCTCTTTCAGCCAATTATTTAAGTATATTTATTTCAGGTAGAGATGTGTGTAAATAAATATATGTTAGCTACCGTCTTGAAGAAGAGTTCTAGCCATTACGTCCTCTCCTTTTGAACTCTTCTTTGAGATCACGGTTTCTTGTAATTGTAGCAAGCGTATCACGTCATAAGTTAGTGGCTAAATATCTTTTCCTCGCAAGCACTTCATATATTAGTGTTAACACGACAGTGCCATTCAAACCTTGTTTATTCCACAGTTCTAACCACGTATTATTTCATAGCACCAATTTGAAAAAATTAGTACTAAAAGTGCTAAGTCTCAAAATACGCATTTTGAGATAACTAAGTTTTAATTAACTTTCTGTCCATTGGATGATATTATTTAAATTTTGTAGGGTGTTGAAGAATTGGACATAGTTACATTATATGCTTTTCAACTGTGTACGGTATACTGGTCTAAATCAGGTGATAAAAGTTCACTATTTAGATTGAATTTGACAAAAATGTGACTTAATTACTTTAAGCCCTAGTGTCTTGCATTGATAGGCAAAAGACAGTTTAAAAAATATTTTGCTTTAAAACATGTTCTGAGCGTTGTCAGGACAAATGCCTTTCACGACCTTCACAACGAAATCTCACGGACTCGATTCTCTCCGTCTATTTCGAATACATCTTGTACTAAGCTCCCTATTAGAATCATTTTACCTTGTTTTGTCAGGTGGGATATTTGACAAACACAAAACCCATTGAAGATCATGAGTGTCAGTGCTCTTAGTTTTGACTCCTCCGATATTTGCAGAAAAATGATATATTTATTTAGATTCTAGTTTGTAGTTAAGATACTTCTTACTTTAATCAGTTGCTCTGGAAAGCGTATGTAAATAGTAACATGGATTTTTAAAATTTTCTTTTCCAGAGCCCTTCCATCAACAGCTGTTCCAACAATGGCGGCGGTAATAACGGGGACGATAGCAAAACGGGCAACAATGCCGGTAGCAACACCGTCAACAACAACAGCCCATCTGACATCGGTGCCACTATTGCCAACATGGTACACAATGACCACCACCACCCCAATCATCACCATATTCATCACCACAATGGACCGGTGGAGCCTCCTCGGTCTATATCACGGGATCGCCTGAGTGATGTAAGTACTTCCATGCTTCATTCTCCAAGTATGTCAGGTCAGCTGCATACAAAAACTTGGTCTGAGGTTCTCTTTAAAAAATGTGATCATTTACTATAAGGACCGCATGTAAATCGTTACATCTCAGGTAGAAATGTTGCATTATCCATTCCCACCCCCGACGGGCTGAGCACCGTCCTGGATTTAAAAAAAATCACCGTTAGCTGACGGCATCTCCCCCGTGTATTTGTCCCCGCTAGCGTCGACTCCCTTTCCCTAGTGGTAACAGAAGTAGCCCGACCTTGATTAGCATAGTGGTGTTAACATGTAGCCAGCTCCCCCTGTTTCCAAGCCATTGTTTCTTACTTTCTTTTGTCAAACTTTGAACCTGACAAAACAACTTTCCTGTCAGGTGATGATGCTGGGAGCAATGAACTCAAGCGCTAAGCGAGAAGTAAACGTGCTGGCGTTTTTAAAAAAATTAAATCATTACAAAATCACCATTGACTTTAAATTTAGATTTAGACCGCCCTCCTCACAAACAATAACAACAAAAATCACTTAAAGAGGCTTCCAAATACTCAATCCATTATGTCCATTTTATCCGGATTAAATCAGTTTTCTATACTATTGTTATGACCCACATGTTCTCAAATATTTTAAAATAATTTTCACCTAAAATTCCAATGTAAAAATGATAAAATGTGTATTCATCAAATTAGATCTACATTAAATTATGCTCTCTTTGGGAGAAAAAATGAGAAGAAAATTTCTCTTTTGTAATTCAATCAGAATAAATAGATTTTACGCAAATAAAACTGCAATTAAAAACTTTCGTTAATACTAAACTCTTGGCAATACGCTTCAAAAGCCATTGTCTTAAATGAATGATTCATTTATTCTAGCACAATGGTCAAACTTTGAAACCCTGTGAAATGCATAGTTTGACTCCTGAAATCGTACACGGCTGGGGCTACACTGGAGCCGGAATTCAACACTGCAGTATACAGCCGTATCTAAATAAAAAATAGTGTGCGTGGCTACACTTGCTCAGCGAAAAACGGCGGTTAACGCCCATGGGAATAATAATATTTTCTGCAGTGTAGCCACCTCCAAATATTTTTTTCCGAAGCGCGCACTGCAGAGTCAAATTCCGGCTCCAGTGTAGCCACAGCCCAAGGCTCACCGTTATAATCTCCAGACCAGACGCTGCATTTATGTAATCTATCATTGCATCATCTTCAATTTCCTCCCGGATAATGGTCTGTGTTATAACGTATGTTGGCATCAATCAAACAATAAAGCGTAAAAATAGCTAGCTTCAAAGTTGATGTCCGCACTAAATATTTGTTCCATCAACTTAAATCCATTGTATACTTGTGTCGTTTTCGATTACCAATTTATTTAACATTAGCACCTTCAGTTACTTTGGTTATTGGCTAAACATCTCCACTCCTGCCCGACCACTCAGACTCCGCTACAACACCCCCATACTTCCCCTTCACCACCCATGCAGGAAGAGTAATTTGAGGAAGCGCGAAGTGCTCGGAGCATGTTATCTCCAGATTAAGCTAGGTGGCAGCTAACAGCAATAACAAACAGATCGAAGTGGAATTAAAAGATTATAGCTACCAGTCGCCCCCTCTCGTCCTCCCCTTTTCCCGTGGGGGAAGAAGGAAATGTTTTGTGCGATCACGATTCTCATTCGGCTTGTTCAGTGGTTCTGATACACGGACACTATACGCTGAATAAAAAGACATTATTTCCAGTATTTTTTTAAAGCTACTTTACAGTGCACAGTTCTTGTTAGAAAATATTTTAAAGAAGTTTTTATTTGTATTATTTTTTAACAACGACCGGACTATAATCTACAATCATTGACTGGTGGGNGGGGGGGGGGGGGAGCTTTTAGAACTAATTACTATAGAGGAGCTCATATCCCTGTGCTTAACAATTTCTAGATCGGTCTCGGGGCTCTGATTTGGAACCACTGTGTACTTTAATCACAGCCGTTAGTGTGCGAACAAATGTTGAACAGTTTCGACTTCTTCGTCCTTTGTTATTGGATGCAGTCAGCCGGTTATACATTTTGCCACTATGGCGGGTAACGGCTGTAACACGAACCACTGTCTCATATCAAAATATGCACCTTGCTTTATCCATATAAATAAAATTCGGCTTTGTTTTATGGCGCTCAAATGCTTCATTCGGGCATGAAATCTTCCACTTGAATATTCTTGTCAGACTTCCTGTCTGAAAACATTACATGGAAACTGTCGGCTAGGCTTTTAATATGTGAAGCTGGGACCCCACTGCGCCATACAAGCCCACATTTCATGGTTATCACCGTTTCACGCAGTAGCATATAGGACAACTGATCTATCACCGATTCACGAAATAGCATATAGGACAACTGATCTATCACCGATTCACGAAATAGCATATAGGACAACTGTTCTATCACCGATTCACGAAGTAGCATATAGGACAACTGATCTATCACCGATTCACGAAATAGCATATAGGACAACTGATCTATCACCGATTCACGAAGTAGCATATAGGACAACTGATCTATCACCGATTCACGAAATAGCATATAGGACAACTGTTATCCCCACACATTCCCAACCATGAGGTCGAGAAAGCATGAAAGTAAAAACTGCCCGGTATGGTGAATGTAGGAAAACTACTGTCAATGGTTGAAGTATCGGCTGGGCATAAAACCTCACTGAGGGGGTTGGCGGTCGATAGCTGTCTGAGGGTAGGGGCAAGGGAAAAAAGGTGGCGCGGCATTTAAAGAAAAGTCTGGGGGAGGGGGGCGGTCAGAATGTGTGGGCATTATTCTTCAAATACGGTTTGGCTAATGATTTCTAAATTGAGTTGGGTTGTATTACTACTCACTGACACACGCCTGTTCCCTGACATGGGGTCGATGGGAATATTCATTTGTGCTGGCCTTTGATATTGTTGATTGGGGCTTGCCTAGTGGCACGTTTGTTTCCGTACCCTGACGTGCTTGAGGTAAATCTTCCTTTCGGTGATACCTTTTCTTCGTTATGGAACCACTGTGCACGCGCCGTCTAATATTTTTCTTTCTGTTATTCCAGAAATGTTGTTGTAACTGTTACCCCACCCCTTCCCCCAGGCTAATTAACTCAACATTTGGCTCTTGTCTGCAAAACTCATTCGTTAAAACTGATATTAAACTAGAGTTTGGCTTTCTTGAGATTGCTCACATACTTGTGAATTTAAGATGCTTGGGTTGGGGAGAAGATTTATTTGTTAGAAAATAAAGATGAAGCCACCTGCTTTCTAAGAAGGAGAAAAGAGAGAGAGAGAGAGGGAGAGAGAGAGAGAGAGAGAGAGAGAGAGAGAGAGAGAGAGAGAGAGAGAGAGAGAGAAGAAAGAAAATAACGCCATCCATGAAATTAGCCCGTCACCTCCCCCATTGATTTGATCCCATGGTAATTGAATTAACGTTAGCAAAGAAACACGCCTGGCCATAGTGTTTGCATAATGAAAACACTATGCTCCCATAAGCAGATGGATTACATTAGTTTGTGCAGTAGAGGGGGGGGGATCCGTCACCTTCGGTTTTTCTCTTTCAGCAGTCTATTGCCGACATCTCGGCTTATCTTTTCCCAGAGACTTTAACCACCCAGTTACACCACCTCCCCGGTCAATTTTCCCCCTTTCTTCATGTTTTCTCTGAAGCTAGAGTAAAGTTGATCTAAGTAACCATGTGGTGAGCCGGTGTCAGAGGAACGTTTAAAAACACACCCACGTTCTTATCTTGTACGATCTAACACATCGTTGTGCATGGTTAGTTAGTTGCCTTACACATCCTTAAGGTTTGTAAATTACATCACTGCCAAGTACATCTTAATGAACAGCAGTTGCCCGCCCGGTCGTTGGCTTTTCTTAAACTGACTGCGTGGTTTGATTCGTGTTGAACCGTCAAAGAAATGATGAGAAAATGAGTAACTCCGACTTAAAAGTTGAGACGTTGGATAGGCCAAGAGAACTATAAAGTATTTTCAAATGGTTGTTTTCAATTACATGGAAGACATTTTACTGGTCTACCTTGTCGGTTTCTCGTCTAATTCTAAGTTTGTCACTGTAGAATTTCATCTTAACCTTTCTGCTGGTTGACTCTAATTAACCCCCTTTGATTTATTTATCACCTGACATTTATCAGCAATATCACACTACAAACCAGGTGGACGTAGTAAATAATTCTTCTCCTACAGCGAGCTGCACATTTACCCTTAGCACAATAATGAATGGGTTGTCGTAAATTCTTAAAGTAACGTCTTCTAAATGCTCGCTTATCTATTTAATGGATAGGAAGTAAGCCGAGAGGCATGGTGAAACAAGTGAATAATCGCAAATCCTAGCGTTATCACATGGGTGTAGTGAGTTTTGAGCAGGGGCGCCTGAATTATAAGTTAAGAGTTATAATTTGGGAAAGGGCGCTCAAATGTATAGTTTATCTTCGGGCGCAAAATATCCTAGTTACGCTTCTGCAAAAATGTGTTATGATACATGGTCTATTCTCAGGGGGGGCATCTTAGCCTCGTATTTGTGACGGGCGGTGTTTATGTAGCAGCAAAGTGGCGTCATGTTTTGTTAACGTCGTTCGTTTGAACATTTGACATTCATGCTTCTCATGACTGAAGTGTTGCTGTTATTTTTATACTTGAATTCTTATAAAAAGGAAGTGCTCTATGAATTCCTTTAGGATATTTTAACTGTCGACTAAATTGTTATTATTACAAAGCCACGCGTTTTAAACACATTTGAAGTTTTAACTCATCATTTTTTATCCTTGTTAACTGGAAGAGCTCTAAATTATAAACTGTTAGTATCAAGGGTGAATAAAAAAAGGTGGGTGGAGTCCACATAAATTACAAAGTTAATTAGTAATCTGCTAATAGCGTCCATAAAACCATCTCCCGTACTTTCAATAATTTCATCAATGAGTAATTTGTTGAATTTAATCTATACAAAACTTATCTTCCCCTCAGGCAAGCACCCACTCAGGTTCAGGACAAGGTTACGTGGTAAGTACACTTTAGATCTCATCTCTCACTAATTCACGTTTGGTGATTGCTACTTTTAACGTTTTTCAATCAGACATTCCATCATGACTCACTCCATTCACTTTTGCTTAGCACACAAGTTATGCCTTTCAACAGTCTAAGCAATGTAATCCCATTAGGCTCAACTGAACCATTCACATATTTATAGATACATATCTCATAATAAATTCAGAGGTTCACAATAAGTTCTGGACACTTTCCCGGGGCAGCCTGTCCCGGATTCAGAACAATTGCAGTGCGAACCGGCAACTATTAGATTAGAGAAATTAAGTGTACGCCGCGGCGCCGTGTAAGAAAGCTACTGAACCCTGGAGCACCTCGGCGCCCAGTATGGTAACCTCTGATTTAATCACTTAATCGTAATAACCGCGAGGGAAACAATTTAGAGGCCAGATATCTGCCCATAGAAGCCATCTCATTGTTTTGATAGCCAGGGTATGAAAAGTCAGTGAGGCCATTTATCAGCCAGAACTGAATGCACGAGTTTATTGGCCAATCCATTCAGCAAGCTATAATCTGTGGAATACATTCCCTGCAGCCAGGCTTGCTCTTTGAGTAGTCCCCACTTAGCCCGAGTCAGCGTTTTACCTTAAACATTAGATGGGGATGAAAAAAACAACAATAAAAAATGAACATAAAACGCGTTGTCTGGATATTAGTTCCGTTTTATTTTATTTGCTTCTTTTTATTCTTGAAGAATCCAAGATCGCTTCCATCACCCCCCCTCTTTTTTTAACGCATTTAAAAAGTGTATAGGGGAAGTGGTGGTGGTAGGAACTATAATAACCAGTAAAATATTTTGTTAATAAAGTTCGCATTGCTTTCTTTGAGTGCTTTGATTTTGATGAGTTAAATGCGATTGAATAAAATGCCTCTCCTCCACATAGCTAAAATAGAAGTACAGTCAAGGAACAGAGAGTTCGTAAAACTTAATAGATTATTAGTTCTCTGTTGTCACCGTTGTGGCATTAATGCTAGAAGAATAGCTAGCTCTCAACATTTTTCAAATCCACCAATTGCTATTTTTGTTTATTAAAGAAGAGTCCAACATTCTAACTACTGAGTGCTCCGCGAGTGTCTGCTTAGTGGTTGGTTTTACTACAAGTTTATACTTTACAATTAGCCTCGTGGTCAAAGAGATATTTGTCCTTTTAGTTTTTAACCAATATTTGGGGTAGATAGATGTACCAGGCAGGTACATGTGTATGTACCAGACAGGTACATGTGTTAGTCTTGAATTTCTGATGTAGTGTTCATCCCAATAATCGTTTGAGAAACCCCGCGCGCTACTCTTGGCCCATGCGCGTTATATTCGTGGCAAATACCAAGTGGCTCTTGCAGGCACTTGACTTTCTTGAGGGTAGGGGGGCTGTAATAATCCCACAGCCAGACTCCCAGTGCTCCATGTCTTCATTCTGTATCAAACACCCCCTCTTATCTCCCTTGTGGTGTTGCAACTTTTTGAGGATGTTGTGTCATTTCACAAGCCGCGGTCTATATAAATATATATGGCTATCCATATATACATTATTTTTATTTTCTTTTGTTGGGTTTTGGGGGGGGGGGTGGATATCTTCCGATAACATTGTGATAACGATGTGGCATGTGAAGATGATCTGACTAGTATCAGGAACCGTGGGGCCAATCATCTGTTGGGCCGTCCATGTGCACCTGCTGTACTTTTGTAGAATTTGTTGTTTGGCGATGGATGCATTTCGATGATGTCATATGTGGGCTGAAGGGTGATGTCAGCAATGTCAGGGTCAATGGTTAGACAAAGTTCATGAGGTCCCCAGCCATAATTATTTCATCTGGTCACGTAAGTCATTGAATATCCCAACCGCTATTCAAGGCTGGAAGGACCGACCACTCAGCTGATGACATACTCATGATATTTGACTCGTGGGTCCACCAGTTAAAAGAATAATATCTGTTAGTGGCATTTTGTGTATGCGGGTCAATATTTGTCGGTCCTAATGGCCATCTACTGTCATCTACATCATTAAGCTAACCGCTTTATCGGGGCCTCTGAAAACATGGGGGTGGTGGGGAGGTGAACAGGCTTGCATTCAATAATTTTGACAATTTTATCTGATCTGCTTAAAACGGTTGAACGGATACTGAGCCTTTTGAATTTTTGTTCTCTCTGAAAAGGACAGTGCTGCAGAGTCATTATTCTCTGCTCATGCTGTTCTCCACGTTTCGTCTCATGATCTAGGTCAAACTATATTATAACATCAAATATTCGGTTCCTT
The DNA here is from genome assembly GCA_002072015.1 of Radix auricularia. Taxonomy (NCBI): domain Eukaryota; kingdom Metazoa; phylum Mollusca; class Gastropoda; family Lymnaeidae; genus Radix; species Radix auricularia. The sequence continues at coordinate 405,652 of MUZC01004227.1, read as the reverse complement.
TCAACGAATATAAAAATGAATTAGGTGTGTTTGTCAAATGTACCCTAGTTATGTCAAATGCAAACGCCCCACCCTCGCTAACTGGTTATGGTTCAAGTACCAGACATCACTAGCCACCACCGCATCATTTCCGCGGCCATCAGTACAATGGAGGTACCCGGGCAACTAATTGAGGCCCCAAACTATTGAGGCTTATCGTGGACTATCGAGATTAGCCCCATTGAATCCACACTGGGCGGCTAGAGAGGTTTCGAGTGGCTGCTGTAGATACTTATCGCTCTGCTTAGTACCGACCCATATGGGAGGTGGCAGCTAGGTACGGGTCTTGTGGAAACACTTGTCGGCCCGAAGTTTAAATGTACTTAAAACCAATAGCCTGGAGAATGATTGATAGAGCGGTCATGTAGTGAGGGCCGGGGGTTGTTCCGGCAAACTGTGAAGTGCTGTTTGGGCGGTTACGGAGAGGAATTGTGACCGACTGACCAGGTCCAGACGAACGCTGTTCAAGGGGTTCTGAAACTGCTGTCCATACGTTGGATTGGTATGTGTGGTACCTCCCTTTGTCCTCATAAACTTTTCATCATCATCAGTTGAAAGAATGTGTTTTCTTGAGATTTTTCTGATCAAAACAAAACATCAAACTGGCAAGTAAATAATTTCTCAAATCACTTGCGCCGAGATTGTTTTGACTAAGAAGACTTGTATTAAAAGTAAAATTATTATTTTTTTTCCGGATCTGTGTTGGAGTTGGGGCATGGATAAGCGTGTATATGTTTTCTGGTTACCCCCGTTCACCACCTGCTTTCCATTTACTATTAACCCAATTAGTGGTTTAAACAAATCACCGCTCTTTGATCGTCAGCAGAAAATACATCAGGCTGAAGTCGGAGACCACGGGCCAATTGGCGCAAAACTCGTGGCACGCAAAACTCAATATTCAATATTGAGAACGAAGAAGATCGTCAGCTGCTGAGAATTTTTCTTAAATCTACCTAGGCTTAGGATATCAATGTTGTTTGTTTAAATAAATCGAATAAATCTTGCCAATTTTTCATGGACAGGGAAATCTACCAACAAACTACTAACAGTGTGTGATATTGAACATTTAGAGCTAGAGCAGCCACTGTGGATTGGACTGATTGGACGTAGTAATCTTTAAGCCGTGGATGACTCACGCGCTCTCGTGCCACGTCATTGTTAGTAACATTGTTACTCTTATCATTGTAAGATTCTTTACATCACTGTCCGCCTCTTGTCTCTCTTCTGACTCCCAGTGTCGTCCTCCAGTGCCATCAGTCAATCGCACGCTGGTGACTGAACCTGCGCTTTGATGTGAGCCCAGATACACACCATCCACTGTTTGCTGACCTTTGATGCTCTGTTTGAGAGTTACTTAGCCGCCGTTATCCCGCTAAACTTATTAAAGATCCCGGTAAAGCGTGGAATGTTTACCTTGGACCTGGTTTCCACCTTTTCTGTTATTTGTTTGTCAAAGTTTTAAGTACTCCATTGAAACAGTTCTTTTGTCTCTCCTGTGGCGCTCGGCGACCGGTTTGTAGGTTTAACTCTCGGTTTCATTTTAACGATCACCGTTCTTTAAATACAGAGGGTGAACGGTAATGGATGCGACTCCGGGATAGCCCCACCCCAGCACAACCCCATCCCCTCAGGCAACTACATTGAAAGAATCCACGAAGCAGTGATGCTAGTTTTTAATGCCATTACTTCAATAGATCGGTTTTGATAGTGTTAGCGATGCTATCCAAAGAGGAATACACGTTTCCATAAGCTGTTCTGCCCCCTGTGTGTGTCTGGGCTCACAAAAACCAATAAAGAGTGGCTGAAGGTTGCGTCTGTGCAGGGCTTTTGGAGTTGTGACTGAATATGCTTTAATTAAATCGATGCAAATCTTCCACATTTTTCGTCTTTTTGCATTGAAGTTCAATAGCTGCACATATTAAATATCGTTCTGAATTGTGGCATATTTATTTTTAATTACCATTGTGTAAGTGCACCACTTACTCTGTGATTTGATGAACAATTATTTTTTGTCAATTACATGCATATTATATTGGTGTAGCAAAATTAAGAGTGAAACAAAAACACCGCACTGGTCTCCTTATCCTTCAGAGACCAGAGATTTTTTCTGGCTTTACTTTGAGCCAATCTTAGACAAGTAAAGCAATGTCATTCCACAAGCACATTTGTTGTTCCCGTTAGACTGCCGTCTCGTGACTCGAGTCTAGCTCTGGCTTTATAGCCAAGCCAAATAGAAAACCTTTCAAATAAAATAAATTCCCATAACCCAAATCGCACCTTTTGAAGTGTGCTGGCTTGAAAGGAAAATATTAGCAGACGGGGGAAGGGGGAGGAAGAAACAGGTTCTAACGAGCGTTTAAAAGCCCTGGTTTAAGTCTCGGCCATTTTGTAGGCAATCGATAGCTGTGTCGGTAAAGGTTACAGCTGTTTGACTGTTTGAAATGAAAGAGACGGGAAAAAACGAAGAGAGGTGGGGCTGAAGGCTGGAGAAATGGTGGGTCAGAAGGTTGGAGAATTGGTAGGGCAGAAGGTTGGAGAAATGGTAGGACTGAAGGTTGGAGAAATTGTAGGGCTGGAGAAATGGTAGGGCTGAAGGTTGGAGAAATGGTGGGGCTAAAGGTTGGAGAAATGGTGGGGCTGAAGGTTGGAGAAATGGTAGTGCTGAAGACTGGAGAAATGGTAGGGCTGAAGGCTGGAGAAATGGTAGGACTGAGGATTGGAGAAATGGTAGGACTGAAGGTTGGAGAAATGGTAGGACTGAAGGTTGGAGAAATGGTAGGACTGAAGGTTGGAGAAATGGTGGGGCTGAAGGCTGGAGAAATGGTAGGACTGAAGGTTGGAGAAATGTTAGGGCTGAAGGTTGGAGAAATGGTAGGGCTGAAGACTGGAGAAATGGTAGGACTGAAGGTTGGAGAAATGGTAGGACTGAAGGTTGGAGAAATGTTAGGACTGAAGGTTGGAGAAATGTTAGGGCTGAAGGTTGGAGAAATGGTAGGACTGAAGCTTGGAGAAATGGTAGGACTGAAGCTTGGAGAAATGGTAGGACTGAAGCTTGGAGAAATGGTAGGACTGAAGGTTGGAGAAATGGTAGGATTGAAGGTTGGAGAAATGGTAGGGCTGAAGGTTGGGGAAATGGTAGGACTGAAGGTTGGAGAAATGGTAGGACTGAAGGTTGGAGAAATGGTAGTGCTGAAGGTTGGAGAAATGTTAGGGCTGAAGGTTGGAGAAATGGTGGGAATAAAGGTTGGAGAAATGGTAGGACTGAAGGTTGGAGAAATGGTGGGGCTGAAGGTTGGAGAAATGGTAGGGCTGAAGGCTGGAGAAATGGTAGGGCTGAAGGTTGGAGAAATGGTAGGACTGAAGGTTGGAGAAATGGTAGGGCTGGAGAAATGGTAGGGCTGAAGGTTGGAGAAATGGTAGGGCTGAAGTTTGGAGAAATGGTGGGGCTGAAGGCTGGAGAAATGTTAGGGGTGAAGGTTGGGGCAATGTTGGGCCTGATACCCGGTAACCCAGGTTATGAACATCCAGAATATATCACTACCCGGCATATTTATTTTTTAATTACCATTGTGTAAGTTTAACTCTTTCCCTGTGAATTGATGAACAATTTTTTCAATTAGAAGCATATTACACATGCTAGAATCGGGTCCGGGTGGTTGGTGGTTAAAACAGATTGATCGTTAACTTTTATGTATTCCACACAGTGAACCACAGTATATCTTTAAAACATATTTTGTGTGTGCATCCCAATAAAATAAAAACAAAAGATCTGAGTAGCGATCTGTGAGAAGCTTCAGTCGTGTAAGCCAAGTGAAACGGTACAATATTAAAAATACTATTAGTCTTGGCATTAAAACCTAACTACCGGTAAATCAGGAACTTACTCCTCAAACTAACAATAGCTAAAATAGCTTAACACTGTAACACTGAAATTAGTCGTTTCTAGAAACCCAGCAAACAACGCTTAAGCCACACGTTTTCAGTGAGAACGTGATAGTTAACTGTGATTATACTTGATGAAATGTGTCTGCCTACCACCGGTTTACCGGATATAATATATGATAATTCCAAAGGATGATAAAATAGCAAAAGATGAGAACCATTGCCAAGACCATGATGAAAACTCTATCAGTCAGGAGTTGACTAGAAGCTTCTAGATGACCATGCCCCAAGTACCAGTGGGAAAGTTCGAGATGACAACCGCGGCAGAGATGAGATAACCGTTGCCACGTAATTTGATGTTAGTACAAGAGATGCACCGGCTCGGCCTGCTCTATTACGTCGGCCGACATACAATGAAATGGGAAAATCAATATAAACAACTACTGGCATTAAATTTAACACGCGTAAAATCACAGCCATTTGGCAAGGAAATTGGCTCCAAAGGGCGACATTAAGTCACTGACACACATCTGATAAAACATTCATTGCCTTTGCATTACCAGTCCCTGCGCCACCCTCCCCCACCCACATTCTTTTTCCCCTACCCCTCTCCCTCATCCCACTTAGTGAATAGCGGGAAGGGGAAAGAATGGTTAGTATGCAGCTGTGACAATTTATAATGTATACAGCACATTTTTCCAAGGTAATTTACATGATGTGATCAAAGAACAACTCACACGTCCTAATACATGTGTGCCTTGATGTGAGGTATGTTGATTGCGTTTCATAAATGACGGAATCGTCGTGTTTAAACATTTTTAAACAATGAATTGATGCTCTATATCCGCGCTTACTTCCCCACTGTGTCACAAGAGGCAAACTTGACTGACATAAAATGTATGCGTCCGTACTCTTAAAATGTTTGATTAAAGGACACACAAAAATGAAGTAACTGCAGTGTACAGTATTTTGTGGAAATTTCCCTTGACAGTTTTTCATGATAAAATGAATCAACGCTTATGGTATTAATCAAGGATGAAATGACAAAATTAGTGCAAGAATGAAAAGTATGAAAATAAACTATTAATAATACCGAAACGAGGTCAAATTTAACGACTCACGATGGTGACTAGTTACACCACAGCTCGGCATTCTGTCCCCGCATCACCTGACATGCCATTACTTAATCTTATTACATGAATCGGTGCTCATCAGCATGTTTAGAAATTCAATGTAGGGCATTGTAGGTCATATTCTAGAAACAGGTAGAACTTGGTCTTACGAAAGACATGATATATATATTTTGATACTCTTAGTAACTTACAGGCATAGTTTTTAACATAAAATATATTGTTTTCTTTTCAGTGTGATGTTGAAAGTGAAGATGACAAGGTAGGCCAATACACCCGTTTCTCTATTCCCTTTCTCTGCTTTAAGTCTCAAACATGGCCACTATAAAAGATATCCTAGTCATTTCTTTGTTTTGAGAGGCCTTCTTTTCAAATCGAAAATGACTCTTGTCTGACGTGACCTTGCATGCCTAACATGACATTTGTTGACGGTATGACACACGTTTCCAAAGAGTTATCAAACATTTACATCCCATACCTGATCCCGAGCTCTCATCAGTAAACATGAATTGTGCAACTCCCCGAGCACACCCACCCACTTTTTCCCAGCAGCTCATACAACCTGCCAACATAAGAACATTTCTAGCCAGCATACACACAAACAAGAACGCTGGCAGCTCCCCCTCCCCCCACGCCTCAATGTGTTTGCTATGTAAACATGAACAAGGTAATCTTAGTTAAACCATTGAGCTTCGCCAAACATGCCGGCTCGTATCACACCAGTGGTTATGGGCCAGGCCAAAGTTGATTAAGATTGTTCTTGTTATTTTTGTTGTGTCAAATTACCCTTGATGTTGTCTCTTGTTGCCCGTGAGTGTTTGCAGCTTATTTCTAAACCATTGTGTCAAGACGTCATCGGTATATCAGTAGATTTTCAGGACTATAGCGTATATGTAGCAAACCTCCGTAGGGGTTGGAAATTTACTAGATATTTGCATTAAATTAAAGTGGATTTTTATTATTTTTTTTAAATGAAAGAAACATAATATTATAGAATTGTAGTGATGGTCTTTTGCGCACCTTCCACTCCAGCTACCATTTGAATGGGCTTGCTGTAATTATAAATATATATTTTTAATATACATCTTCTGCTTCCAACTGGATACGCCACTGTAAAATGACCCCAAAAACTATTCGAAACCTGGCTTCTGTTCCAAATTCTGTTTATGTTTAAATTCCTTTTATTACTACAGCTTGTTAAAATTTAGAAATGATTCATTGAGTGTTTGTATGATTTGATGTTCACAAACACGAACGCAACACACTCCTGTTTTTGTAGTGTAGATCTTTGGTTGGTGGTATTGAAAGGCTTGAGACCGTTATTGTCTGTTTTGAAAAGCCCAGGGAAAACGGGCTGGCCATTGATGTGTGATTAAAAGTGTGTCACAAAGGTAAGTTTATGTTGAACACGTTCAGCCCATTTCGTAGAGAATGACAAGAGCTCTTTGGGAGTCTAAAGCTACCACTTGACTTGCCCCAGCACCAGCGATCGTAACTTTCTTCCATTCAAGAGCTATCAGTCACGGGCTCTTTCTTTTAAGTCGCCCGTATTTTTGTCAGGCGTCTTACGGCTGTTCTTTGAAATAAATCATTAAAAAAAAAAAAAAGTTCTTTTTCTTTGACGAAGCTGTGACTACCCACTCAAACATCTTTAGAGTCCATCTTTAAAAAAAAAATAACAAAATAAATGTTAAAGAAATTTAAATTTGGTCCAAATAAACATTTTTGCATTTAAAAAATGAAGTGTAGGGCTTAAAAAAATTACCCAGAAAAGTTGCGTTAAAGATCAAAATGGAAAGAAAAAGCTCCGAGAGTTAAGTAAAAATCAAAATATTTTCAGTATCAGCTAATACTCGCCCGTCGCGTATTTGATTTTAAACCCTTCTATTCATGTTTATATTTCAAAACCGGTACTTCAATTCCCGGCCTCTAAAAGGAGAAGAAAAAAGCTGTCGATCCTAGTAGATTCCCTTCACATATCCCTTAATTCGTACACAATTCGCAGGACCGACCTAGGACATTAAGACTGTTAGTTTTTTTTTTATTTAATGGCCTTTTCAAAAATAAAATGTAAAAGAAAAACCTGAAGCCAAAATTGTCCCTGCATTTAAATTGTGCCGCAAACCACTCAAAGGTGGCTCGGGCTTTGATGCTGTTGGCTGTAGTGAGCCCAGGGGAGTATCGCGCAGCCTTACAAATTCCATTTCTCGCCAGCGCTGATTGGAACTCCCATTCAATAAGCCCTGAGCCCGGGGGACTTCTATTCACTAACTTTTCCATCACATCGCCTCTTTCAAAATTCAATGCCATCGTCTTCCCAGATTTCTGCCCAACCCTTCTTCAAATATACACGGCCTTTTTCTTAACTCTGCCGTTGTCTGAGGCAGTGGATCTCAACGTGTGGCCAGACAGCGTACTGTTGTTGTTCGGCTTAGAAACACTGTAACTATTAGCTTTAAAAACAGGATCAAATTCGTGCTTTCGATACAAAACACAAATTAAGCAGTCAAAGTTTGATGAATTAAATGGGTTTGTTGTAACATACACATGTTGTACTATAATATTAATATTTATTATTTCTTTGCTATAACATACACATTCTTAGTTGTACTGTAATATTAATATTTATTATTTCTTTGCCGATGTTGTTAAATTACGTTTTATTGATATAACGTTCTCTAAAGTTTTATAAACTACCTGTAACTGTGCTGTTCACCATTTTCCAGTCGGTGTTATTAACGCCACTCTCACATCCCGTACAAGCTACACTACGGGTTTCTTGACAGGACAAAAAGCTCTACCAAAATGAGAACCGTTGTTTGGATTTTTCATTGTCTCCCTTCAATCCAAGCAGTTTAATTCCCTTCATTCCCACCGTAATGGTATCGGCGCTCTCTGAGTGGCCGTGTTTACGTCATTAATGTCCTATAGTGGCTAATTCTCTGCCTCCTCAAACTAGGCCCCAACGACCGGGTGTTGCCTCTGATGGGAGGCAGTTCAATTAAACAACACGGAAATACGGCAGGGCATGAGTTAATCACAGCCTTTGGCTTGGGAGGCGGGCTTGTCTTTATGGCTAGTGAGTAACGTCAACAACCAGGGAAGGCCACTAAAAGCCTTGGGTGCTTCATGTTGTTAATACTGCACCTCTCCTCACGTCACACTGACATTTTGATGATGGTGATCAAGTCTTAGTTTACATGACGTATCCTTGGCTTTGGAGTTATGACTGTTGGTTAAGCTCTCGACTTCAGTGCACACATGTTACTCAGTGGTAACACTGACGTGGCTTAAATTTACTTTGGTCAATTTTTTCATTAGCTCGGCTCTAGATTGTAGAAAATAAGATTTCGTTGCCCATACATCTACACTGCGTAGAAAGTGTCTCTTAAACAATGATGTAAAGTTGATGTTCATAATAACATCTGGTGGCTCGGAAATGTATGTTGTTGTGAAACATCTTATCTGAAGCAAATTGAGTATAAAACAAACATATGTGGATTAAGATAGCTTGATTTTAAAAATGGAAATGATGATATACATGAATAAATAATAATAATAAGACAACAAAACAACAACAGAATATGAGAACCTCTGTTGAATTCTCAACGAAACAGTGGCTCAAGGCATCAATATCCCTTTGACTTTTATGTGCTAAATAAACAAAGCGTCACTGAGCATAGAGCAATGATTCATTTGTGAACTCTCTTCTCTTGCTGAGTTTGAAATCTGTCCGATCTTTTGTTGTACATGTGCACAACTTTGTGTGCAAGCAGGATTTGTTGTTTTGGGTATAGGGATAGGAGGGGTGGGGGAAGAGGTGTCTAGCTATAGAAAATATTTCCATCTTTTGGAATTGAATTAAGAATTTTGTTATTTGTTCTCTTCTGAAGGTTTTTGTGATTTATTTATGCATTTGTTGAATTTTTACCCCCCCCCCCCCGGCGAGATGTTGCATTCTGACAGTTTCCCCTAGGGAAGCGAAAATCGATGCGAAGCCAAGCTGTCAATTGGGAAAAGAAGTAATAGGATCATTTCCTGGTGGATTCGTGTGGCCATAGGACAGTATTGAAGCTTCTAGTCGGGTACTGTGTTGGGGCTATAGGGCAGTATTGAAGCTTCTAGTCGGGTACTGTGTTGGGGCTATAGGGCAGTATTGAAGCTTCTAGTCGGGCACTGTGTTGGGGCTATAGGGCAGTATTGAAGCTTCTAGTCGGGTACTGTGTTGGGGCTATAGGGCAGTATTGAAGCTTCTAGTCGGGTAAATAATGGGAAAGACGTAAACAAGGTATGGGTTAGCCTGACCGGAAGTATCAAAACAGCGAACGTTTCGGCAAAGAGCCTTTATCAACGAACATACAAGACACAGAAAAAACGAAAATAAAAATGAAGGAACTTAGCTGCGGTGGAATCCGAAGTATCCAAAGAAAAAGTGAAACTGAGAGATGACAGAGCGATTATATATAGGAAAGCAGAGAGGGGGCGGGGCAAGCGCCTAGGTGGACAAAGAAAAGACCATATTCATCCCATGTGGTGCAATTGTACCGTGACTGTCTATTAATCTGTTTTCAATCTGGACTCTCGTGGGTGTGTTTGTGCACGAGACAATAGCAGTGACTGCCAGGTCCTTGACACCCATATGGTCGCGTCCATTGAAGTGACGGGAGACGGGGCACTGTTTATCTTGTGTAATCGCCCTAATGTGTTCAGACATTCGGCACGACAAAGTTCTAGTCGGGTACTGTGTTGGGGCTATAGGGCAGTATTGAAGCTTCTAGTCGGGTACTGTGTTGGGGCTATAGGGCAGTATTGAAGCATCTAGTCGGGCACTATGTTGGAACTATAGGGCAGTATTGAAGCTTTTGATCGGACACTGTGTTGCTACAGTAGTCTACAAAAACTTCTGGTTGGGAACTATGTAAAAGCATTGTAAGATTGTTTTAGCGACCAGCCGGCCGTTGTGTTTAACAGCTTTGAAGTCCGGGCCCTGGGTTGATATTTTTAAACTGATGCGATATGAAAAGTCATGGCAACGTGTAAGCAACAGGTTAATATTTTATGAAAGTGCCAATGCCAATACAACAAGAACGTGTTTGGTATTCAGAATGACACATTACACCATAAACACGTTAGGTAGAAGCAATAGACCAGTAATAGACTTGTATAAAAACAGAAATCATTAAAAATAATATTTAATTAGTATTCAGTTTGATTAAAGATGTCCAAGTATGACGAAAGATAATTGTTATAAAAAAATACCGTCCCTCATCCAACTCGAATAAATCTAGTTGTTGTTTATTAATGCCTTTATTGGGGGAACGATGTTTACTAATTAAAATGTGATACTGAACCCTCTTGAAATCTGCAGGCACATGCGTGTGACCCGCTTACATTCACCGTCATGTCTATGTCCATTTCACCAACCGGTCTTAAGTGTTTGTTTTGAGCGCGTAATTGCGCTGCCAGGTGTCTAATTGCCCACAGTCACCGCTGGTGACGTATTGCTGGTTTCTGAGGGCCCTAAGTAAAGACAAACTCTATTAAAATCAGGCCCCCAGAAAAAAAGGATCAAAGTGTTTGATTTGAACGGCATTGATTTCTCCCCTTGCCCCACTCGTTCTCCTGCCAGGCTGGCGTTCAGTGTGCAGACTTCCTGTACTTGGGAGCCGCGACACCCTTTTAAACTATCCAGTCAATAAGTGTGAGCAATTATCGAAGATCAAGATAAAATGGGCGCTTTTAGTGTGTGAGTGTGCGCGCGTATTGAAGCAACGCTCTTGGCCGATCTGTTTGGAATTTTGTTACAGTTTATCAGCGAGTGGCTCGTGAGATTTCACATTACTAGGCTCCTTTTCAGTTCCTTGTTTGGTCCCGTTGAAAAAAAAAATCGAAGACCATTTTTTCCCCAGCCCACTCTATTCATCTTTTTTAGCCAGCTCTTACGTCTAGCCAGTGACGCTAGTTGTGTTTAAAACGATCTGTTTCTTGGCGCTCACAGGGGCGGGGATGTGGTGGGTGGTAGCTTACGCCCTTTTAAGTCCAGGGAAAAAAACGAGGGGAGGGGAGGTTACTGAGAGTGCACTTGAGAATTACAAAGGGGAAACTGCGGGTACAGAAAGAGGAGAGGTGGGTGGGTGTAGTAATCGTTACGTGTTGTTGACAGTAATTAGAATGGCTGAGCCTGGTACTGACCCGGATACTCGAAAATACCGGGTATTATCTCACCTGGCGCACACACATATCCAGCAGTTGGCAGAAGTGGCTGGGTCTGGGTGTTTAAAAGTTATGTTCTGTGTGTTCTTCTGTTTGTTGGACTAATTCGGGAGACGAATAGAAACAAGGGGTGTTAACGATTAATTTAAAATAATAGGTAACTTTTGAAAAGATAATGTTAATAGTTTATTTTGATTTGAGTCAAAAATTAAAATTGATGGAGTCACAAGTGGAATGTCTCAGCAGAGGGTTCTGATACAGGAGACCCTGGGTCTCCTAACTTTTCTACCGGAGGGCCGCACTAACTGTCAAACAGCAGTTTGGTGGCCGACCACACACAGCTTTGTGGTAAACTACAAGTAAAAATAGTATTTTTTTAAAAGATTTAAAGTTCTCCAGGGGCCGGATGAGAGGGCCTTGCGGGCCGCATCTGGCCCGTGGGCCGTACTTTGGAGGCCCCTGATGTAGACTGTAGTGGATGCTAGGTTTACAGGTGATAAGTAAGGGGAGTCTTAGAAACATAGTAGGCAAACTATCTCTAGCAATGGGTGCAATATACTTTGACAACATTTTGAACAGTCACGTCAGTCAATAGTTTAAAACCAAAATGATGGTGTAATCTTCCGGAAATTTTTTAGATTTATCAGCCGCCATATTTTTTGACGTCTTTAAGTCATGTGTCGATTAATCGTTACAAAATTTAATAGTTATTTTTAACGCTTAATCGATTAATTAATAGTTAAATTTTGCTGCCACCAAAGAAACGTTCCTTTATTTCCCTTGCACATTTTCCCTAAATAAAATAAATAATAAGCCATTGACTATTTAAGATAAGAATTGTTTCTAATTTAAATTTAAGGTAAAATAGCCTATTGGTTGAGAATTATCAGTGGTCGGACTACACTACAGTTATAAAGAATAATAATATTAAAACTCCCCCCCCCCCCTTTTTTTTTCTCCTCTCTTTTTTTCTACGGTTGATAAACTTGACTGACTACCTTCTGACTTATAATAATACATTTTTTCTTCGTCTCCATTTTTTGGCCTTAACATAACAGTCGACGCTCAAAACTATGACCAGGTGTTGTAAACATTGTGAGTTTGATCTAGTTACCAAACTCTGATCCCTCATTTTCTTCTTGCCTCTATTGTCGATCAAAGTTTACATCTTAAATCTTGTTTTTGTCTACCTCAAATCTAGCCCCCACCCCCACACCCCTTTGTTCTGTCTCCCGTCTCTTCACACTTCTCTACATCTGTTCCTCGATAGTAAAGTCATTTTCAGTGTCGTCAAAAGTTTGGCAAATATTAGCCTTCAACGTTAAAGCCTTCAAGGATCTTTTATGCCTTATGGTTTTGTACAAACCCCCTTTTACTCCCCCCCCCCCGCCCCTTCCCGGGTGGAACACGCTGAAAAGTGAGACGATATCACTTTTTTAAAAATACCCTGTTTCCATCACCCCCCCTCCCCAAGACCGTTATTGTCTCCAAATACCCGGAGCATAGCGGGTGTAAAAATACTTGCCCCGACTCAAGCCTAGTCATTAGCATTGATTATGCGTGGTGCAGTTTAACAGCGCGGGCCGAGAGGCGACCGTGGCGTGCGTTTACATTGAAATTGTCTGATGGGCTCTGGACCCACATCAAGTGACTCAAACAACCAACTTGTGCAGGTTAATGGCAGGGGAGGGGGGAGCAAGCAGGAAACACTCGAAAGTGTCACGCCATTGTAGTCCACTTGTCCACACACTAGCAATAATCCTTCATCACGGCTAGCAACAAACGTGAGTTGGCCGGCAGATTTATGCTTTATTATTATTATTATTATTTTTATATCAAATGTTATGAGATACCTTTGTGATAAATTTTTTCCCCAGTGTTAGTTTTACAATTGCTGTATGATTATTTATTCATTTTATTAAAACAAAAATTTATCCAGTCTTATCCAACTAGGTTGGAATACTTGGATGGATAGTTTTGTACAAAACTTAATGCGATGCTTGTTATTTTTAAAAAAAGTTTATGAAAATATATGTGTTCTGCGGAAATTAACGATTAATTTGTTGATTAATTGAAATATTTTTGATCGATTAACATTATTTTAATCGATAAAATAGCGATTAAAATTAAAAATAATATTTTAAACATTTTTAAAAAAGATTTATTAATAAATAATTAATTGTTAATAATTAATAATAGTTGTTCTTTTTACGTACAAACTTCTCCATTAAAAAAAGATGTTTAAAGTGTAAACATGTTTGTACTTAATTAATAAAATAACAAAATATAAATTCATTGACATTAAATTGAATTACTTAAACCTAAATATGTCTCCTATTTTTTCTTTACATTTTAAAAATTAAATACATAAGTTATGGGCATTTTATGAAATTGTAAGTTTAATGACGTCATACATCTTATTTTCAGCTTGAATCAAAATTATCGATTAATTATTGGGTAATTTTTAAAAAGTTAACGATTAAAATTAAATTAATCGATATCAGCCCTTATATATATGTAGAGACAGAAAAAAAGGGTGTGGGGGTAGGGGGGCTATATTTGAGGTAGACAAAAACAAGATTTGAGATGTAAACTTTGATCGACACTAGAGGCAAGAAGATAAGTTTAATATAAACATGATTTGTAAACTACACAGGAATTATCGTCGTTGACTGCAGCTACTTCGTTCAAATAAAAGAAGAGTTGATTATATAAGATCACATCTTATACTTTCCTAGTTAGTCACAAAGAACACCTTTTAATTTTGTCGAAATTCAACTTTTAATCCAGATCGAAAGTCCGCATCCACCCATCCTTAATTTCTATCATTTTGTAAAGCAATGAAAATCATTTTTTATATTTTAATTTCAATTTTAAAAATGTCCATTGAAATGCATCCTTAAAAGAAATCTGTGTCATTTATGTGATTGTTCCTATTTTGGGAATCACCATTTGCTTAAACAGTCGACAGTTATATAAACTATTATATGTTATATTATTTTATATATATAATTTATTCATATGATTCGCCACGTGTTTACAATGATGCCTTTAAAATATATTTTAAAAGGCCTTTAAACTCCAATCCATTGAGCCCCAGAGGCATAGATACGATGATTGCATGTTACGCCCTAGGCCATATTTATAGTCAGCCACCATTTCAGCGTTCTCACCTGATTCTCATCTAGGCTTAGTAACATTAAAGAAACGTCGAGCTCTTGACAATTTCTAACCGGTGGTGTCCTTACTGTAAGGAAGAGCCATTTTATCACAAGCATTTGAAGCTTCATTGCATTTTTTAAAAGGGCCACGCAGGTATAGTTCTGTAGCTTTATTCTAAAGCTATAGATGTATTATTTTTCATTTTTCAAACAACTACTTCACTTTCTTTTTTCTCCAGACAAAGAAATATTCCCCTTTGAAGTTACGTCTGAGAATAGTCTATATAATCATGGGAATATAGCTCTTCAATTATCACTCGCTTTCAATTACTTGAAGAAAATGTCAACAAAAATGATACATGTCTCGGTTACTTTATTACAAACTGAGTTGAAAACAAATTAAGCTAATATGAACGTTCAATTAAAAGATGAAATGTGGTAGAGGTAATTACAATAGCGGTACTATCAGTCATGGGGGGGGGGGGCGTACAACTATATAAGAAAAATGAAAAATCTTTGATCAAGCTCAGGTAAATGTTCCTAATTAGAGAGAAGGCTGGTGCATTTTGACAAGATGATGTAGTGGGAGCGAGAGATGTCGGGTTCAACTAAACTTACGAAGTCTCTCAGTACAACTAAACGTCAGGAGCAGTTCTGTTGTAATCAAGCGTCCGCATCGATGCCAAGAACACCAACATATACAAGTCTTATGACGCATTGCTGGGTTTAGTTTTCTGGTGCATTTCTGTTGGAGTTTCTTTGCCGCGGGGTGATAATTCTGAGGGAGTAGATAGCATAGACTATAGACAAAACGCTTTACAATTGTGCTGGCATGTAATAAGGCTTTCAAACATCTCTAAGTCTGATCAAAAATTATTTTTCGGAAAACTGAAGGCTCGGCCATTTGGTCCTTTTATTTATTTATTTTTTTTAAAATTTTTTTTTTTTTTTAGTGCCGTGCAAATGTTTCATGTGTGCCTATGAAAATACCAATTAGAGAACTTCTCTACGCTAAGTCTTCAAACTTAATTTTAGTTGCTGTATGTTTTAGTTTTAAAATTATGTAAAAACTGTTGTCATTCGACAAATGGGGTTGTAAGTTTTGATCACTTTGTTACCAGGAACTGTCTAGGGCTTTAATATCCTTTGAAATCATAACCATAGAAAACCAATATATTTTGTACTAATTCACAGAAGCTTTTACTTTGTTTGTTTTGTCGTTATGAGTTAGCAACCCCATTAAGGGAAGAGGGGAAAAAACCCAAAATCCAGCACATTTCATGTGGCATGCATTCCTCATACTTCCATTATTCTAGTTTGGAATCCGTTGTATCTTACAACTTGTCACAACATTTTCGTGTTTAATGTTTGGAGACTAGTTAGCTTTCGAAACCCTATCTCGGGCGGATTTTTTATACTGTTAAAAAGGAGAGAAAAGAGTATATCGAGATTTGTTGACGGAAGAATCAAAGAACGCGATGACACCGCTAAACTTTGTCCAAATCCGTGGGACGTCTCTGGCACGGACTGTATACACAAACATGTCTACGGCTGCCATTGTTAATCTACGCATGTTTCACTCCCTCCCTTTCACCGCGCATTTCCATATTTCTCGTCTAACGCCCTACCTTGATTATTCTGAAAATCTTGTAACATTGTCATGTATTCTGGTTAGGTAACCATTGAGTTCTCGTCTGCAGACGTGTCCACCATTTCACCCCGTTCTGTGAAGGTTTCTTTTGATTTTTGGCTGAAACCTGAACCAACATTTCCACACACACACAGACAAAGAATATTTGAAGCTTTTATATGGAAAGCTCATTCTGATTCAGGTACCGGTAATTCAGTGTCAACACCTGTTGGTATTGACGGTGGAGTCACGTGTATCGGCCTGGATCAGAGCCAGTTCAGAAACGTTCGACTTTGACCGAACGTCTCGTTTATTATTATTATTTATTTATTTATTATTATTTTCTTTTTAATAATTTTTTTTTTTTTT
>MUZC01004227.1:356114-382241 GCA_002072015.1 Radix auricularia | reverse complement strand
ATATATATATATAATCTTCTTTAGGACAATTTTCAGTTTTCTCCCCGGAAGAGTTACTTTGAATAACAGACCAACGTTTTGACCTTGACAATAATGCCTTTTGATAATTTTATCTTGTAATGTCGTCATTAAGGTAGGCGTATTATCTCATATAGTCATAACTAAATCAACTGTTAAATATTGTGCATATTCATGAGTTTCTCCCTCGTATTAAAAAAAAAACTCATCTGATCTGACCTTTGTCACAAAGAAGACACTTGCGACTTCTGGTCGATAAAAATTCCTTGCCACCCCTCCCATTGACACCCGTCTCCTATTGGACAAGGAGAACTGTATCCATAGATGGATGACTAGTGTGTTCAGGGAGCCCGAGTTAATTCCCCTTCTCTCTCCCCGGAGCACTAGCCAAGCCGGTCAACAGGAAACTTGAACAGTGATCTAATCTTCATTCAACAGCTGGACTCGGGCGATACCCTTGATCGATTCCAGTCGGATACCCTGGCACCCTTCAGAAAGCTGGCCTGTGACGATATTCTAATCGATCTCTTAAACCCAACGCGATACTCCAGCGTAATAAAATATTAAGAACGATACCTCGATCGATCCCCCAACTTTGGAGAAAGCTGTGTGGTCGATCTGGAATTCTGTTTTATACTTGAGTCGACCACTTTAACCAACCACACTGAGCAAACACCTAGTCTCTTATTATAGCTATACTCAGAAACCGACTAAACTTACCGGCGACTGTGAAAGCTAGAATAATATAAACCAAAAGTGGTTCGATGCCTTCATTGAATACCCACTGTATTTTTCATTCAACTCCAGGTAGCCGTTTTAAAAATTATGCAATCGTCAATGTTTTAACGCATTATTTCCCGAGCTTAAATCGGGATTTCAAAGCTAAATTCTACCGATTCGATTTAAGAGCCAGATTGCGGGGCTGAGATTGGGAAGGGATCAGTGAAGAAAATGTCTAGAAGGATAGGGAGGGAGAAAAGAACGATTGGAGTTGAAGACATGGGAGGCAAATAGCCCTGGCTTGTCTGTCAAGCGCGTTTTCCCCTGACAAGAGAATGCGCTGCCGTTATTTCATTAGTGGTAATGGACTGGTCTCCAGCGTCAAGCAAATGGGAGGTAAAATTGATGAAGTTTTTCCCTGTCCCCCTCTAATCCTATTTGTCTTGACTTGGCCTCCACTACTCCTGGGAGATGAAACACCCGCTTTTATCCGTCTCTGGGAGAAAGGGCTGGCGCTAAGAGAAGCTTCAGCGGGGATCATGGATAGGAGACAGGATTTGGACTGAGTTTTGTGGGCTCTTAGGTAGAAAAGGGAGCTCTGTTGAGTGTGCAGTTGGAAGTTGCAGATGGCAGATTTCAGTTGAAACATTCACTTATTGAAACTTTTACCATGCCTATTTCATTGGACAAGATATATTTTAAATTATAGAATTTATATGCACTATGTTTTTTCACTCTCATTTTAAAAATGCAAGTATTAAAATGAATAATAATGAGGGCATCGGTGTTGTACTTAGTTGAAGGCAGAGTGTACTCTCTAACGTTATATAATAGTATAGAAATATAGCCAGCAGAACGAGTAAGTTTTGTTTCTCCAAAATGTTTGGGTTCTGGATAGATTTACAAATAATCCCACGATGGAATGATCCGAAAATGCCATCTACGACCAGAAAAGCTGTCTAAGTAAATTGATGGATTGATTTCTTCGAATGTGTCTCCAATCTTTCAATTGTTTTATCCAGATTGGGCAGAAGATATAGGAAAATAAGTTTTTTGTCTATACCCGTAGAAATATACTGCTGGCTGTATTCAGAGGTGGGTTTCAATAAGAAATAGGATTTTCGGTAAATATCTCTAGCATCCGCTACCAAAAACTGGAAAATAAAAATTATATAACATTTTTAAAAAATCCACCCATATCTTGTGGGATATCCACGTTGTTTAAGAGTCAAGCTAAGTTAGAAAATGTGTTGACAATGTTAAGTTGTATTCCTACAGGGGTATTTGGGGGGGGGGGTGTAAAAATTAGAAGTCAATAATTAAGTTGTACCTGACCATTCCTCACATTTTCGTATTTCATTATTTATTTTTCTAACCTTCCAACTTTATGATACATAAATCTGAACACTCCATTTTGAGCTTTCTGGTGAGATCAATGTTATTGTAATCTCTCTGGTGAGAATTATATATCTCAAAGACATCTCTCTGGTGAGGATGTATCTCAAAGACATCTCTGGTGAGAAATATATACCTCATTGACATCTCTCTAGTGAGATAGATACATCTCATTGACATCTCTCTGGTTAGATATCTCATGGACATCTCTCTTGTGAGGTATATCTCATTGAGATCTCTCTGGTGAGGTATATATCATTGACATCATTCTGGTGAGGTATATCTCATTGATATCTTTGGTGAGATATATCTCATTGACATCTCTCTGGTGAGATATATCTCATTTTCAGCTCTATCAACTCCTTGATACCATGCCAGCCGTCTTGCTGTGTCACAGTGGACCTCTCCAACACAAACGATCCACTCATAGGTCCCGATCAATAGTGTGGAGTAGACAGACGACTGAAATGAACTGGGGTTCATCTGAGCTTGATGGATGTCGTAACAGGGAAAAAAAAGCACATTACTCTGTCCACGCTTAGCTGTCGGCTTAACTGTCTGCTAAATACCCGCAGTTTTCTGTTCACATTTCCTAACACTCCATCGGTACCACAAGCTTTTGTGATGACCGTGGTCTGAGTTCTAGTTCTATCCAGCAGCTTGGTGTCCTTGAACTTGGTCACATCCCCACAGTTGGATGTCTGTAGCGTATTCTCACGAGACGAGAGTTAGTTTAAAAAAAAACAAAAAACATATTGATAGCTTCATCGTGCCGTGTGTTTGGTTTTAATTAAAAAACAAGGGGGAACAACGATTAAATTTTATCGATAAAATCTTGCTCAACATTTCGGTTACAAGCAGAGACAGGAGGAAGCCAAGTTTTCATATAAAGCTCCAACCAATGGCAGCCTGTGGCTAAATCATGCCGGGGATGTTATCACACTTAAAGGGCAATAACTTTGCAAATGAGTCTGCTGGAACGAGTTTAGAAAAAAAGAAAAACGTCATCTCAGTTTATAACAAAGTGGGATGCAAGTTTTCAAGCCACGGTCTGTACTGGGTAAGATGAGAGACGTCGCATTGTGTGATAGTGAAATGTTTTAGAGCCAGCTTTCAATTTGAGTTTGTGTCTGAAATCAGAATTGTCAATGACTGTCAAATCGCCTGTGATACTGTTGTGTTGGTGTCTTGGTAAATTAGTCGTGCATCATGTTTTATGAAGGGAGGGGTTTGTATGGTTTATTGGTAAAAGCCGTTGAAAATGTGAGCTGCAGTGGGCGTGGAAAGATGGTTTACGGGATTTGTTGCTGGTGGGGGATAGGGGGAAGCGAGTTTATTTATAAGAGGGGAAATTTGCATATGGTGTGTATGTTGAGGGTGAGAGAATGCAAGTATTTATTTTGTGGTGTCTATGTTGAGGGTGAGAGAATGCAAGTATTTATTTTGCTATTTGGAAGAAGGCAACGAGGGAATGGTGGGAAACATTATGGACCAGATCCTCGCTGATAGCTGTTCTCATGCAGGGATGCTGGGACATCAAATCTGGTATTGCTGAATATTTCATTGGACTGATTTTTTTCTTCCTCCTAGTCTTGATTGCTTGCGCACGATTGGTTGGATTTACAATGTTGTATGTTGGATCTCAAACTAAATCCGTGGGTGTGGTTGGTTTGGGTGCATTTGGTGTAAGTTGACATACTTTGGGGGAGACTTATTGGCTGTCGTGTTTACAAGTTGAAATACTTTGGGGAGACTTATTGGCTATCGTGTTTACAAGTTGACATACTTAAGGGGAGACTTATTGGCTATCGTGTTTACAAGTTGACATACTTAGGGGTAGACTTATTGGCTATCGTGTTTACAAGTTGACATACTTTGGGGGAGACTTATTGACTATCGTGTTTACAAGTTGAAAACTTTGGGGGAGATTTATTGGCTATCGTGTTTACAAGTTGACATACTTAGGGGGAGGCTTATTGACTATCGTGTTTACAAGTTGACATACTTTGGGGGAGACTTATTGGCTATCGTGTTTACAAGTTGACATACTTTGGGGGAGACTTATTGGCTATCGTGTTTACAAGTTGAAAACTTTGGGGGAGATTTATTGGCTGTCGTGTTTACAAGTTGACATACTTTGGGGGAGACTTATTGGCTATCGTTTTTACAAGCTGAAAAAAAATAAGTGGACACTTAGACGCCACTATAAGATTATAAAAAGGAAAGATTTACCAAATGAAAATTACCTTTCCTTTTTTGTGTGTACGTGTGCGACTGGTAATAGTGTTTTATTTTTTAAGTGTCACTACAAATTGAATGGCAACTCCTTTCCCAAATCCAGGGGACTGGGGGCACCCATTACAACGCCCTTATGGCCCTACCTCTTTTGAACTGTCTAGTGTACTTGAGACGATATTCTCAACATTGGTTATTCGAACCACTGATTCTCAAACTGGAATCTCATGGGTTTGAACTTGTCAGTTTTTATTTTTTTTTAAAATTGTAATTTGTCATCTTAAAATTACGGTTTATAATTTCATATTACTTCAATGATAGATTTTCTTATTACTATGGTTGTTACTTTTTGATATTATAAACATTACACAAAAATAACTTTTTATTTGTGTTTTAAAGAAATTTAAATGTATTTTTTCTTATGCAGCATAATTAGGCCTACCCATTCTCGTACATGGATCTTTTGAAAATTTCATTGTTTGTTTAACATTTAAAAAAAAAAAAAATTAAAAAAAAAAATTAACAACTTCGGTTCAAATGCATTCAAGGTTTAGTTCATAATTATAAATCTGAAATGTGTATCATTAAAGTTATGTGTTACGTTAAAAAAAAACAGCAACTCATGAGTTTAAGTTACTTGCTGGGGGCTAATGCATATATAGTTATATAGTTTTAAACAAATTGAAGGAGAAACATGGTAGACAGAAAATAAACCGAGCCCCCAAATCTATCCGTTGAGAAATGATATTGATTAGTTTGGTGTTCTAAGGACCGAGAGCCCCCCAAGCCCTTAGAGCCGGCCTCTAGTGGCCTGAGATGATGCCCTCCATGGTTTTACACAGCAATCTTTAATTGATTAAAGAACTCCAGCCTGGAGCCCGCCCCAATAAGAGGTGCCCCGTCCTCACATTCAATACCGTTGGGGATGGGGGGGGGAGTGGTGCGTAATTATTATTTTTAGCCCCCGAGACGAGTAATTGCCGCATTTCTCTCGCCGCCTCAAGGAAATCTTGCACGCGGAGAGGTCGATCGTGCTGTGACCTCGGCCATTCTTCTGTTTCCGGCCATGTTTGGAGTACATCTTTAGCCTCCAAATGCCAAAATTGATCCGGCTTGTCGGCACGGTGTTGGGGGAGCCAGACACAAATCTGCTCTCGGGTTGCACCAAGTGTTGGAGAGACGGGGGTGAGAGAGGGGGCCTCCCCCGCACAATGACACGGAGCTTGGGCGAGACCCCAAGCCATTTGTCAGATGTACAAGTGCTTGGGGAATTGCTATTCATCCAGTCATTTCTCACAAGTTTTATGAGAGGATGCTAGATTAGCTCGAGATGAGCTGACCAAGACTGTCGTGCTAATGTTCAGCCCCCTTTAAACCAGACCTAAATTAAACATTGAAGAAAACAAAAACAAACCAAGCATCCATTTTTCCCCACCCGTCTTTAAGCAAGCAAGCAAAGTGGTATGTCATTTGAACTGGTGGTAACTGCCTGGGGAGGGGGCGGATAATGTTGTACAGTTAAGGTAATGTATGCTTTTAGTTGGCTATGTGAGCGAAGATAACTTGTGTATATAAATATAAGATATAATTTAGTCAGTGCTTGAACACATTGATATTGATATCCAACTTCCCTAGCGTTACCGTTAATTTTAAATCGTAAACGCTCAAAGTATGACATGACATAACATTTTTCTTCTTCTATGTGAATATATATATATATGGTGGAGGCTGAGGTTAGTTTGTGTGAAAGAGGGGGGGGGGTACTACTGCCAAACTCACACTGTTAAAATTGGTAAATCTCTTGCTTAGCTAGCGAGTATTCAAAGGAAGACGCTACTGCAATAAAAATATTTTTTTTCTTTTACTACTTTCCGTCGTCTCCCTCTCACTGCAGCGAATTGTTAGTTAATGCAAACCATCCCCTTAAAAACGACCTATTGATAATTATTTGTCTCGCGCCCTCCACCCTTCCAACATTTATACATATTGCATTGATCTCGACGTTTGTAGTTTCCCCCCAGGCATCCATGAGGAAACACTGACCGTGTCCCGTATCCCCCGGGGGGGATTCTTATTGGCCACGGCTGATAAATATTTTCAAGGCGGAAAAATTGTGTGTGGGGGGAAGGATTCTTAAAGGAGTCAATGTGGAAACACCGTATGTATCATGAGTTTGGGAAATACCTTGAAACGTCTGGGCCGAACATTGTTATAGGAATACCGTACTTTCGTATTATAGACTTTATAGATATTATTTTGTGCTATGGGGTTGGTATTAATCGGCTCGAAAGTTAGTGGGTTTTATTTTGTTTAGCGAAACAGCCTAAAATGATGCCGTCCTTAAAGAACAAGACAGGAATTGCCAATGTGCTGAAATGTCTCCGTCGTCATTGACATCAGCCAGTTTACCATCAACACTTATAAACTTCGTTATAGCCAGCCTAGAGACTAAATCACCATGATAGTCTACAGCCTGCCATCAATACATCTAGATTTTCATCACAACATCCAATCTTTCATCATAGCGGTCAGCAAACCATTATCGTACTTAACCGACAGTGTACCATCATCACAGGCAGCCAACCATCAGCATGATCAGTGTACAGGATACCATCATAACCAGTCTACAGAATGTAATCACAACCAGCCTACAGATTACTAAAGCAACTAGCCTACATAGGACTACCATCATAACTAGCGTACAAACTACCATCGCCAATAATAATAGACTGTTACTACACTCGGTCTACATGGTACCATCCCTAACGCCAGCCAATAATCTATAGCCTACCATAATCACGTCAACCAGCCTACCATCATTTTTTTCCCGTCCATCACCGCAACCACCCATTACCATCATCAAGCGTGGAGTGTGGACAAGTGTAGCTGTTTGATGTGAAATGAAATTTCTCCAATTGCCCTGCCCATGTCTGGACGACTTGCTGGTCGATAAACCAGTGTGTATAGGAGGGTGGTTAAACAGTCCAACTCTATAATAGACCCCAACGTTTTACGGGTCGTGTTCACACGCTGACCACTATAGCTGTTAGACTTGAAGAGTTGCAAAACTGTCAACAGAAACTTCATTACCCCAAACAAAACACAATTTATTTATTTCTACCCCCCCCCCCCGACCCTTTTCCTTTCTTTTTTCTCAATATGAACTACCAGAAATACAAACCAGACTCGATGATTTTGTTCCATAGATCCCCGAGTATATGCTAGCAAGTCAATCTCTGCTCCTATGCTATTTATATAAAGTCCAAAATATTGTTAAAATCTTACACATATTCTAACTGTTTTTGTAGCGGCCCTGGAGACCTGTTAATTACTCTAATCACCTTGAAAACGTTTATTTATTGCCTGATAAAGACATGCAATTATTCACATCGCTCACTGTCATAAAGTGACAGATCACACTGGCCCACATTCAAATTGGCGTGGGGATGGGGTTGCAAAGAGAGGGGGGGTCGCATTTTGAGTTTGGCAAACTTTGATACTGTTCCATTTTTTTAAATTGCGTTTTTTAATTTTTTTCAAATTTATTTTAAGTGTAGAAAACGTTAACTTTCAGTTAGCTGGATTGAATTGAGCGCCACCTTACATAGTTAAAAGCTCCACTTGTGAGAAAACATTCTTCTGTTATTTCTCTCGTTGAATGTTTACCAAATATGATGCATGGACAGACACGTTTCAGTTTTTGTGAGTTTAACAGAAATTACTACTACTACTACTACTACTACTACAAATGTGTGAGAATCCTCTAGCCCAAGAGACGGGGTGGGGTGACTGGGAGGAAACACGGCCTGGGATCAACAAACATCTCGGCGCATTCTTAGAATACACGAAACGGGGCGTTCTCTCGGTGGGACAAAAGTTCCCTTTATGACCGACCCGGGTGTGGGACGTTTGGAGTATTGTTATCGGATATTAAAGACAGTTGAGATGGGATGGCTTCAACCGGGTGGGGGCGGGTGTCTGGACCCCGTGCTGTCTGACCAAGTGGCCGTCGGTTAATGAGGCTGTCAGTTGGAAGATTGGGGTGTGTGGGGGAGGGGAGGTTGATGGCTTGTGGATTGGAGTGGAAACACGGGACAGCTGCTCAAATATCGGGGGCCGTGGGTGGGTGGGACAGTAGAGGGGCCCCGTGGGTGGGGTGAGTGGTCAATAGAATTATGGGAGGGTACTAGTGGCCTCGGGAGTGATGTCAAGAAAAGTAAAGACGTGACGGGTCGTCCCCGTTGGTGTTGTATGACAACTGGTACATGAGAGTAAGAGTTTACTCACCAACAAAGTGTAGACTAAATCACGTCATCAAACTCGTGGCGTCATGGATAGACGTGAAGACGACTAAGACTTGTAATAATGGCATGCTGACTGATTCTTGAGGTTTTTACCATAATATATAATATCACAAACAAAGATTAGTGGGGGAAGTAGATACGAAGAGTTTTTTTTCTTCGTTTTAATCTACGTGACCTCACTCGTAAAGCCAACACAAAATTTAAAAACAATGAATGAACGAACAAAAAGTTTGCCAGTAGGAGTAACTACTCTAAGCCTAACCTGTTTTATTAGTCAGAGTCATCCACCCCACCCATTCTGCTAATCATAACGATTGACGCTTTCAACTTTGAATCTCTTTCAACCTTCTTTAAGTAGTTTGTTATCGGGTCCTATGAAGATATTTCCCCACAAAATCTGCTCGATTACCCCTGGGTGTAATCAAAATAAGGCACCTCTTTGATACCGCCAACACTAGCAAGTATAAGTAGGCCAGCTATTAACTAAGCATCGTGTACTGCTCTGTGCAGACGTCGCTCTGGTCTAGTTATTACAAAGCCGTTTTGGGGCGCACTTTGTTGAGAACAGATTAGGCTTCCGATATAATAAGTACTGAATGTCCTATAACTAAAAACATTTTCAATCTCTGTCCAACTAGTGACAATTTCTCATTGACACGAATGTATAGTTTTTATCATGATAATATTGTGAACGTCCAAACTCTGGCTAAATTAGAAATGCCACCAATCTAATTCTTTTATCACTTAGATAAAACTGTATGTTGGGTGAGGACCCATGTTCGGCCCATAGAGTATAAGATCGTCGTTTTGCACTAAACGCCCGCCCACCTAACGTAGAAATGTGGCTGCTCCCACAGAATAACCCATGCGCTGCTTGGATGGCTTGAATAGCAACTTGACCTGTCGGCCCCTCTAAGCCACGAGAGCCGAGAAGAAAAACGCGGGCAGCACGACTGAGCTTGGAGGGTGATAGTTGAAGCATTAGGTTACAATATCAATGCTTTATTCTTTCGACATTATTAACGCGAGGGTAACGTCAGACAGCTGCTGGTTTGTTTCTAGGTCATAGTACGTGAATATCCTTTGTGTACACGAGCCGGTAGGGAATGATGGAGGAATATAGTGGCACAATTAGAGAAAATCATTTTGTTTCGAGCTTAAGACTAAGACTATCTCTAAAGTACCCACAGACACACACGGAGTTTAAGAAAAAAATATTTTGGTTCTGATTCTGTTTGTGGTAAACCATTACCCGAGTTTTCCCTCTCCTCTTGCTTGCTCTTTCCCCTCTAGCTTCTCTCTTTCCCGCTCAACGTGTCATCCCATTTTTTATGCCGGGAGAGGGAGAGCTTTGTTATGCGGCGGTGGCCGCCAGTTTCCAGCTAGCGGGGAAAAACGAGGGTGGGGGAGGGCTAAGTATGCCGAACGACCAGGCTGGTTCACAACACTGGCGATGTGCCTCAATACAGTAGGCCCGTCGGTTCGGTTGTAAAGCCTAGTGGCATGCATGCCAGTCGCTCCTCTCTGCACCAGCCCGTTTCATTGAACTAGCAGGGGCCGCCTCTCGTGTGGAAGTGTTTAGTCGACCGACGTGAACACGGCAAGTGCAGTTCTCGTCCTGTTAGTTTTAGTTGCCAGCTAATTCATCCCTGGTGTTTAGTCGGCTCCGATAGCCGGCCTTATTTCAGACCAGAGCCTGGAAGCGCTACTGGCAGGGATCTAAATTTATCGACACCAGGATTTCAGTCGTCCATTTTTGTAAGGAGTTTTCTCTTATCAATCGTCCGAAGCAAGTGTTAAGTAGTTGTGTGTTAAGTAGTTGTGTGTATTTTGGTGATTATTATTTGGAGGCTGTGCCCGCCCAAAGTGGGCCACTACCGTTGGTGCTTACATTCATTTCGTGCTGTGGATTATATTGACTTGAGATCTCGGGTTAAAAAAAAGATTTTTCTTGTATTTGTTCGGTCCCGTGTCTAGTGTCAACATGAAATTCACTGGCCTCTCACGTATTGGATTAGCTACATGCGTGAGTCATTCGCTCTCCTCTCCCCATGCTAGTGCTAGTCTTTTGGAGGGCTTGGGAATTCGTGTCAACACACTAAGCCCAGGCAAGTGGAGCACACGCCAGGCAATGTGCTAAGTGAAAGTGTCGTGGGGAAAGTGTGTTCATTATATAACAAATACCTTTGTTGGAAATAGAGAGCTTTCTGGATTTACAACAAATTTATTAGTGTACTTTGCTGTGTCATACACTTTCGTGATTGGATATTAATCATTTCTATAAGGATTTATTATTAGCGATTTTGCTTGAAATTGAATGTTTATGAGGTAAGTTTATAATTTATAATATTAAATATGTTATAAATTGTTATTAGTAGGGAATTGTTGATAGTTTATTGATTTATGATATATGAATATGTGCATGGGGCATGTTAAACACACGGCAAAGCCAAAGGCAGCATTAAAATTTAGATTTATATGGCTAGCCATTATATATTATGTAGAATTTCCTTAATAAGAACACATAGTTGACATAGTCACTTAGTGATTATCGATGATATTTTGTTAGCGAGTCCTGTTTAGTTTTTAATAGTTATGACAGCAATGACGAAATGCAAGTTAAGGATTAATAATTAATATCATACATATTTAATGTTTGCATAAACTCAACTGCAGGCATGTTAACCTGTGTGTGTGTATGCTCAAATGCGGCTGACCACATCTTGTTGCTATTTATGTATCTCCATTTGGGCCATCGGTAGATCATAGGCCAGGCTGGTGAACTCGGGGGCAGGTAACATTTACAAAGCCACTTACGGCCTCATTACTGACGCACACCAACCGTCAGACCCCTAGCCTTAACTCCAGGAACCCATGCTGCTATGCTAATTTTACGGGGCCCGCGCAGTAGCAGCGATGCCCAGTCGGATTACTGTCTGGACGGGGAGGGTGGGGGATGGTGGTGTTAGGACGTGATTTAGCCCTCCATCATTTGGTCCCCACAGAGCTGGTGTGAAGGCCTCGGTGACAGGGCTTAACTAGGATTGCCGCTCCACAGCGGGGCTACACCCCAGTGCTGAAATGTATAGGGCAATGCGGGCTTAAGGACTGAGCACTAATGTAAGTTGGCCTGGAGGGTGGTCGTGAGGGAAGGCAAGAAATGGAAATGAGAGTAGGAAAAAAGGCAAAAATTGTTTGGGAGAAAAGTTTTTTATATGAATCTTATACCTACATATTAACTACCTCCATGGCAATTCTCAATTCATATTATAAGAATGACATCAAGTATCCAGAAGTTTCTGAACTCACATATACGTTAATTAACTTTACAAAAGCCTTTTGCTGTTATCACCTGTGAGGTGGTTACAAGCCTCGGTGTATAACGCTTGCAGTCCCATCTCCCCCTTTACCTGCACGAAACAAAAAAATAATGAGGAGAAAAGGAAGAAAAGATCTAGCGCAGGTATTGGATAAAGAAAGCCGTGTATTCCCATTCTCTAAAGATTAGTAGAGCACAATGAGATGCAGGTGATCATGTTATGCATGACTCGACATCCATTTCGTCTTTGTCGACATTAAATTTATCTAGCGTCTGTTGTCAACATTTTGGGCTCCCGCTAAGTCCTCGAGGACTTTGTAAATGTCATTTTATTGGTGTCATCGGTTTTAGCTGTCTGACAGAAGATAACTAGCAGGTTCCACGGCAGTTTGAATTGGGGGTGGGTGTTACAAGTTAAAAGACGTACAAAACATGTCATAAGTAACTTTTATCTTATAATTTATAGTTTCTCTTACTTTATATTTAAGCATATTTTTATAAGAATACTATAATATCTGTTGAGTATAGTGAAAAATTTTGCACAAAAAAATGGATGTATTGCTTCTTGGCACATGAATTTCGTTATTTTGCACACAGAACCAAGGAATTTAAGATGGACCGTTGCTCCTGTTAAATGTTAAAATGACCAATTCCGTCTATACTTGTACATGCTGTTACGATGGCACAATCATTGATACATTGACTTGTACTACGCCATCATATACCCCAGGCATTCTTTTCTCTGTTTCCCCCTGCTCACCCCTCTAAATAAGGATGTATAATGTATGACGTTGAGTACTGACCGAAGATCTCACCCCAAAAACTTTATCATAGGCCTTGACCTCAACCACTCTAACCCAGTTATCAATCAAATGCTCTTTATGGAACTTGTAGACTGGGAACAATGAGTTATTGACCCCTTGTGTTTGGCGTTGTTTTCATCGTGACAGGTGTGAATGACACACCTTTAGACACACCCACTTGAAATATTTTGAATGGAGTCACGGTTTGAGGCCATCGAGAATTTAACGATATAAAAATACAGGATCACGTGATTGTTGTATTTTAATTTTTGTGGCTTGTTTTTTTTTTTTTTTGGGGGGGGGGGGGTTGGAGGTTCGAAGAAATACTATTGCATTTAATAATCAGAGATAAAGGGATCTGGGACGTCTGTCTGGAACTGTCTCTTTATTCACATGTTGGATAATATTTAATTCATTTTATTAAATGGATCTTTGTCATCATTTGTTTCTCTGCTTTTAAATGGATATTTACCTTTATAATTATTAATCCTTTATTTCTAGAGCTCACTTGCAACACCTTTCAGGTCACGTTTGTGAACGGAATTAATAACCCATTTTTATGGGTTTGTCAGTATCAATTAAAAGCTAAGTGGTATATTCGCAACATGAGGTTTTTCAGGGCTCAGGGAAAACATCTATTACCTTGCAGCTATTACTGGTGGCCTGTGGTGGATTTCATTTAATTACTGGGTGTGTGTTATCATTTGACTCAATGTGTGGTGTACTGCTCATGACCACCTTATGTCTTACTGCCTGTTATGCAATTACGTGTAGTGGAATATTGCATGTGTTTTCTCATTACTGTCACAATAACTCGTATTTTCAAATGACTTTGCCCCCCTGCAACCAGGTTAAGTTTACCAAACCTTATAACATTCCTAACAGCCACACGTGATCAGAAGCCACGTTAGCGTGTACCGACCGCCACGTTGACGTAGTGTGGACCATCCAGCCAGATACACTTCCCCGGCTGCCCCATCTCCAAACTGGCAACCGGGATAATTATCGCCGAAACCTTTTTAGATAAGATTAGCTCCTGTTAACGGGAGCCTCGGCCCGTTTGATTCATGGAGTGCTTCAGATAAACTCTCATCAGTGCGTCCATTGATTTCACGGGCCGAGTGGTGGCTGAGCCGCGATAAAGGTGGATCCCTTTTACAGCGTCGTGTAACCTGAGTTAAGGTCGGCTTGGGGGAGGGAGGAGAAGGGGGAGTTATCGGTGGTTCCTCTGTCATTTATAAAGAACTGGGGAAATAACGCAGGGAGTCTCAAACTTGGGCTGTTTGGCGTCTGGGGTCTTAATTGGGAGTCTCCAAGCTAGGGCTGTCTGTCTGGGATCTTTAAAGGCAATATTTTTTTTATATATATGAAAGCCCACTTTTAAACTATAATTAAAAATGAACTATCATCAACTATCCATGCATACATTTCACGTTAAAATATCCACCCCCCTCCCAATGTAGACAGTTAGATTAGGTACGCGTGACCATTATATGCACTTGCATTTCGAAAAACGAAAGGTTAATAAATAGTACTTTATTAGTTTAGAATATCACAGGACAAACTAAAGGCATGCGTGTGTAATATATATATTAAATAAGTAGTCATAAATTAGGTGAATCAAATAGTATCCTTATTTTTTTGAATGTGTCTGTGTGTTTCTGATGAGGTGTACTATCACCCAATGGGCATGACTCGCCCGTACGTGCGACACAATGGATTTATCTCCCTTTGCCACAACAGTATCAATAGCTTACATCTGGCTTCCTGTTCAACTTTCCCTCCATCTCTTCCCTGGCATATTTCACTACAAACAGGTTTTAATTAGACAAATCTGTAAGCAGCACACAAAGCGGGTCGTTGTGATAAATAATAAGTGAAAATAAACACTGCAGTTCCCGTCAAGGAAGAATCAACATTAACGCCCTCGCTAACCACTCGGCACAGGACCGCTATCACGGGGACAAGAGCTGTTATTGTTACGCCGTCTGCTTATCTTAGATACCCGAGCTAGCACGGGAGACGTGCTGATAACCACGGGCAAAATCAAGTGGAGCCACTCGGCACTGTTGACATTGGCATCTACAACGGACGAGCCGGACGGAGGCTTTTTCTATCTTTAATATTGTTATGGTATGATGAAACGGAGTTCATTTTGTACAATTATGGCTTTTTTCGAAATTCGAGTTTAACATTAGGTGTATCCTATTGTTAACGCCGCATGAATATCAAAATATGAAACAGCCATTAACTAACGCACTTCACTAATTAACTAATTATGCATTTCGTTCACCCTTCCCCCCTCAATAACTTAACCACGCCACTGATGTCAGCAAGCCACCCCCAACGCATAGCACCATCCTTAAGATCGGTTCACACATCAAGTTTTCCGTACAAATGTTGATCAAAATTTTATAATTAACCATGTTAATTTGCGTCACGCACTATTTGCGAACTCATAAATTATTTTTAGCTATGTATAAAGATTTTTAAAGTTGTGACAAGACCAAGTTTTGTTAGAAAATTTGATGTGTGGACCGACCTTTACAATACTTAAAGTTGGGAAAGTTCGTTATCACGCATTGGCTCCACGGCTATATTATATCAATCCGACGATAAGCAACAGGGTTTGCAGAGTGCAAGCAAACATAAATGTATACAACTATTGACTTGCTGGAAGGAAGGTGGAGGTCTGTAACATAGACAAGATCTACTCCTGCCCCTCGGCATTTTATTTATATACATGTATTACACAAATACACACGTTTTTAGTACTTCACTGTTGACGTTTTTTGGACCGAGTTTGTCCCATCACGGCCTTAGCTAATTAATAACTTTCTTACAGCCCCACCCCCCTCCTCCAACAGAGTAATTACTGTACCGCCATTGTCGTGATTTCAATGGCCTGTTCTAATGGGATGTCAAGTGGATAAAACGACGTCACTTGAACCAACCAGTATCCCTGTCTCCCATTGTTTACTTGGGTACAACTTAGCCGAAGATCGAGCGTGCAATGCACAAGTTTTGACCGAAATTACCCAGGTCTTTAGTCTTTTGTCATGTTCATCAAACAAAGGGGATGCCGCAATGGCTACCTAGTTTGTAAATGTTTAACAAAACCAGACCAAGAATGCCAAAAATACTTAAAACTAAAACCTCTTCGATAAATACTTTTTTGTTTGTTTTTGAAAAATGTGCTTCAAGCTGCTTTTAATTGTTGTGATCGTAATAGCGTCACATGGTCAAAGTGTTCCTCGCAAGTCTACGACAATCTCTCCTCTCTTAGCACACACACACCACCCCCTCTCAAACACACAGAAAAACTTCCGCCCGCGAGTGAGTCAGTGTATGTAATCTTGTAGCCTAACACCGTGTAAGCAAGTTAGCGAGTACACGTCTAGCGTGAAGCCGGCCTCCATCCACTACAGCGTATTATCGTTGTGACCCGCTGGATGAGTGCCCCACAAGTGCCACTTCTTGCTTGCCTCAGTCAGCTCAAGTGCGCCAGGATGGGGGGATAAAAATAATTAATCAAAATCGTCTTTCTTCACAGAAAATCGGCCTCTTGAAGTGTCTGAAGTAACAGAGCCAACGTGTCTGATTGGCGAGTTGGGTTGTAGCGAGGGGTCGGGGTCTCGTGCAACGTGTTAACTTATTGTGTCCGTTAGATAGATAACTGGAGTTTTATTGTTCGTTTATCGCAAAGCTGATATCGACACCTGACTGGACGTGGAGAAAAAATATTAATCTTTTAAAGAATAAATATTACTATTGAACTTTATGTGTTATTTGATTCAGTGATGACTCATTTCGACCCCGAAGATCTTGGACATCGAAGTGTTAATAGTAACTACCTCCCTAGTTCTTATCGTATTTTTACTCCATTTTTTAAAAACCATCAACTACAGTGTAAATTCATGTTTTAAATACATCAAGCAATCATGTCCTTTAGATTCGTGATAAGTAATGTATAGTTTTTGTAAGGATATTACAATGCTCTTGCGATGAAGAGTATGCTATGGAAATTATCATAGATTTAAATAAAAGTTTATTGCTTAATTATAGTCGTGGTCATCTTAAACCAATCAAAGAATTTGTATCTTAGCATGCAGGACACACACTACTTTCTGTCTTCCAATCCCCCCCTGTATCCCCCATTCCCCCCCCTCTCGGCCAGACCGTTCATCAAAAGCTCGGCCCATGTGCCACACTTGAACCTTCCATCTTGTGTTCTTCAAAGCTTCTTATATCTCACATAAATAGGAGCAGGCCCTCAAGTGCTCCCTCTAGCACCGGGCCACGAGTGGGGCCATAAGTAGAAGTTTGAGTGGCTCACAAGTGTTGGTAAGGGCCTGCCTCTCAGCCCTGGCAGGAGAGAAAGGGACGGCTACAGAGAGCTTGATTTGGTGGGACTCTGGCTTGGCTTGCCTTGCCCCGAGGGAGAACTTAGCTCACGGCAGTTCTCAAGTCGTAATATTGGGTCCCTGGACCCAAGTCTTTATTTTAACTTTTAATATTTGTATAACCTCCCCATGTCAGCCATTCTAGTATTTTTCTGTCTTTCCCTCAACTCTATCGCTTCTACGGTATCTTGTATCCGCCTCGGACTGTTCAATGTCGTTGTTCGTGAGTCTGGTCTTTATAAATACTGTACATCTGTTTGCCAAAGTTCTCAGCAAGTGATAATGTAAGAAGCTACGAACTATATCCTATTTTTTAACAAGTTACGATGCCACGTTTAACTAAATGTTGATGAAGGGGCCGAGAAATGTATTGTGGAATGAATGAGTTTATGTGTACTGTACTTGGCTTATATGTATTGATTGAATTAGCCCAGACCAAGTTCATGACGGAGTCTTCATACAGGGACAAACTCAGCTTCTGGTGTGTGTACCAATGGGTTCTCACGGCAACTGACCCAACCTCAACCACTAATCCAAGGGTCAACTGTTTGTAGAAAGTGCGCTGTCCGGTCAGCTAGGGACAAAGGTTGTATTATTGACTGGCGATTTTCATTGGACCCGGGAGTGCGGGGAACAAAACAAACGATGGCTTAGCGGCGGGAAGTTGGGGGGTGGGGAGGGAGGTCAGTGCTTGAACCTGTTCAAATATTAGCCCTTGAGCTGAGGGACTCCAGTCATGCATGGGTTGTCGTTCTATGAGGCTTCACTGAAGTGTGGGCGTTTGTATGTGTGTGTGAGACAGGGAGAATGTGTGAATATGGAAAAGTACACACGATATGTTATGGATTTAGTATACACAGTGGCAGTATAACAGGATCAGAAGCTAAAAATATTTTGATATGAATGACTGAAGTTTAACGGAATAATTGTTTTCCCTGTAGTGGCTGAGATTGCTAGATAATGATCGAAACGGATCTGATGAGATTAAATGACTGTTGAATTTTAAAGTGGATGGCACTGATGGAATAATTTGAACGTTTTTTTTTTCTTTTTTGAGGGGGGTGGCGTATACTTAACAACACATCGACTTCAAAAACTAAATAAATCATTGTATGTCTTACACTTTTGTGGGGTGGGTGGAGGAGAGAGATCTTTACAGCATCTTTCTACAAAACAACAAAAACTAGGTCTTATAGTCAATGTCGAATCCGTATTTTCCTCACAAATTCAGTTGTCTCGATATATACGATGATCGTATACATATGGAAACTGTAGTGTCCCAGATACCGAGTCGAGTTGGCCTTACTCTTGTAATTTTTCCCCACGGTAGATTATATTTATGTTTTGAAAACACAAAGTCTTTTGTTTAATAATTGTATTGAACTTTAAAAAAAAACACAAAAAAAAAAAAAAAAAAACAACATAGATCTACTTCACGCGGCCATGATAAGATATTACAGAATTTTTTAAAAATAAAAATAAATTAAAACTTAAATAATATAATTTTCTAACTTAATGCCCACAAAGACCTACGAGATAATGTTTCTGAGCCCTGTATATAAAGGCGCCTAATCATGAAGCAGTTAGCAGAGGATGAGAATTTCGGCAAGTTTGAATGAGTTCCAAAGAATGGCACCTAAACTAGTATTATGTCACAGGCCAACAGTGGGGCTCATGAGATGAGCCCTCTGAAATAAGAGTATGAATTAATACAACCCTCCAACTGCCACTGAAATGTGTATTCAGCATTTGCACTGTACTGAGCAGTGGCGTAGCTAGGGATTTGGGGGCCCTGTATACATGGTGGTGGCATATTTTTTCTGACACTCCTTTGGGGGCCCCTCATTTGAGGGGCCCGGGGGACTTAAGAATTTGGACCCATCCTATCCCTCCCCTAGCTACGCCACTGGTACAGAGTTTGACCTGTCTACCTCATATGTTCATGGCTGGCTCCAATTACTGCTGGCTAATGGCTGTTTGAGGTGTTTCCATCAAATGACAATAGTGTATAGTGTTATGTAGAGGCAGAGAAAAATTGCCATTATTGTGTTAGGATGACTCACTAAGTGGCTGTGCTCACGGATGACCCATGTTGTTGAATACATTATCTACTACCTATGACTGGGGTAGGTCAGTGATATCGTTGGTCGTGTTGTAGGTCCGTGATATCGTTGGTCGTGTTGTAGGTCCGTGATATCGTTGGTCGTGTTGTAGGTCCGTGATATCGCTGGTCGTGTTGTAGGTCCGTGATATCGTTGGTCGTGTTGTAGGTCTGTGATATCGTTGGTCGTGTTGTAGATCCGTGATATCTTTGGCGTTGGTCGTGTTGTAGTCCGTGATATCGTTGGTCGTGTTGTAGGTCTGTGATATCGTTGGTCGTGTTGTAGGTCTGTGATATCGTTGGTCGTGTTGTAGTCCGTGATATCGTTGGTCGTGTTGTAGGTCTGTGATATCGTTGGTCGTGTTGTAGGTCCGTGATATCGTTGGTCGTGTTGTAGGTCCGTGATATCGTTGGTCGTGTTGGTATATTTCAAGCAGATCACCAGCACAACCTTGGCTGTTGATAATGGAGCACAGCTCTGTTTGAGTCAGATATCTCACAAGATCGCTGCCGTACTGTTTTTGTTTCAACCGATGGTCTTTGAATGCGGTAGGTAACCACTGGGTTACGCGGATAGGGCTTTACTTGGATCTAATTGTACAAGCGATTCCATATGTTTGATGTCCTCCAACGGAGGCAATCACCTGGTGTGGTGTCGGGAACGGGTTTGGGGGGGGGGGTAAGAAGACACCTGAGAACAGCACGAGACCTCGTCAATATTTGGTGCATGACCCGCTCCTTTCACAGCCAGGTTGGCCCCCTCCAATCCTTTGTCAGGTGCCACTTTTGGAGATTTTTCTCCCGCCCTTGCAACGTTCTTTAGACCTAACATTAGAGACTTAACTTTCTGCCCCGGGGGTAAAATACAGTGCTGTTTTTATGACCTATTCAGACGGCAAAATTGATTTTTTTTTTTTTAATTTTTTTTTTTAAATAAAAAAAATTAAGCTACGTTTTTTTTAGTTTTTTTTATACTAAACGTGTTTTAAATATTTTATGTACTGGTCAAAGAGAAGTATGTAATGGAAAAAAAAAAGTAGAACCAAATGTAAAGCCAAATGTCACTCCAACTTTCTGTTATTTCTAAAAGAAACTTCACATTTATTTATTTAATCATCATCCACTATACACTTAGTTACCGATGTTTAAAATGAAAAGTAAATTAATTTTAACCTACAAGGTCCACAAAGTTTAGCTTTTACGACGCTAACTCAACCGTTTACAGTTTATATCGTCACTAAAATAAATTTCATCAAATTAAGGAAACCATATTCATTAGACAGATGAGAGCGCTGGATTGCGAAAACAGGTAGACAAAGTGTACTTGGTAACTCATAACTTTAACTTACAGGTACTTGATAACTGATACATTTACTTACAGGTGGGAGGGAGAAAACTGATAACTTTACTTACAGGAGGGAGGGAGATAACTGATAACTTTACTTAAGGAGGGAGGGAGATTGCTGATAACTTTACTTACAGGAGGGAGGGAGATAACTGATAACTTTACTTACAGGAGGGAGGGAGATAACTGATAAACTTACAGGAGGGAGGGAGATAACTGATAACTTTACTTACAGGAGGGAGGGAGATAACTGATAACTTTACTTACAGGAGGGAGGGAGTTGAATGTGAAAGTGTTGATCACTGACGTCAGTATCAGTAACACAACCCGATCTTGGTCTGCTATACCAAATTACTAAACATCAATCTTTAAAATGTAATGTCAAAAAAATAAATAGTGAAAATGAAATTCTTATGACGTGACTTGGCGTCAGACGGGCAGCGAAGAGAATTGTTTGCACGATAGAGAAATGCATTAACGCTACGCTACGGCTACGCTACGACCATTCAGGCAGGATTCCATCTATCACAACCTACACCCCAAAAAATATTTTAAAAACTGAACGCCTCGTAAATCATGCTAGGATACA
This sequence comes from Radix auricularia, assembly GCA_002072015.1. Taxonomy (NCBI): domain Eukaryota; kingdom Metazoa; phylum Mollusca; class Gastropoda; family Lymnaeidae; genus Radix; species Radix auricularia. The sequence continues at coordinate 361,009 of MUZC01004227.1, read as the reverse complement.
GTTAAGTTCTAGTGGCTATTATAAGAAATGTTGCAAGAGCATGTTAGGAAGCATACACAATTTCATACGTGCCTCCAATGAGATTATATGATTACGTGCTTGGGTTAACGGGCCATGAAGTCAAGCAGATGTGTATCAGCCCTATTCAGGCCTGGTTCTTTTGTGGCGACGACCCCCCCCCCCCCCCCCCACCACTTTTATTTTCTTTCCACCAACGCACACATGCCGAGTCATGGAGGTCACCAATTGAGTGGCTCAATACAATAGTATGTCTAGTAACGATGGAGGCTGTTGTGTGACTTCAAGAAACTTATGGTCACTGCATATTTCTGGTTTCATCTCCTAGCTGGCGAGTTCAGGGTCACGGCTCTCACGTTATCGTGTATTTACACTGTTTATGCTAAAAGTTAAATGGGGAGAAATTTAAAAAAAATAATAAAAATAAAATAAGGGTATTAAATAAAAATAACCAAAGATATTCAGGGAAAAAATATTTTCAAAAAATTGCTGGAGGTTATCCCTTAAAAAATTAATTTAGATTTAAAAAATGGAATATTCTTATTTTCTGTCTTCTAAGTCTGTCTCTTCCTGCAGCGTTGAAATAAATTATAAATTAGTGCATACTTTAGCTGCATGGCATGTCACAAGTCTGTTATATGTACATCATCTGTGTCACTTAACACCTGCACGTTGACATTTTGTGTGAAGGAATATACAATACTGTCTCACATTAGCCGCACTATTTAATGGCTTTCTTTTTTTTCTCCAATAGGCATCAGAATCAGGTTCCGATTTGTACTCGGGAATCCCATCTGGTGGACTTTTGAATCGTAAGTAGATTTTAAGTAATACATTAGATGTTCTACCCCCCCTCTTCCCATTTATAAATGAAATAATAGTTTAGAAGTATATAATATACCCCTTAATATATCAAATAAAAGTGTCATGTCACATTCGTTTAACACTGGTTGCGATTGTTTCAGATATACCCAACAATGGCCACCCCAACCCCTGTGTAGCTCTCACTGCACCAACACCGCCACCCTCTACCTCATCCACCCCTACTCCCCTGTGTAACGGTATCGGTGGCACCACCAGCCATTCCTCCTCCCCCGTCCCTCACATTCTGGTGGCCAGTACCAGCACCACCAGTACCACCACAACTAGCAGCACCAGCAGGCCTGGGCTCGGTGAGACCTTGACAAGCACCACCACTTCTCCAGCTGTAACCAGCAGCGCCATCCCGTCTGTGATACACGCCACGCCCTACAACCCGCAACGACCCGGATCAAAGCCGCCGCAGTTTTCCCCCGGTTCTTCCATTCAGCCCAGCACCCGGCCGTTGTCTCCTAGTTGCCAGCAGGGCTCTCTAGCTAGTGATACATCCAGCTGTGCTAGATCACTGCAGTATTCCAAATCTCTTAAAGCGAATCATATTCACGGCCATAACACAAAGGGGGTCACCCATGTGCATCCCTCTGGCCACCTTAGCAACAACACCAGCAATCTTCCGCACCATCTTCACCAACTGCAACAGCAGCAGCAGCAACAACAGCAGTATGGTGATAATCCTCAACCTTTTCATCTTCAAAATGGGCCCAGTAACTTAAACGCACCAGCACTGTCCCAAACACATCTCAACAGTAGTTTCCCCTTTCAAAGTCCAACAACAGGCTCTGGGTATCCATCTCCGTACCCTGGATATTCGTCGACATTACGTCCAGATCCACTGGTCAACCCTCGACCCTTGACACTAGCCAGCAGTCCACGTCCAGACCAGCGATGCCCTAGTGTGGTCAGCTCAGGGTCCCAATCCACGTCACTGAACAATGTATCCCTGTCCACATCCACTCCCGGAACGCCCCATCTGATCACAACGCCCATTAATCACCATCAACAGCACATCAGCCATCACAAGTCGTCTGGGCGCTCGGACCCCAGCCAGCCCCATCAGCAATACCATCAGTCTCGCCACAGCTCTCCTAGTCCCGGGTATCCTCAAAAACGTGTGTGCAGGACCCCGCCTGGATTACCGCCATCCACATCGTCGTCCTCAACTTGGACAACCTCCGCCCCCATCAATGACACTTGTAAGAAATTCACCCCGCCCCTGCCGCCCCGGGGTCAGACCAACAAGCCAGACCAGCTAGTCAGTGGCTCTGGTAAGGACAGTGATAAGCCGAGAATCAAAGACTCTAGTGGTGGCCACCACCACCACCACCACAGCAGCCAGCACCACCAGTCCAAAGATCACCGGGACCGAGAGAGGGAGAAGGAAAAGGAGAGAGAGAAGCAGAGAACGCCGGTGTCCAGTAGTTCATCTCTCACGCCGACTAGTTTCCCCACAGCCAAACCTGCATGGCCCAGGTAAGAAGACATTCTTTCTAGTTTCTTGTAAGTGGCGGGCGTATCTTGACGCGTTAGGTTTGTTGGCATAAATCAGTTTCCTGGTGGCAGGAGAAATATATAGGGGACAAATTAACCTGAGCGAAATTGCTGACTCTGAACTAGTATAAAGATTTCTGTCACATATTTTGGAGTATTCAATTTGTGCAAGTAAGCTATTCTAGCAATGAAAAGACATTTATTAGCCTAACATGAAAATGTTCAAATGAACTTTATAAGGGATCAATTCTCCAACATGGACTTCCAGAGTTTTGGCAGTATTTTTAAAATAAAATTATAATAATGTTAAACGCTAATCTAAATGAGTATTAAATATACATTTTACTGTAATTCTGTACACTAAATGAAAATGATGTCTTTCTATTTGGTTAAACAAGTGTGGAAAAAACATTATGACATAATTAATAATTTTTTTCCATGCAGATTTACTGTTAACGACTTAAAACGAATTTTCTTTGAAATATTGTTGGAATCAAAGTTAATGGTTTAAATGTTACTACTTAACTATTTATTTATTTATCTACCAACCTGCCTACTTTCATCTACCGTTGTTGACCAATATTTGCTATAATTCTATAATTGACATATTTTTTTCTCCCGCTTGTCTATTCAGTAGTCCAGGCCAACTGTACCCCCCTCTCCTTCACTCTCACCACCACAGCCCCTTAACTCCTACGTCAGGTCTCCATTCCTTGGGACCCCCATCCTCCAGTGTAGCACCCCAGACATCCCCACTGTTTCCCCTCCCCCTAGCCCCACCGCCACCACTTCTGGCTGCCGGGGCTCCTAGTCTGACTTCAGGGATGTTTGCACCCCCGATAGCCCCTGCACCCTCTTCACTGGCCTCAGCACCTCTACCCACCCACGCGGCGAGCCCTAGCCAATTCTCTACTGAAAGTCTTATCAGAAGTGAGTATTCATCTTTTTAAATAACATCATAAGTCAAGTTTGTTTGGATAATCTTTTTAAATGTATCTTTTTTAAAGATTAAAAGAAAAAGAAATACTGTGCTTATTATAAAATTAAGCAATATTTTCAGCAGATCCCTACAGCTGAGAATAAAAAAATAATCAATTCTTTACAACAGTATTTACTATTAATTCTTCATATAATATGGTTGCCCTTTTTAAATTAGAACTATGTTCGTTGATAGATAGCGAAATCTTGCAAACATAATTATCCATCAAAATGTGACTGCACCCAATACTATAGATTGTGTTTGGTTTGTAAGTGTGAAGTTAATGGCATTGTGTCTGTCCTTAGGCCAACAGGACTTCTTGCACCAGGACCTTAACAACCGCCTGCTGGCACACAGAGACTCAACAACCATCGGGCTTCCATCATCTCAGTTTGTCAGGAACGAGACTCATCAGCACCAACACCAGCACCAACATTTACATAACCATATGCATCAGCACACCTATGGAGGCCTCAGTGCCTCTCCCTTGGTACCGTCGGGTCCGCCTCTGGTAAGTCAAAGTCATTTGATCTTGGGATCAGTGTTACTGTGTTAACTATTTCTTGATTTTATTCAGTTATACAATGGCCAGATAATTCAAATTGACACACACCTGCCATGCAGCCAAACTTAAATGGCTGGGACACAGTAGCAAATGGGGGTTATTTGGACACCCAAGGTTGACAATGTTTTCAAAGCACTGTTCAAATCACGTGGGTGTTTTTCAAAATGGTTCATTGACCTATTTAAGGACTATCTCTAATAATGGAAATCACAATTTGTTCTTCAAATTACTTATCTTCTCCTTTTGTGTGTGTTTGCCTTGTTTTTTTGTTTTTTTTAAATAAGTGTGTGGGTTTTTTTTTTTTGGTTGGTGTAAAGGGGGGGGGGGTCAATGTTCCCTCTAAGTTTTGCTCAGCATCCTTTTTTTTGGGGCAATGTTTTTTCTACATGCTAATTCTAAATTGCTGTCTGATGTTGGTCAGATATGTGCTTGGTCACACAGCTTAAAGGAAATAATGGTGGTGTTGGATTATAACCAAATTTACACCACCCCACCACACAGGACTCTTGTCATGTCATCACAAGACTCTTGTCATGTCATCACAGGACTCTTGTCATGTCATCACAGGACTCTTGTCATGTCATTACATGACTCTTGTCATGTCATCACAAGACTCTTGTCATGTCATCACAGGACTCTTGTCATGTCATCACAGGACTCTTGTCATGTCATCACAGGACTCTTGTCATGTCATCACAAGACTCTTGTCATGTCATTACAGGACTCTTGTCATGTCATCACAGGACTCTTGTCATGTCATCACAGGACTCTTGTCATGTCATCACAGGACTCTTGTCATGTCATCACAGGACTCTTGTCATGTCATCACAGGACTCTTGTCATGTCATCACAGGACTCTTGTCATGTCATCACAGGACTCTTGTCATGTCATCACAGGACTCTTGTCATGTCATCACAGGACTCTTGTCATGTCATCACAGGACTCTTGTCATGTCATCACAGGAC